>CACRXP010000277.1:410460-425299 GCA_902702965.1 Spirometra erinaceieuropaei | reverse complement strand
ACCAGGCTATCAAAAAGGGCGGTGAATGACTGTAATCTCACACTCTTGAGAGTGTCAAGTGGTGATCTGATGATCAAAAGACTCACCGTTATGAGGTATTACGGGCGTAGTAACTTCCTCCGGCACAATAGGCCTGCTATGATTTTCTGTTGTGTTCTCACTTGGAGCTACCGTAGATGGGGCTTGGGCCAGGGCAGAGGCGGCCAGCAGAACAGTAAGAAAAGTAGCACCGAGCAGTCTCATTCCGGAATCTTGAAAGAGTCTAGAAGCTGTCAGAAAGGCTATTTCAGGTAGACGGCAGCAAAATGCATGCGCTGGCAGAGTCCGTTGAACAAGTTCAACCGTTGGGCCAGGAAGCCTCATATGTGAGAAGAAAATTATAAATCCCTAACATTTAAATCTCCTGACCACCGTCACAAATTCAATTCAGGAGGACATCAGAGTAATGCCGGCATTCTGTCAGCCTTGAGAGATAAGGGCAAAAAATACTTTGAGCTAAGTCCCTGCTTCCCCGAAGACCAGGACCATGGGTATTTAGGTCACCTGAGAAGAAGGCTAACTCACCTTTGACCAGATAACCCACCGGGTGAACTTTGTAATGAACACTACCATAGTTAGACAACAGCCTGAACTGGCCCGCAGGTTGAAAACGGGGAACTTTTACAGCACCCCCTCTTCCCAGACCGATCGTGTTCTAGCAGCGAGACTGGGTCAAGAACGCCGGAGCAGGATCTGATCGCACTGGCTGACCCGAGATAAAGCCTTGTCTACAGCGATTAAAACACGGTGGATTCCTCTCGCGCACAAACAACGGTCAGGGCCTCCCCCCCCCTCCCACCACACGCAAATTCCCTGACCTTAGGGAGATAAGTCGTCTCCCACGTCTGATGATCGGGCCATAACCGGGACATGGCCGGCAGGTGGTGGAATTTTCCATCCATTTGAACGACAGCTCATCCTCAGACACTTCCTTTACCCGGCTCTCTATCCTGAGATAAGAATGAGGTCGGACGCATGGAAAAATCCAGGTCCCTTTCGGCGATCATCCAGGGCGAAGGTGTTAATTATACCAGTTCGAAACCACTGCAAATGCGAGCTTGGAGAATTTTAGGGAGGACAGGCAAATGTACGTTTAGCTTGGCTTATAGCCCTTGATGTCATTCGCACAGTGACGATTACTCAATATAAGAGGCAAAGGGAACGAGATTGGCTATTACTGGCTTATATTTCACTGCCCTGATAAGGCCTAGGATTTTAATTGAGTGTGCAACTGGGTTGAATGCCACCACAACCAATCTATGTCGACTGTGATGTGGAAAATTAAAGGCCGCGTAGTGGACAATTCCGAATCTCAGGCTATGACGCCCCAGTCCACATGACAAAGATAAGCCCGAGTGAGTGACTGACGCATTTTGAGGAATAATTTTGTCGGCTACCAGGCAATTTGTCGAACACCCTTACGTGAATTACGATGGCGTCTGTGCCTCTTGTTAAGTTGAAGCTCCGTGAAATAGTGTGTAGGTGATACTTCCAGTCATTAACCGACCCGGATGATGTTTATAAGTCGTTCGATCAAGTGAGAAATAGCGACATAAGGACGTTCTTAAGTAACACCATGTTTGTGCGTTTACTTTTTTGGTCTTTCTGGATTGTGCAAAATGCGCACTCAATCAGATTTTATCCACATGCTGTCCAAATAGCCAATCCCCATGGATGAATTGGGTGAGAATATTTCTCTGACTGAACATTCACTAGACAGAACGCAGGATCCTACTTTTCCACCGATAAGTAGCAAATTACGTCTATTTAAAATATGTTCGTGTGGGCATAACGCTTGGTGGATGTGCAGCCTATCGGTTTAGCAAACCGGTGTCAAAGACCAGACTTCCACATACAGTCTTGCATGAAGTATCTCCAGTGAGTGGTACCCCCTACTCATACACCTACATGTGGTCCTCGTCGGTGAGGACTTGCTTGATTAAACTGGTCATTTGCGCAATGAGCTCGAGAAACAGGGTCAGTTTCTTGTCGGTTGCATAGCCGCAGGGGCAAGATGTACTAATACGCGTCTAGGCAGTACGGCTCAGGCAACGGTAAGTATGGGTTTCAAAGACCACTGAAGCGTTCGGTTGGAGCGGGGGCAGTCAAATTTTGCTTATCAGTTTCCATGACTCGGTCCCGCTCGCACCTACGTTGGTTAAGTCTGAAGAAGGCCGGCGTCAAGAGTGCGAAGGGCTTGATACAAATTTTAACTCCCCACCCTGACAATGATTTGAGTTCATTTGTGATTTTCTGGTGCAAGGGCAAGCGCACTAAACAAGTAACGGATGCTTGCGAAGCTTACAAGCCGGCACAGTGACTTCTCACCTGTCTATAAGACAATACAATATGAGATAGTGATAAGTACTAGGTGTTTTGGCAGATTTTGAATAACTCATTTTGATCCAACCGTCAACATCTGTCAAAAAATCTATTAACTACGCCAATCTGGTAGTCACATGGTGGATTCTATATGGATTACTTAGGAAATCCTGTTGGGGCAGTCAACCTACTCTATCAGATTTGGTGCATTCCAGACGTTGGAGTAGGTTGGGCGGTAAACTTGACCCAAATCGGACTTAACTCATGTATCCCCGTGGGGCCTCGTAGCTCAGGCGGCTAGAGCGTTGGGTGTACTATTCCCTCCCTTGCTGTCGTGGGCTCGGATCCACCAAGGCGCCGTTTTTCGCAGTTGGGCCCAAAATGAATAGTGATAAGTGGGTATTTTATCATGGTTCCTTAGAATCGGACTCGGTGCCAAGAAATTCTGCTATTCTTGCATTAAGAGCATTATGACCACACTAATGTTACGTCAAGCGCAGCGTTAATGGGTTCTCTTTTCTCCTCTTTCTTTCACTACTTCAACATGCAAGTTCCTTTGTCCATTTTTCTATGATTTCACCTATTCGGGATACCAAGCCTCAAGTTCCAAAATCAGGCGAAACCTGGACTTTTATACGCCCTTCATCTACTTCACGTTATCGAGAGGTGTGACCGGCATAGATTTGACACACTTAATTGACCGTTTCTGGCCTAATAGATGTCCTCAGCCAGGGATTCGCACATCAAAGGCTTCTAACCAAGTCAGAGAATCATTGACTATTTCAAGTTAGCTCTTCCAGCTACTTTAACTGCACGATAATCTCAAGCCTATAGTCTGAGGTACAAGTAGCAGTCTGCATTAACCACACCGTAAATGCTTAAAGGAAAAATCATCTAGCTTAAACCGTAGCTTGTTTTTTACCTGCTATTCTTTCTAGCAAACACTCCTAAAGGCGGTTTAGAGGTTGTTGGTGGGCTCAAGAAATCACAGAGCTAAAATATGACCGAACAAATACCTTTTATTTGACTTCTGTGTGCGTCAACTTTCTTGCGCGGAATCAGTCGTACTAAAAATTTCGAAAGGATGTTTTTGAAATGGTCCGATTTTATTGTTCTACAAAGAAGTTATCGACCTAAACGTGCCTATCGAGACCCGAAACTCAAAAAATACACAATGATAAGGCCCCTAACCACCATTATAGGCCTCATTTGCTGATTTTCTGATAAAAATAAATACTGCTGGGTTGCAGTGGATAAAATTCTGCGTCAATATACAATACCGACTCATTTAAAAGAAAGTGAGAAACCTTATCTTCATTACTGTTAGACTCGGACTATTAAAAAATGTAAGAGTTCTTCTCAGTCTTAAAACAATAATTTTTAAATTTGACTATTCGCCCTCTTAGCGAACGCTGAAAACCCACGATGGAAGGGAATTTGATTAGATAACGATATAACTAGCAAAGCCATTGCAAACTATCAGCTGAAAAATCAGAATGTGAGGGCGTAGGAGTCAACTTGTGATTTTGTTCCTTACTAATGGATAATGCTTCTCAAAGTAAAGTAGTAGTGACCAACTGAATAGGCCTTTGAGAGGATCTGGCGCACAATATATCTAGGGCCGCAAACGGCATTTCTGCCCACCAAGGATGGTTAATTGAAGTTAACACCTTTTCTTCTTATTTTTAAACAATATTTTGAGATTCACGTAAGAAAGTAAACTAGTGAGCATCCACATGAAGTGAATTAGAAGCATAAAGGCAACTACTCACCGAGTGAAGCTATGACCGGGGAGCGCACTTTTAGAATGCGCACACTGGAGAAGAAAACTATCTTTTAAGTACCGGTCGATGGCCTTCCGGATTGTGCCATGCACTCGAGAGTGCATTCGCATAGCCACTTCGATTCATGCGGCCAGAACAATTGATTAGGCGTCAGATGACCGACCATCGCACTCAAGCGCACATGCGTATTGTCGCAGATGTGCGGTATTGGCTGCGGTTCGACCTCGTAATTGTCATATCGTCCCTCTGTGATGGCGAACCGTCTTATCACATGTGCAGTTCAATTTTCTTTCAAATTTAGGACGCATGTCGATTGACTGAACCTTCTCCTCCAAACAGTGATTGAGCGCCTTAGGATTTAACCTTACTTCGTCCAATTCTCCGTCAATAAGAAGGGTCTGATTAGCCCTAAAGAATTTTTTTGCACTTTCACTGACAGTATCCGAAAAGCATTAGCACTTTAACGCCAAATTGATCTTCCATGTGAATTGTATTTGAGAAGGATCTGCGTAAACCTGAAATGTAGACAGTTATTCATGTAACGATCGATTAGGGAGAACATCGGTACTTTGAAATGCTTTCATTTTTTTGAGACCAAACGCTATTTGCCTGCAAGTGTTTGATATGAATGATTAGTCAGGAGCTAGTCATGACATGATCCACAGTCCCCTCAAGGACATCTGCATAAGACACATTTTGATTCTTTATGCGAGGCCCTTGGTAAACGACTCTGAGCAGGGAAATGCGCTCCTCAAAGTTTATTTTCGGAAAATTCGCCCGCCTAGCTTTATTCTGACTAATGTCGCCCTGGTCTTCTTGGAATTTTGAAATTCCACCGGCTATTCACTAGCACTTTTCAGATGTAGGTAGAAATTTTCAAAGAGCGACCTGTACTTGCCTTCAAGGCTGAAGAGGAAGAGTTATTCCTCCCATTGCATTTACCAGGGGACCCAGCCGACGTCACTTGAACATCGCTATGTCGCGAACATGTTCAGCCGCCAAGGCACGACTGACTTTTTCGAGCACTCTACCTCTTTGCCTTGAACGGAGGGATAGGCTGTCCTTTCAGACTGCTTCAATGTGCGTCTACGCTTCCACTTTCTCCTGTGAGACAGGTTACGGTGATTGAACGATACGACACCTATTCAAGCGGAGACAAGGGCGCAATCCTGTTTTGCTAAATCAGGTCTTAGAAAATTCTATTTCTAATAAAATTATGATTCAACTGGTTGACAGCGACCAGCTGGCAGACGTCAACCAAGCATTTCGAGTGATCTCTAAAGTGTCGGTGGGACACTCAAAGTTCCTGCGACAGCGGATAATGGCGATGGCAGAGACCATGACCATGTTAACAACCAAACCTACTCTTGTATTTGGAGGAGGCCTTGGTTAAAGCCCTCAAGCTTCCTTAGACAAGTTAAGTCCTTCAGACTCTTTCCGGCATCCAGCCACATCGCGTAACGGTGACGAAACATGAGCATTTTTCCGTGGCATACTCCACTTCCTTTCTCTCCCTCCCCCTCCTCGTGCCTCTAGCTGAACTAAACTGTAATTACAACTGGTTTTGGTATGTCTTACTGCCTCTAGACCCCTCATCCATGACTACTACTCATTATTATCAATTTTGCTGCTCCGTAGAAAATTAATTACATTATTTTACGGGCCTTAGGAAGAATAGACGAAAAGGTACGTTTATCGAGCTTGACTGCTTCAATGCTTCAACGCAGATCATAAATTCTGTTTAAGTTTACACTGCCAGTCTCCGTAAACTAACGAAATTTTAAAGCCAAACTGTCCACCCTTTTCGAAATGGGCTCAAGGGGGACTATAAATACATCTTACGTGGGACATCTGCTGGTGTGATTCTGGTAGAAGGCAATTCGGGAGAGCATTGGTGCACTAAAATATGTTCGTTCTTTGAAGACCCCAACGTTATTTGTCCGTGCGCAAGTGCCAGGGCTGGCTGTTCCTACACTACTCACGGCAGGATCGAGAGCCCCCTTATAGCTATCCATAGGAGAGATTTTGATTCCTTGACGGGACGGTGTCTTACGACTTCTCCTGAACTCCTGTTCTGCTGAGCCCATTTTAACATACTATATTAAAATGCCTTTTATGGAGTTCAAAATGCCTGAATGATCAAATGGTCCTTTGTAACTTATTCGACGGTAGCGAACAGTGGTATCCCGGCATCAAATGCTGGTGCAACTGAGGTTGGAACCCTAATCAGTTAGGGGGAAGAACCGCAAACACAAACGACCAGCCAAATATGCCTGTTTTACGGGAAAGGTGGAAATAGGGGTTTTACGGGCGGGACCGATGTATGCATAGAGGAATGGCAGAATAAGTATAGATAATTGTTAAATTCAGTTTTCGGACGGGAAGGTTTTAATGCATTGACAAATAGCAACCTAAATTAGGCAGGAAAATTTTAAAAAAATAAACATTTAGGTTATGATATGGTTATGTAGCCCACCTGATGAACATAATACTGTTGGGGTTGGGGATTACGGCAACTATTTCTTGACCACTTGAAGTACAACCCCGCATTCCCAATAGCTTTTCTTTTGCAAATAGAAGCGAAGACACGAGTCCCAAGAAGCAGCCTTGAAGAAGAAGAAGAAGAAGAAGAAGAAGAAGAAGAAGAAGACACGATCGCCAGGCTAATAAATCTCGTGTCCCGGCGATCGTGTCTTCTTCTTCAAGCTTTTCTTTTGCATATAATTACTTGACCTCATCGCCCATAGGCTCCCGGCCCCACCTGCAAAAAAACCTTTTACCACCGGTCCCGCATTAGGGGTGACTGGGGTTTGTTTACTTCAGGTGGGGCTGTAACAGCTGCTCCAGTCCCCCTTTTCTCCAGCTCCGTTTTGTTGAACAATGGCCGCGACAGCTGTTGACACACAGCCACCCCGCCGGCTAACACTCAGACACCCCCGGTCCAACTTCATTGACTGTCGGCTGACCTCACAAACTTTCATCACCCCACGCGCGTCTAACGCCCTGGCCTGATACCCGTGAGGCATTTTGTGCATGCAGCCCTTATTCCTCCCCTAATTTGTCCAATCACACGACCAACACTCAGCCAGTCACCTCTCCTGCTGACCCAGGCGCACTCTTGCATAAACAACACACACACCGCGACTGACGCTCTCCGTGAACGGACGCTTATCTCTGTTGCAAGCAAACAGCCAACTTACGGCAACCTGCCCTGTGTACAGAATAAACTAGTCACTGACTTCTGACAGTAGACTAAACGAACTTATTGTGTGTGTGGTTTAAGTTGATCTCTCATCCTTGACCGCCACAGGGCCACCAAACCACATCCGACCAAAATATCCTTTTAAGACGGTTTCTGCAAACGATTACTTTTTGCGTGAGACATCATTGCACATCCCTTTTACCAACCAGCAAAGTGCCTACATTTGGAGACTATAAAAAAAGATAATATATTGGCAGTTAAGTTGGCTGACAGTGCGTAGAATGTGAAGAGGCCATGCTGTAACTAGATAGGCAGACAAGTTGTGTATCCGCTTGGGTAAGGTGGAGACAGTGTATCTTGTATCTGGAGTTTTTTTGTCCGGCTGCCTGCTTTGTCCGCATTTCACACAGAACGCAATCGGTTGTCGACTGGACGTCAGGGCAGGACTTGCTAATGACCCGAAACCGGCAACGCCCACACCACCAGACAATGCAGCACACCCTCGATCTAAATAAAAAATAGCCTATTACCACCAGTCTCGCATTATAGGTGACTGGGGTTTGTTTACCTCAGGTGGGGCTTCATAACCACATCTGACTACATTCAGTGTCTACAACGATCGATTCTTAACTCTCTGAGCTAAGGTCATTGTAAATAATCCACTTGACTGTCTTCAACGACGACTTCTCAACTCTCTGAGCTGAGGCCATCGTAAATAACGCACCAGCAGGATCGAGAGCCCTCTTAGAGCTATCCGTAGGAGGGATTTTGGGTCCTTGAAGGAATGGTGTCTTACAACTTCTCCTGAACTCCTGTTCTACTCAGTCCATTTTAACGCAGCGTACTAATATGCCTTTTATGGAGTTCAAAATACCAGAATAATCAAATGATGCTCTATAGCTTATTCGACGGTAGCGAACGGTGGTATTCCAGCTTCAAATGCTGGTGCAACTGAGGCTGGAACCCTTGTCAGCTAAGTATTAAACAACGCTCCCACACCTACCCCACGAGTTAACTTCATGTTAGCAAAGATAGGCGAGTGAAATGTTTCCTGATGTCGCTTGCGAGACTTGGACGCTCATACCCACTACATTCTCTCTTGCTTTCTGTGTCAGTGGGGTCCAGGTCTGACTTATGTAATCTCTTCTTTTCTGGTCGTGTTAAATCTCCCTTTAGTAGTTTTCGTAATATATTCATCTCGCCAAACTATCACTTGCTGCATTAACTACACAACAGGGGGAAATATATTCGCAATAGCTCTTTTGCTGTATAGCAGTGACCATGAATCTACCAACAACATGTTGCGTGCGTTGATCGTATGGCTGTTTGGCAACCCTCCCGAAAATGAGGTTGATCTTCAAGTTCATAAGGGAGGCTTAGACTACGCGTCACCTCGTCAGTCAGGAAACAACATTCTGAAAGCGCCAAAAAATACACAGGGCTAAGGCAAGGGAATAAAACGTGGTGAAGAAATTCGAGTTCTTTTCCAAGTGATGCTACTCCGTTGACAATGACAACAACCAGCGGCTCTCTTGTAATTGGTTTTAAGGAAAGTTAACCTCGTGTGAACGTGGAAACCGAACGGAAATATGTATACTACGTACAGTGAGTGACCTATCTCATGAAATGTTGGCTGAAATTTTGAAATGCGTTTTCGATTAGGAAGGATTACTTGATCGCGGTTGTAAAACTGATTATCTTAAGACATACTATTATAACATTTCGGACTTGGCAGGATGTCGGCTTTTAAATGTACTTCTTTTCAATCTCCTGTAGAAAGCGTGCTCGGCAAAAAATGACTACTTATGTAGCATGCATTTTTCCCATTGATTTTCGATTGTCTTGGAAATGCAAATATATTTTATAGAAACCATAAACAAAAATATGCTTTCTTTTAGTCGATCAATAGAGAATCCCGTCTTCTTTATATTTTATTCTTAAGGAATGAGTATAATTAGGTTTTAAATAAGTTTTCCAATTGCCGAATAATTTGGAGCCTGATCATTCGTTGCATTAGCGCTAAGTGATTACACTCTACAAGGTGCATGCGTTCCCCGGAAAGAAAATAACATACTTTTCTATGTCATTAAAGAGATATCATACAGGGTCCATAAAATTTTGCAATGGATGCGGATCATGTTGTACATTTCACGAGAAGCGGTGGTAAACGGCCAGGTACAATGCTATGTGAATGGACATATCGCGGTCTTAAAAAGTCTCATAATAAGAAACTTTTTAAAACCCAATTACACTCCTTCCTTAAGTATAAAATATAAAGAAGACGTGATTTTCTATTGATTGACTAAAAGAAAGCATATTTTTGTTTATGGTTTCTATAAAATATATTTGCATTTCCAAGACAATCGAAAATCAATGGGAAAAATGCATGCTACATAAGTAGTCATTTTTTGCCGAGCACGCTTTCTACAGGAGATTGAAAAGAAGGACATTTAAAAGCCGACATCCTGCCAAGTCCGAAATGTTATAACAGTATGTCTTAAGGTAATCAGTTTTACAAACGCGATCAAGTAATCCTTCCTAATCGAAAACGCATTTCAGAATTTCAGCCAACATTTCATGAGATAGGTCACGCACTGTAAGAGCGGTTGTGGTTAAGTCTGGAAAGACTGCAGACCGGACACGGAAAATGACCGTCCAGTACTACATGTTAATCTCCCACACAAGTGGAAAGTGTGCGTCTTGGCTTTCCTGCTGCAAGTGTAATCGGAGTCTGAGACGAGGACTGTACATCGAGCGCCGTGGCTCGGAGGACAGTCGGCTGACGCCCCAACTCAGTCCACGCAATCTGCCTAGTTGTGTGGGTGTGTGTATGTGTTTGCGCCCCCTGTGCGCCCACCATCTTCTCCACAACTGACGCCAACGCCACCGACTTCACCTGGCCATACTGCCCGCGCATATTCACCTCACGCATCGTCCTGATCGGTCACTTGCGAATCCATCGCATAGAGACGGAAAAACCAGTGCCTGGAGCACCAACCTATACCCACCACGTTCGACTCAACTGCCCACACTGCCCTCGCACTTTCACACATCGCATGGGCCTATTCGGCCACATGCGCATCCACGAGAGCGGAAGTCATCGCAGTCCCGACACACCCACCGCATCCAACACATCCACCATGCACAGCCCCACACTCACTTCATCGCCCTGTGCGCCAATCACCACCACCAACACCACTTCCTCTGTAGCCGACACCGACACCACCGACTTCGCCTGCCCACATTCTCCACGCACATACACGTCTCTCTTCGGTCTGGTCGGTAACTTGCGAATCTATCGCACAGAGACTGGCGAACCAGTGCCTCCAGCACCCATCTACACCCATCACACTCACTTACACCGCCCACATTGCCCTTGCACTTTCAGTCGTCGCATGGGCCTATTCGGCCACATGCGCATCCACGAAGACCTGCGGTAGACAACCGCCGGCTACACCACAACATCACACCCTCATTCCCTCCCTACCACCACCACACCCCCACCCCACCATTGCACTACCACACATCAACACTTACCCGCTGTAAACACCCAACTGCCACCTCCCATGCAAGTGGGAAGTGTGCATCTCGACTCGGTCCCCATGCGGCTTCGGCTGTGCGGGCGACTTGAGTCTGAGACTATCCCGACACGTCAAGCGTCGTGGATAGGAACACGGCTGATTGACGCCCCCACCCGTTCCACGCAGTCCGTTAGTTGTGTGTGTGTGCGTGTGTTGAGGCGGACTGGTGGGCTGGGAGACGAGCTGAAAAAGCACCTTCCACGGTCCTCTCACGCAAGTGAGAGACACGCCGTTCAACCCCCGTTGAGCGAAATCCTGATGTGTGTGTGTGTGTCTGGGGGGCCGGGGTGTAGGCGTGTCAGCGGTGGGTCCACGTGATGGTCGTAGTGGTCGCTCACCTGCTTGCAGGCGAGACTACGCCTAGCGTCCATCTGCTGGCACCTAAATCTCACCTGTGGCTCCACGTAGCTGGGCTCTGCTCAGCGGCCACACCCCAGGCAACCGTCTCGACCGGCGGGCTAAACCAGGTGAGGGTATCCGTGCGTGCACCTGCACGCGCGGTACTGTGGTCTGCGCTGGCCGGATGGATCTTCGCGTCGACATCGTCGAGACGACGCTCTGCCTGGACCATCGCAGGAGGCTACCAGGTAAGTTCTTCCTCAGGTAAGTGCATTTGCTCTGTTTCTTCATTTTGCCTGTTGAAGTTCCGTCTCGTATGCTGCCCTTGCTGCCTGCCCTCTGTATGCTAGTCTGTATGTTAATATCTAGACGAAGCTCTCGCTGCCTGCTGCGACTGTATGTCTGTCAGTTTATGCTACTCTCTGCTGATAGCTAGGTGTTACGGTGCTTGACACTTGAATGGTGCCCTCTCACTTCTGTCTCTGACTAATGACTGTGTCTGTTTGCCCACTCTAACTAGCTGTAAGTCCCATAGCGTTAGGTTGTGTGTATACTCTCTCGTACTTCACTCCAACACATCATCACCACCACCAAGGTCCCAGGCTAATTCGGGTCGTTCTCTCACTAACAAAAAGTCGTGGCCCATAGTGGAGTCCGGCAGCCGTCCGGGATAACAGGGCAGCCCTGTTCAGGGATGCGTTGCCTGCCCCCGTGAGGGGGAGGGGGCTAGAAAAGTTGCCCTAAAGAACGCTGTGAACCACGCTGTCTGTAGGCTGGTCGTGGCTGCAGACAAAAACACACGGTCGAAACAGCCAAATCCGAAACAACGACAATCGCTCTCTTCTTCTTCCAGCCTATTCTTCTTCTTCTTCTTCTCCTACTCCTACTTTTCGCCGCCGCAGTCGCCAGACTGGCAGGATGAGCCCGCTCACTCTGGCAGCCAGGAATGTTCGTTCCCTTTTAGACAACACAAGGAGCAACCGACCGGAACGGAGGACGGCGCTAGTGGCACGAGAACTGGCGCGCTACAAATGGACATCACCGCACTCAGCGAGGCCCGATTCTCTGACAAGGCCAACTGGAGGAGGTGGGTGCCGGCTACACCTTCTTCTGGAGTGGTCGGCCCTAGGCAGAGCGACGAAACGCGGGCGTCGACTTTGCCATCCGGAACGACATCGTAGGACGACTGCCCTGTTTGCCGCAGGGCATCAACGATCGCCTGATGAGCCTCCGTCTGCCTCTGCGGGGTGGGGGCAGATTCGCCACCATTATCAGCGCCTACGCTCCGACGATGACCAGCCCCGACGCCGCAAGAGACAAATTCTACGAGGACCTGCATGCCCTCTTGGCGACTGTGTCGAAGGCGGACAAGTTGATTGTCCTTGGCGACTTCAACGCCCGCGTCGGCACAGACCATACTGCCTGGAGGGGAGTGCTGGGTCCCCACGGTCTCCGCGGCTCCAACGACAACGGCCTGCTTCTCCTCCGCACCTGCGCAGAACACCGCCTCATCCTGACGAACACGTTCTTCTGTCTGCCGGAGCGAGAGAAGGCCACCTGGAGGCATCCTCGGTCGCGTCAGTGGCACCTGCTGGACTATGTCCTCGTCCGGAGGCGAGATCAGCGGGACGTGCTGATGACGAAGGCGATCGCGGGTGCTGACGGGTGGACCGACCATCGCCTCGTCTTCTCGAAGATGCGTATTCGCCTACAGCCTCGCAGGAGACCACAAGGTAAGCGACCCCCAGGTAAGCTGAATGCTGCTTTGTTGTCTTTGCCTGCTCACCGTCTCCATTTCAGCAATGAGCTAGCTCAACGGCTAGACAACCTTCCTATCGCTGTCGCCGCCGCTGCCGAGAACGCCTCCGTGGAGAACCGCTGGTGTCAACTGCGAGACACGGTCCAGTCGACGGCGCTCACCGTCCTTGGTCGCGCTCCCCGTCAACACCAGGACTGGTTCGACGACAACGACGCCGCCATCAGAAATCTGCTTGCCGAGAAGAACCGCCTACACAAAGCCTACGTAGATCACCCCACTGAGGACAACAAAGCTGCCTTCTACCGCAGTCGCCGCCAACTTCAGCAACGTCTGCGCGAGATGCAGGGCACCTGGACTGCTCGCAAAGCTGAGGAGATCCAAGGCTACGCGGACCGCAAAGAATGGAAGAAATTCTTCTCCGCGATCAAAGCTGTCTACGGTCCGCCGACGAAGGGCACTGCTCCTCTCCTCAGTGCCGACGGCAGCACTCTCCTGACTGAGAAGACGCAAATCATACAGCCATGGGCCGAGCATTTCCGAGGCGTCCTCAACCGCACCTCCGTCATCTCCGACGCCGCTATCGCCCGCTTGCCGCAAGTGGAGACCAACGTGGACCTCGACCTCCCGCCATCTCTCCAGGAGACCATCAGGGCCGTGCAGCAGCTCTCCAGCGGGAAAGCACCCGGATCGGACGCCATCCCTGCTGAGGTCTACAAGCACGGATGTCCCCTACTGATGGATCACCTGACTGCGCTCTTCCAGGAGATGTGGCGTCAAGGCGAAGTCCCGCAAGATTTCAAGAACGCAACAATCGGGCAACTATACAAGCGAAAAGGGAATCTGCAAGTCTGCGACAATCACCGCGGTATCTCCTTGCTGAACATCGCCGGGAAGATCTTCGCTCGCATCCTGCTCAACCGCCTCAACAACCATCTGGAACAGGGCCTTCTGCCGGAAAGCCAATGCGGCTTCCGTCGTCATCGTGGGACCACGGATATGATCTTCGCAGCCCGCCAACTTCAGGAGAAGTGCCAGGAGATGCGGACCCACCTGAACTCTACCTTCGTGGACCTTAAGAAAGACTTCGACACGGTGAATCGTGAAGGACTGTGGAAGATCATGCAGAAATTCGGCTGTCCGAAGCGATTCACTCAGATGGTGAGTCAGCTACACGACGGTATGATGGCGCGAGTCACGGACAACGGAGCTGTCTCAGAGGCATTCGCAGTGACCAACGGCGTGAAGCAGGGCTGTGTGCTGGCACCAACCCTCTTCAGTCTTATGTTCTCTGCCATGCTGATGGACGCCTACCGCGACGAACGCCCTGGAATCCGCATCGCCTATAGAACGGACGGTCATCTCCTGAATCACCGGCGCCTGAACTTCCAATCGCGTGTATCCACAGCCACCGTGCACGAACTCCTCTTCGCCGACGACTGCGCCCTGAACACCACGTCGGAAGAGGAGATGCAACGGAGCATGGACCTATTCTCCGCCGCCTGCGAGAACTTTGGGCTGGTCATTAACACGCAGAAGACGGTGGTGATGCACCAACCGCCACCCAACTCAGCCACAGCCCCCAACGCGCCGCCGCAAATTAGCGTGAATGGGACCCAACTGCAAGTGGTGGAGAACTTCCCGTACCAGGGCAGCACCTTCTCCCGGAACACCAAGATCGATGACGAAGTCGCCACCAGGATCTCGAAAGCCAGTCAAGCCTTCGGTCGCCTCCGAAGCACAGTTTGGAATCGTCCCGGTCTCCAAATGAACACGAAGCTAAAGATGTACAAGGCCGTCATCCTGCCGACGCTAC
>CACRXP010000277.1:385550-407135 GCA_902702965.1 Spirometra erinaceieuropaei | reverse complement strand
GGCACAACCCCTGCAACCTCCATCATCAGACGTGAGGGCCAGGACTACATCTGCCCTCACTGCGATCGCACCTTCACTTCACGCATCGGCCTGGTCGGTCACTTGCGAATCCATCGCACAGAGACTGGCGAACCAGTGCCTGGAGCACCAACCTACACTCACCGCACTCGCCTCCACTGCCCACACTGCCCTCGCACCTTCAGGCATCGCATGGGTCTATTCGGCCACATGCGCATCCACGAGAGCGGAATTGACCACAATTGCGATACAGCCACGACATCCAACACATCCACCACGCCCAGACCCATCCTCGCTCCACCGTCACACGCGCCGACCACCAACACCACTGCTTCCTCTACAGCTGACACCGACACCGCCAACCTCTCATGCCCACATTGTCCACGCACCTTCACCTCACGCATCGGCCTGGTCGGTCACTTGCGAATCCATCGCACAGTGACTGGCGAACCAGGGCCTGGAGCACCAACCTATACGCACCGCACTCGCCTCCACTGCCCACACTGCCCTCGCACCTTCACGCATCGCATGGGTCTATTCGGCCACATGCGCATCCACGACGACCTGCGGTGGACAACTGCCGGTCACACCACACATTCCCTCACCCCCTACCTCCTAACACCATCACCCCATCAGACATCAACCCTCACACACCTCATGCACTCAACTGCCGCCTCCCACGCAAGTCGGAAGTGTGTATCTCGACTCGGTCCCCATGCGGTTTCGGCTGCACGGGTGGCTTGTGTCCGAGACTATCCCGACACGTCAGGTGTCGTGGATAGGAAGGTTGCTGATTGAGGCCCGCTCTCGGTTCACGCAGTTCGTCACGTTGAGTGTGTGTTGTGTGGAGTGGCGGACTGGTGGGCTGGGAATGGGCTGAAGCAGCACCTTTCACGGCCCTTTCACTCAAGTGAGAGAAACGCCGTTCAACTCCCCTTGTGTTAAATCCTGGTGTTTGTGTGTATGGGGGGCCAGGTCGTGCTGTGGCGCGCGCAGGCATGGTCAGTCGACCATGACAGCCACCGCGCCCATTCCGCATTCCAGTCTGCTCACCGGCTCGGACAGTTGCTGGTGTGTGGGGATGGGAAGGGGGAGTAAGGTCGACGACTCAGCGCACTTTCTCCTCACTATAAACAATCTGACGCGCTTGAAGCTATCACGGTGCGCTAAAAGCCGTGGCTTGGAAGGTTGCCTACTGACGGGGTAACTTGGACCTCCTCCTTCACTGGAGGCGGTCTGAGAGTCAGGCTGCAATGGCTTCTTTTTAATGTGGCCTTTATGGCCCTCCCACCACTGCGTAGGATCCGAGCCAGGCGTCGGCGGCACGCCTAGGTGCGTCATCGACCGTGCCAGCCTCCAAATCACTGTAGTGTTGATTGATATCCTGGTTATTGTTGCGTGGACCAGGGGTGTGGTGGAACGCCAAGGTGAGGATCCGCCCGAGTCATCCACCTGCGGCCTCCCCGTCTCCGGTCTTCTTGACTCTGTCTTGACACCGGGCCCAGGCAGGGGAGGAAGAGACAGTGTAGGTAGATTCAGCGCAAGTCTACTGGCACTATAAACCCCTGCGCAAGTCACCGTCCCTTCTCCCACCGTTGCAGCTGCAGCTGTGGGGCACGCGGTGGACATCATCGAAATCGATGGTCGAACTGTCGTGTGTGTGTGTGTGTGTGTCGCTGACCTCAAAACGGGCCACGTGTTAGATGCGCTGGACCAACACGGGGGCCACATCGGACTCTGGCAGGCGTTATCTGTGCGCAATAACAAATGCCAACATTTGCGGGGTGCGCCGGCGGACCCTGTTGTCGGCATTCGTCGCCCAACTGGACCACTGCCTCCACCCCATTGTTTTGTGGTCAAAATCCTGGTCATTGGTGTGTGGACCAGGGGTGCGGAGTGGAGCGCCAAGGCGAAGCTCCGTCCGAGCCATCCACCTGCGGCCTCCCCCGTCTCCGGTCTTCTTGACTTGGTCTTGACACCGGGCTCAGGCGGGGGAGGAGGAGGGAGTGTAGGTAGATGCAGCGCAAGTCTACTGGCACTATAAACCCCTCGCGAGTCACCGTCCCTGCTCCCATAATGCAGTCTGTGGGGCACACGGTGGTCATCGTCGAAATCGACGGACGAACTGTCGCGTGTGTGTGCGTGTGTGCCCTCAAAACGGGCCACGTGTTAGATGCGCTGGACCAACACGGGGGCCACATCGGACTCTGGCAGGCGTTATCTGTGCGCAATAACAAATGCCAACATTTGCGGGGTGCGCCGGCGAACCCTGTTGTCGGCATTCGTCACACAACTGGACCACTGCCATCACCCCAGTGTTTTGTGGTCAAAATCCTGGTCATTTGTGTGTGGACCAGGGGGTGCGGAGTGGAGCGCCAAGGTGAGGATCCGTCCGAGTCATCCACCTGCGGCCTCCCCCGTCTCCGGTCTTCTTGACTTGGTCTTGACACCGGGCTCAGGCGGGGGAGGAGGAGAGAGTGTAGGTACATGCTACGCAAGTCTACTGGCTCTATAAATCCCTGCGTAAGTCACCGTCCCTGCTCCCTCAATGCAGTCTATGAGGCACACGGTGCACATCATCGAAATCGATGGTCGAACCGTCGTCTGGGGGGCCATGTCGTGCATATCATGCGCGCAGGCATGGTCAGTCGACCGTGCAATCCACCGCGCTCATTTCCCACTCCAGTCTGCTGACCGGCTCGGACTGCGGCTGGGTTGTGGGAATGGGAAGGAAGAGTGAGATCGACGACCCAGCGTACTTCCTCCTTACTATAAACAATGTGACGCGCTGGAAGCAATCACAGTGCGCTAAAAGCCGTAGCTTGGAAGGCTGCCAACTGACGGGATAACTTGGATCTCCTCCTTCACTGGAGGCGGTCTGAGAGTCAGGCTGCAATGGCTCCTTCTTAATGTGGCATTTATGACACTCCCATTGTGGGGGATCCGAGCCAGGCGTTGGCGGCCGTGCCAGCCTCCAATCGCTGTTGTGTTGGTCAAAATCCTGGTTATTTGTTGTGTGGACAGGGGGTGTGGTGGAACGCCAAGGTGAGGATCCGTCCAAGCCATCCACCTGCGGCCTCCTTCGTCTCAGGTCTTCTTGACTCTCTCTTGACACCGGGCTCAGGCGGGGGAGGAGGAGAGAGTGTAGGTAGGTGCAACGCAAGTCTACTGGCACTATAAACCCCTGCGCAGGTCACCGTCCCTGCTTCCACCGCTGCTGCAACTGTGGGGCACACGGTGGACATCATCGAACTCGGCGGTTGAACTATCGTGTGTGTGGAGTGGCGGACTGGTGGGTTGAAAGACGGGCTGTCACGGCTCCTTCCCAGGCCATCTCTGACACTAATGCATGTGTGGAGAGTGTTTGTGTTTGCGTGTGTGCTCTCTGGGTGGTGCCTCTCAGTCGACGACTATTTGGTTACCCAACCTTGCAGTGTGACGGCCCAGGCTAAATGCAGGGCCACATGTCGCCCTTCTAGGTCAGAAAGCCTGAAAGCGTGTGTTATGCGATCATCAGCAAACCATGGCTCTCGCAGCCTGGTATATGCTGACAGTTCCCTCACACCTGGCTGCCTACCGGTAGATGCGCTTGCGCTCCCGCCAGGTATACAGGTTGTGTACATGACTGCACAGTCATCATCTTCCTTCTGACTCCTTTTGGGTTGTTGCTGTTGGTGGTGGTGAAAAACCTGGTCAAGTGTATGTTGTGGACCAGGGGATGTAGTGCCAGGGCTAGGTGCAGGTTTGGCCGTGCCAGCCACCCGCGCCCCCCCCCCGCCTCCGGTCTTTTTGCCCCTAATTTGACAACAGGTGCAGGTATGAGGTGGGGCAGGGTGAGTGCGGTATATGCTGTGCAAGTCTACTATCATTACAGACTAAGTCACGCAAAAATCGCCGTGTTCGCCGCGTCTTGCTTTGTGGCACTCCGTGGACATCGTCGGAAACGACGGTCGAACTGTCGATGACGAGATCGGTCCTTCTCCGCTGTGTGCGTTGGGAGGCCACGTTGTGCGTAGCGCGCACAAACGGGCTTTTCAGCGTTATCAGACGCTTGCGCCCAAACCTGTGTCAGATGACTGGCCAGTTCGGGCAGTGGGCTGGTACCTGGTTGACTAATTCAGCGCATTTCCCTCCCTATAAACAAGCTGATGCTCCTCTAAACGGTCACGAAGTCTTAAGTTCGGAGGCTTAGGAGACTGCCAACTGACATGATAAATCGGTCCTCTTCTCAGGACGGATTGTCGGGCTGCAATAATTATTTCATAGATCGGCCTCTTTAGTGCTCCCACACAGACGATATCCGAGCCGCCCATCTCTTCCTTGTGTTAAAACCCGGTCAGTCATACGTGGATCAGACACGCGCGCCACGCGTCGACGGACCATTTGGCTTTACCGACATAGACAAGGGAGACTGGAATGGCCATTTCTGGCTTATTAGCCGTCGTCAGCCAGCCATACCCAAGCCCGAAGTGTGGAACACCCGAGCCTCTTACTCGCGACCTCTTGGTTTAGAAGTCAACGACTCTACTCAGGACAACGGGCTCGTGGCCCGGTGAGTAGAAGCGTTGACTTCTAAACCAACAGGTCGCGAGTTCGAGGCTCGGGTGTTCCACACTTCGGGCTTGGGTATGGCTGGCTGACGACGGCTAATATGCCAGAAATGGCCATTCCAGTCTCCCTTGTCTTTGTCGGTAATATCATTCTGCCTATATATCATGCGCCGCTGTGCGGCTGCTGGTTGGGCTCGAGAGAGAGTCCTTAAGGCACAACGGAACGAGCGAGTTCCGTATGAACGATCGGTGAGCGCCCCCTAACACCATTTAGCTTTGTTAGCCATTGCGCATTCTCCTGCCTCCGGTCCTCTTGACTCTGTCTTGACACCGGACCCAGCTGTGGAGGAGCAGAGTGCGGCAGATTCAGCGCAGGTTTGCTGTTACTATATGCTAACTCACTCTCAAGTCACCGCGCCCGAGCCAGTTTACTGTGGGGCAGACAATGGATATCATCTATAAGAGCAGTCGAACTGCCGGCGGTTAATCTCGGAACACCTTTGACCTCCGTCGCAGTCTGTGGGACTACTATAGTTTCTCTTAACCAGATTATAGTCAGAAGGTGCCATGATTCTGTGTCAATGGCCAACCAGATGTAACCGTATTTACAGGCTGCCGTCTTCGCACGTTTAAACCGTTTGACTTCCGGTGGGGTTACATGCTTATCATACCTTTTATGCCTACTGCTTCACTTAAACCCATCTTCCCTCTCAAGGTCTACTTACGGCTAATGACGGAAATCATGCCATCGGATCCATTCCTTTCCCTCTTCTCAATGGGCATGGCGTTCATGAAGTCCACATCCAGATTCTATTTCCAACTTTCCTCTAGAATCTTGGGTCATCGATTATCTTTTCGTGGATAAATATGTTGATGATTCTGTTCTCGATTATCTTGCTAGAGATCATCCTGTCTTATGGGCTTTAATTTAGTACGCATCTACACCGTCCTTTAGAGAACTCTACTTAAAAATGTAAAATTTATTGAGTGCTTTGTACACTACAGCATTGCCCTGATTTAGCACCTCTTATGATACTTTTAGTCTACGCTTAACTTTCTTCGACTTTGGCGTCATTAAAGTGTGTAGAATCTTCTAGTCCAGTCGTGCTAAATCTGATTCTAATAATATCAAAGTTTGACCCACCAAAATGAACAGATTAGGAGATAAGTGACTGCTGCGAGTATCGTTAGTATCTCTATCCGGCCACCTTCCCCCTTACAGCCCGCTAGTGTAAGTCCAATAAGAATATAGTAGCTATAGAAGTCCTGAGTTTAAATGCGTTACCTGTCCGCCGGCATTTCTCCTTTTCTCCACCGAGGAATGTATTCATACTGGAGCCGTGGATATCCAAGTACTGCCGATGAAGTTGATGCGGCGATGTGAATGCGCCGTGTCAAGCAGTGAAAACTTAAAAACAAACACTACCAATATATTTTGAGTAGTATATTCAAATCCGGGAAGTCAAGTGCGGGGAACGGTGTCTGGATATTAGCCGTCCCTGTTTTATCGCTGTAGTGCGACGTGACGGGCGTGAACACTTATGTTGGGTTTGTTTGTGCCCAGGGGAGTCTTAGCACCTATACAAACGCTTTATGCGAGCACAAAATCGGGTTCGGATGGTCGCTGGCTGGATTCCATCGAAATGGTGGTGCGATAAATAACTCCTTTTTCTCAGGCGTTGGCACACCAGATGTTTCGGCGCGTTCTTCCAATAATGTGCTGCTAAACTTTACAATATGGTCGCTTTTCTCAGGGTGTTTTGTCTAATGGTGAGTTCATTCCCTAGCGTATTTGTAAAGCATGTTTGCCTACCTCGGTTGATGAGGCAGCTGGACTAGCTTCGTTCTTGGCTTCGCGGCACAAAACTATAGAAGTCTGTGTATTGCCCTGTCCATGTTTTCTTACGAAGTACACTACTACTAATTGCTCAATTCGACATTCGATAAAGTAGGACGTACAGAAAGGGGTGGCATTCTCCGTTCTCTTTTTCCAAGGCGGAGGTTAAGGCTAGGGGAGCCTGACTCGCTTTATGCAGGAGGGTGTTCAAAGCAAGCTATTCATCCGCCATTACAAAAATCTCGTCAACATATCGAGAATAAGAACAAAGGTCACTTGTAATTGGGCAGAGCTGGATTTCCTCTAGTTTTCCCATGGAGACGTCAGCTAGTAGCGGTCCAAGGGATGATCCCACCGTTCTGGCGGTAAAATTGACCGACGAATCGGAAATAGACATTTGATGTGCAGCGTAAGAGCAGTTCCATTGGGTCTCGGACCGGCATGTCGAAAGTTGTTGTGGTCGACAAGATAAAGATTCCCTATCAAAAGTCAGGGAAGACGGTTTGAGTTGGACAACCTTTACTGCCTGAGAAAGTGTGTACACAAGGGCTCTGTAGGCAGTCGCCGCGAGCGCGCTCCAAGCAAGCTGTTGTCTGTGTCCGCCTTCGGGGTGTTGTCTTAGCGCGTGTGTGCGCCCTTCGATGTCTCCACGTCCGCCAGCCAATCAGAGTGGGGACAGCGTTGATTGGCCTCGAGCACTCGCGCGGCCCAGCAGCGTATCGACATGGACTGTGAGGCGGACAGGACGGCAGCATGACAAAGGCGGAGGGTGAGGGGACGCGAACTGCTACAGGCATTCCGATTCGGAAGTCGAGCCGTTCAATCTCGTCACATAAAAACTCATTGTTTACGCCAGAAAAGTTAGTGAACAAAGACACGATGTCTTAGGACAGCATAGTTTTCCCGCCAAGATTTGTATGTCTAAAGCAGTCGACGAATTCAAATGTGTCCCGTAAACTGCCTGGTGCTATTCTGTGTCGAATTGGCTTAAGCCCTTCTGCCAGCCACTTGGCAATTGCATGATAGGGGAAATTACTTATGCCTAATATCGGCAGTATCGGGAGGTTTGATTTATGAATATTTGGCAAACCATATAGCCTTAGGGATATTGTACTTTATTCGAAGCACTACAGCACCTTGTCCCCCTGTGCACGAACTTAACGAGTCATTCGTGCAGAAAGTGATGCGATCCAATGAATAAATTAGCTGATTACAAAAGAACATCGGTTTTCGCCCCCATGTGTAACACTTTTTTCTTGACAGAAGGGCTCAAAAACATGTTCTGCACGTGAAAATGTCATTCCCCGGTACGGGTTGTCTAAATATGTAAGGTGCTCAACGTCTAACGAGCCAATCGTTCATCACGCTTCATAGGTTACGTCATCTAATGTGGGTGGGCAAATCCCCCACAAGAATTCCATTACGTCCCTGCACCTTATCGTTCGTTCCACTGATGATTGTATTCGAACCTGTTGGTTGTAAATGCTCGTTGAAGATTATTTCAGAACCGTTATACAGCGTCTACTCCCGCTCAATGCACTTTACGCTTCTCGACGAGTGTTTCGTGTGGCAAACATCTCGTTTATTGAATTTTCAATAATGAAACATCTAGATCCCCTATAATTAGCGCTATTTTGTCTCAAGTGGCATGAGTTCCGTTTTATTCTACGCATAAGTTTGAAGTATTATTATCCTATGCTTGCTGGCTCGTATTTGAAGGTTCCGCCCAATGACCTAGCAACTTCCATCACATAATATATTTCATAAATACATGCTACTCACTCCTTGGTATTAGTATGTGCATTCTAAAAACAGATGTGCCACGCCTCGGGGTTGGGTATGATTGGCCGACGACGACTAATAAGCCAGACACGGCCACCACATTCTCCCTTGTTTTTTCGGCAACGCCATTCTGCCTATATCATGCGCCGCTGTGCGACTGCTGGTTGGGCTAGTGAGAGAACCCGTAAGGTCCAACGAGACGAGTGAGTTGCATAGGAACGATCGGTGAGCGCCCCTCTATCATTAATTCGGTCTCTCACATTGGCGACAGGCGACATGGCTAGAAAGCATGGGTACCAGACGAAGAACGGGCATTGCACCTTAAATACTCCACCAGCTAAGGGCACAGTTAAATGAGAGGCACTTCCCTTAGGGTTTAAAGCAGAGTGCACTAAACAGCAACGGGATCTGCCACCCCCGAAGATTCGCAGTGATTGCTACCGCTGGTGGCAGCACATTTTCCACCGATATCCGCCTACGCTGATTAAAATTAAGGTCATGAAGAAGACAAACCAGACCTTACCCTCGGTCATGAAGCAGCTTGATCTTTATGCATGGTCACATGCGAATGGAAGTCATAGGTTTGTCCTGGTTGCGATACTAAATACGAACGACTTCGGTCAAGAAAGGTGGCGACAGGGATGGGGGACGATTTTTGACTTACCGCTGTCGGCCGACCAGACCACAACCCCAGGTAGGGAAGACCCTGGACTCGAACTGCAGTTCTTTTGTCGTTAAAAACTGCTTTAAGTGATCAACATGAAACCCCTCCGGTATTTTTAGCAATCGAAATCCGATCGAAACCCTCCTAGTGGGTAAGATGCAATAAGCCCAGCCACTTACTATGGTTTCTCGGAGGCCCTCTTAGCAGCAGAGAGGTCAGTGGAATGCAGTCGACCAATGCGGAGGCAATAACAGCAACAGCAGTGATGATAGACAAGCTCCTCCATGATCGATAAAGAGTACTTGGTGCGATAATCATGGTATGGAAGGCGATGGCCTCTAGTAAACAATTTGTCATGCCCTTTATGACAACATTTTGTGACTGGCTTATGCATATCCTGAGATCAAATTTAAATAGGCAACACATTCCTCGCCTACCGAAAAGTGACTAAATAAAGCGAATGTCAAGGTAACTGCAAACAGCCGCTCAAGTGGCATCGACCGAGTCCTCTTCATCTTGACTAGGAGTCTGGGAGGGCGTTTGTCGGGAAAACCGGGAATAAAAACCTGGGTCCACAAGGGACGATGAAGAACTGGCCCTTTGGTTGGAGTAGACATGTATCTAGGTACTGTCGGTAGCCGTTCGAACTAGCCCAATCTCCCGCCATACCCTGCAGGCACGGATTGGGAACATCGTGATCGGTATGCGAAATCGGCACTTGCGTGCTAAATGGATAAAGACAAGGAGATCGCATTTAAGAAACCGGGGCAAATGTGAACTTGTGTTACGGGCCGCAGTCCCAGCGGAATGGTGCATATCTTCGCTACGAGACTACCAGAACGTACTAGTGGTCAAAAACACCACCCTAGCACGACGGTTCGGCGGTAGCGAACGACGATATCCACAGCGTAGTGGGAGCAGGACGGCGACTTGCACAGGATCTGTCGCACTCTCCCGCCTCACGCCCTTTAGCCCGATGACAGGACAGAGTCAGACCAATCAAAGACCGGTTCGGGTACAGTACCTGACAAAGCTAAACAGCCCAACAATGCGTGCCATAGAAAAACCCAGCCCTTGGACAATGGACCCAGATTATTACAAAAGACGGAGATCGGCTCGAATTCCACCTAGGCGGCACCAACAGAGGGGCAACATTTAGGAGCCATTGCGCCTCAGGCCTCCGACCTGCCACCTCACATACACACATAGTGTTGACTACGGCGGCCGAGTTAGCCCATCATTTGGTAATCTTCTAGGCTACAACTTTTGGCGCGTCGTGATGGACTAGAGTGAGTAAGATTTACCATTGCTGGAGAACACGCTGGTGTGCTGTGGGCATGCAGTCACCAGTCCACCTTACTCTCTTCCCTCCCCGAGTCATCTAGTGCTAGTATTGGCTACAAACTGGCTGGCGCAACCTGTAGCCCGCGCCTAGGCGTACTGCCACACACACCCTTCCCAGGCGTTACATCTTTTATGGGATGTGCGAACTGGCTAACGCATTTCATGCCCCAATCCGGCCTTCGTCCGGCGCATCTCCATCGTGGTCCGTCGTGTGTGTCCGTAACGAACGAAGTACAAACGCCGAGTTTTATCTTTGGACTCCAGTCCAAAATATGATTGACGGACAGCATCAAATAAGTGGCCACTCCATGCCGGTACGACTTCCCGACTTCGTAACACACCACAGGAGAACGTTCGGGCGGCGGCCGAAGGTCACATTCTCTTAGGCGCAAATAAAGGCGAAATAAACTGCAGCACCGACTATTTTGTTGAAGATTGCGGCGGGAGTCTCTACCCTGCTCCAACTCACAGAATATACCCCTTTCTATCAGGTTCACTACTGCTGACGGCTGAAAAAATTTGACCGCATTCCGACCAGCGCAGACAAAGATTTTCCATTCTTAGTTAAGAGCAAGAGTGAGAGGAAGACTGTTCTCGCCAAGCAAACGGCTAAGTGTAGTTATGTACAGCTGATCAAATCAAGTCCAATATCCACAACTTTCGTTCCCCGTGGGACCACTTTGAGTTGGCTCAAGATGTCTCCGCATGAGGTGGGTACGTGGGCTCCTGTCCTGGCCAGGGTTTTGGTTTGCCTTGTTGTGAGGAACAGGGTGCTTGACCATACACCTCACACATGCACTGGCGAGGGTACCTGGGAGGAAACAGGAACATGTAGATGACAAAATGCCGTGCGAAATATGAGATGATGTAAAGCGAAAAAGTACCAAGGGGTGTTCACTCAGCCCACGGGGAGACGCGCTGAAAAAGAGCACAGTTAGACAGGCGCAGCCTAAAGTTCCCGAAACCAACATGTTGGGCAGGTTGCGAGTGTCAGTTCAGTCGTTGCTTTTTCGTCCTAAAGAGAGTTAAATTTGGCGGAATGACGGTGGATATTGATAGGTGACAGATAGCCATGGTTCTGCAAGATGTGGCAGTGCGAGAGCTTAGTTGCTCTTATACAAGCATGACGGCATGACGGGTCCACTTTCAGATCAAAAGGTACTTTACGAAGTCCCTGTGCGGTCAAAGCCCATAATGTAGCAACTAATCGCCCTACTTAGAAATTCCAAGTCCTCAACGACCGCATACCTAGCGTTGAGTTGCGAACATGAAGTGGCTCGCTGAGCCATCATTTATGACAGTCGATGGCGGCAACGAGGATGGTGAGAAATTGCCGACGGTATCGCAGGCAAACAAAAACAGTGGGGTGATCGAATTTGCTGCTTATAGAAAAAGTCACATCAGACAAATGGCTGTTAAAGAAAGCGCTGGTACATACACCCTTCGCCACATACTTTGTGCCAAAGTTGGCTGGATTGACCAATTGTTGTTTCTCTACTTCCTCCATCTTTAGTGTTTCGGAGGTCTTCGCACAGACGCGAGCAATATGGGCTTCGATACTGTCAGCTGAGCGAAAGGAGCAATCCACGGTGTAATCGCGTCCATCAGCCAGATAGAACTGTAGCGATGGGGTGGGGCAGATGTCTTGGAATGTAATAATCTATGTGAGGAGGATGCGGTAACTGAAGGCAGTCATGTGGACCCACCTGTACTGATGGATTTTTGTACTGCAGCTGGGGCAGGTACCAGCGAATGAATTCGCGGGCGCCCTCTGAGATCTCGCCTTTTGAGAGGGTGTTTATGGTCAAAACCTTGATATTGTCTCTAAATATTATGCGTCCCGCATCTAGGTACTTTTTGGTGCGCGTAACAGCGTAACGACCACCCCTGAGAAGTGGCATATTGGTTCCTGAAAATATGACATGCTGAAACTTTAGAAGGCAGAAAAATATGTGAAAATCGAAAATAAAATGCCTCTGACTGAAACGTTGGGGAGGACACTTGATCAAACTGAAACGTCTGCACAGTATGCTGCAAAGCTTAAGAGACAGAATGTGATCCAAAGCCACGACTGTGAAATGCTACAATAAAGTACAGACGATAAAACGTGACAAAGTGCTAAGTTAGCCATTTTGGATGAAATTTTCGGCAATTTTATAAGTTTTACGGAAGTCCATAGAGGGGTAATATAATGTTGTCAGGCTGAGTTCTGTTGCTTCGATGTCGTAGAACACACCCTGTTCCACAACCTACGGTCACAAGACTGATTGTGATGACTTCAAAACAGCTCTGCCCCGCATGTTTGGTGTCCGACTAACAAGTCACACATCTTTTGAAAACTCACCGAAACTTGGAAGGAGGAAGGCAGGAGTCATTTGGACGTAGGGAAAACTACTGTCCAAAATCTGGGCGCCACTCTCGACCGAAATCGCCCGACAGGCGTACAATAGTGTCGAAAGTAGGTCAATCTAATGGTTGTATCGAGCTGTTCATATGATTTGCACAGGTGTAGTGCCAAACCAAATCTGATGGAGCTATTTAGACTGTTCGAACGCCTTTAGCATGGATCCATGATAGAAATGGTGTGATCGTGTGTCGGTGAAGATGTTCGGTGCCCCTTTCCGCACAACTGCTGACATCCCCTTCTACCGACGTTCGCTGCACA
This sequence comes from Spirometra erinaceieuropaei, assembly GCA_902702965.1. Classification (NCBI taxonomy): domain Eukaryota; kingdom Metazoa; phylum Platyhelminthes; class Cestoda; order Diphyllobothriidea; family Diphyllobothriidae; genus Spirometra; species Spirometra erinaceieuropaei. The sequence continues at coordinate 394,275 of CACRXP010000277.1, read as the reverse complement.
CTTACTTGGTATCTCATTACACATCAGTAGACTCCAGGGCCCTTTCTGTAGTTGGACACGAGGTTGCACATTCCGCCGGTGGTTAAGCAGGCGTGGCGGTATCACAACTTATCCAGATGACTACATTTTCATGGTCTCTTCGGAGCTATTTCATCTAGCCACGCAAGCGCCATGTGAATAAACGACAATCAAAAGATCAGCAACTTGAAATCAGGAGGCCCATTCTCTACATAAAATGGGTCACCGAGGCGGTCTCTCTAATCTTAAGACACGCCAGAGTTAGCATAGTCCATCGATCCCAGGCAACAATTGGTCGTGTGATTCAACATAAGAACAGGCTGCAATCTACCGAAAACCGGCGGTTGTCTACCAAATATGTTGCAATGGTAGAGAACGCAACTACGCCAGAGAAACCGAGCGAGAGTTGGAGACCCGCTTACATGAGCACAAGCTGGAAACTCGGAGGCTAGACCCGAACTCGCAGCCTGTCGCCACACTCCTGCCCTTCAATAAAGGACCATCTTAGACCGAGGCACCTCAAAAACAGAACGACCCACGCTTGAGACATGGAATTCAGGTGGTAACTCTGTCAACAGGCATCTAAATATTCACGTGGCTTAAAAAGTCCCGCGTCACTATGCGCATAAGGACCAGAGTAAGATGCTCGCACCGAGCAGGCACGGTCCCACGACAAACTCATCCGAAGGAGAAGAAGAGTTTCAACCTTCCTTCATCGACTTGATGAAGCGTAAAGTAGGCAACCGCCAAGCCACTAAAAAGTTGCTAATTGGCTAAGTCACTGAAAAATAAAAACTCCTCAGTTCAGGGCTGACTAGCACGGCCAGTTATTTAAAATTATGACCGGTTTTCGGGATTGAATTCTTTGACATTTATGAACCCACCAAGTTCTGAGAAACGCCAGCAAGCGAGAAATCTGTCTCGGCTAACAACTTGTCTTTCTGAGATTATCATTCTGGAACTCTCGAGTCTGTATCCCCTTTCTTAATAACTGGTTGTTCTATATGTTCGAATTCCATTTCTGCTAAAAGTACACCTCTTACATTCAACTAAACCTTCTACTTTATTCATCTGAATGAGAACGGCTGCTTATCTAACAACTTTATTCAGTCTATTTTCGGTCCCGTACTCCCACGGAGAACCGGAGTGAGGAAGTTTCATTTAGGTAACGGATAAAAGCTGAATCCAATCAGACGAGCGACTGAAGTCCCTGGGTACATTGCTGGAGCGCCTACGCTCTGCTTTGTCTGGAATAATGGCGTAACAAATCAATCGTCTCAAAAATTAACATCGTAAATGAGACTATAAAGTTTGAGGGACCTATTAACATCTTGTTGAATAAATACCATGCACATGTTGTCTAATCTTCGTGTCAAACACAAGACGCGAATAATATAAAAATCGTCTGGCGGAATACACTCAGGGCTTTCTATGGTATGCAGCACTCCAGTAGCACAGGTTATGTAAATAAGCCCTGTGCAGGTCTTTGGATCCAAAGACCTGTCAAATATACCTAATTTATAGATGAGGCTGTGAAATCCACAGCAGTAGGATTTCCAAATTAACTCGACCTCATGTTAGTATCAACAAGCCTTATACCTTCTGATAACACCATTACAGTAAAAAAACCAATCCTAAAAAACCTTGACACCGGCGATCCTCCACCTCTTCGAGAGCTCGAATGTGCGGCTCACTTTCGGGAGAGTAAAACAGTTCTACCACTTTGCATTCACGAAATCAGTGGGCTTCTACATTGAGTAACCCAGTCTCAAATTTACAAACTTTAAAATTTCAAGATGATTTCCTTTAGGAATTTGCACATATTGGAAACTCGAGATAGATAATTAGGTGCTAAACAGAAAGGCAGTGGGCAATCAGGTCAATGGGCAACAACCCCGCCAACAAGGTCATCTGACTAGCAAAATGTCCCTCTGCTGAAGCCAAGGCTATAGCTTGAAATACACCAGGGTTTTTCTTATTTGGAGTAGGGTATTTCGCATAAGTTGATAACAACTGTTGTAATGCACTAAATGACAAGTGTTTCTACATCCGGTGGCTTTACGACGTCCAGACTTGGATAGTTGACCATTTGACGGACATATGCATTTACAATGCCAGCAATCCCGTCGACGATTTGTGCAAAAGTATTATCGACATAGCTGATACAAGGCAGAATGTTGATAATACGAGTAATATTTTTATTTTTAAGCCCCAATGGGCACCGTCCAAACACAATTAAGCACTTAGTCATTTGGCAAAATATTAACAATGTACACAGTAATCATCTATGTGAGCAGCCGGAAGAAGAGTAGAATTTCGGAATTCTGGTGTTTAAAGTAAGCAAAGTTTGGAAATAACGAAAAACACCTTAACTTAAAACTTAGGTATGAGTTTAGGGGATCCGCACTTTTGAAAAATGTTCAGGAAGAAAAAGACTAATTCAAGAAGAGACATGGAGGGACAAGGTGGCTTTTCCTGTGGACAAGATGAAATTGTAAAGGTGAGACGGCGAGCGAGAGTGAAGCATCATTAACTTGCGTCTGGGGATGCCGGCTGGTGGTAGACCTGGTGTGAGATCCCAACGTTCCAGCGGGTAGAATAGAATCCTGATGAGGGCATGTTAAGGGCGAAATAGGAGCCACCCAAACCGTAGGCGTCACTATGACCCAATTTCTTTTCTGAAAAGTTGATTAGAAAAGATATTTCACTTCGTGAAGTACACGATGAACTGAAGAAATCGGAATTCCTGCTGAGAGATCGTGGGAAACGAGACATCACCCTTGTCATGCTTGTTATACTGATGGACAAAATATTATGGATACAGGAATCGCTCGGAGATGCCTCTATCCTCTTCCCATGTGTCGCTGATACCAACACTACTGTTGGCAATACTGCAGCCCGAACTCCTGTTTACTGTGCCTGTATCATCACTACCGCGATCGTCAGATATGTCGAGTAATTGTGTCGTATTGTTGATTACAATGGAACCCACCGTCTGGTTGAAGGATGGAACAAAGTTCCGAGCTCTGTTGTCTTGGCAGAAAACGTTGCGACCTTCAAAAAAGATCAGATAACTTTATGCTTGATTGTCAGAAATTTACTGGCATAACTCTTATTTAAATAAGTGCAATCTTTTTATACGTCTACCTGTAAACATGCTTTTCCAAGGCTCTGCCTATATCTCTCATATATAATGAATTATACTGAACCCATGTGACTGCTGCATTAATTCGAAACCTGGACATACAAAAGCGTTTGTGACCTGATTTCTGTAAGTTTTCATTGTTTCTAACTCAGTGCTACAACAAATGTTCGCAGTTGGACACTTTTTGCCTCGAGTAATTAAATTACGTGGACTATGTAATGCAGCATGCTCCGTCACACATCAGGGATATTTCAGCTTCAACTGGGGGTAGTGCTGCGGCACAAGGTGTTTAAATCGCACATAAACCCGAAATGACCATGCCCGACACAGTCGTGAAGTGTTAGGATCTATAAAATATCGGACGAATATCTCGTGTGGCATATTATCGCGTCAAAACTGCACTCGCAGCTACGTAGGTTGGACTAAACGTATGCTCGGATTGCACATACACGAGCACAAGCTGACTGTGCGGTGGGATGGTAAACTATCTGAAGTGGCTGTTCACCCCTACGTATCAGGTATCGATTCCAACTTCACGGACAGCTGTAGTCGGGACAACCTATGAGTTGATTGGAACAAGGATATCTGATGGAAAATTAAACAATAAACGCATCCGTAAGACTGACTTGTGCGCCCATGCAATATTTTTCAGAGAGCCTTGTCCCCTCCAATAATGGAATGGTGGCAATAGGGGTCTGTATGGGGGGACCCTCCCGGGAAACAAGCAGGGGTACTGTAAAATTACTGAAGGGTTTAGATTCAGGCAAAGGCTGGTAAGTATAGGAATGGACTTGAGAGTAGGGGAATCATAGCGAGGGAATAGCAAAATAGTTTACTAAATGTCCCCAAATGACAAAATGTGTTAAGGGGCAGCGATGGTTGACGAAGACACTTACTTTTAGTAGTATTTTTGGGAAAATAGGTGATGTCCTTGATGTCTCTATTAAAAACCTCACTCACAATATTCGTGTCCAAATAAGCATGTTACCAAAATGTCGCCGGTAACATATACATTCTACATAAGCTTATTTGGCGGCGTGAAACTGTAGCTCCAGCACCTGCAGTTTTTTAAGTCCACAGGTTCTTCACACGTACAGTTGAGGCTGGGAATGCAAATATTATTAAAATTTAAACAATCCAACTGCTTTTTGAATACAACCGTACTATCAGGCGTCAGTATTTTGCTTAGGAGGGAGTTCCACGGTCGAACCACCTGCTGACTACAAAAAAATTCCTTTGGTCTGACCGCGTGCATTCACGTTTAACCTTATGCAGGTGACCACGCAGATGATTCATGCTCGAAAACTCAAAGAAATCCTCAAATTTGGGTGAAAATTCATGCCCGCGAATAGGGCGAAATTTCAACACTAGGCCGCACCTCATATGTCTATACGACAGGGGGAATGGACTGGGTTGAATAAGTCTTTCTGGATATGACAGAATCCTTGGACCTTCCACCAGTTTCGTCGCCCTTTATTGTACATACTGGATGGGATCACTGTCTTTGTTCATGCAGGGCTTCAATACTGGCGTTCCGTATTCTACATGCGGTCTGACGAAAGTGCCAAATATCTGCATGAAGATTTCAGGGGAAAGATCATTAAAGCACGCCTAATCCGGTGCATGGTACTGGTTGACTTTTGAATGGCTCTTTCGCAGTGTTAAGAGGCCAGCATGTTTGAACTTGTACAGGAACCCAGGTCTTTGTGCATATCCATTTCTTTTTGTGTAATCCCATTTATAGTGTACTGGAGCTTTAGGAAACGTCTGCGACCAGATTCCAAACGCAAAACTACACATTCGGATACAGTGAACGTCAAAAGCCCTTTGTTGCCCAGGCAGCCCACTTGTTAACGCCTTCTTGCAGTTTCTGCGCGTCGTCGGCACAGCTTATTGTTTTCCGGAAGTTTATGTCATCCAAAAACATGATGGCATCGAAGTCAAGATCTTCAGTATAGTCGTTAATATAGATGACGAAGAGGGAAGGACCCCAGGCAGAATCCTATGGAACGCCGCCTTCTACCGGTACCCCTTTCGGATGCAGTAGTACCAACAGTTACTCTTTGCAATCTGCATGACAGGAAACTTTTGTCTACTTAGATATTTTACACTCTATTCCAAATCGTCAAACCTTCTTTAGGAGTCCGCCATGAGGCACGCTTTTAAACGCCTCTTTGAAGTCAAGGAATAAAACATTCACTGGACGGCCTGGTCTTTAATTATTGTCCACTTTTCCGCGAGTAAAGACTACGCGTAAGATATGAGTGACCATGACAAAATCCGTGTTCAGCAAAACAAATTAGGCTCATATGCTCAAAATACATCACTAAGTGTCCCTTGATAATTCGTTCTACGACCCTGCGCGAGATGTAGGTTAAATTTATATGACGATAATTTTGGACTCCATCATGAGACCTCCTATGTAGATTAGGGGACTAAAAGCAGTTTTTCCTTCTACTGACAGCTCACCCTCTTCTATGGACTTTTTATATACCCTAGATACCGTCTTGCACGGTACATAGGCAATTCTTGAAGAGCGAGTGAGTGAATTCTGTCTGAGCCCGGTAATCTGACCGGCTTCAATCGGAGCCTCGGCGTATTAAGGAGATGTAATGACGATCACCGAAAACCGGATGGTAACGTAAGATAATATGCGATCAGGCCGGCTTTTTTAAAATGGCAAGAAGCAATATCGTGGAATCTATGCAAAACAGATGAAATAATATGGTTTTGGTTACAAAGTATGGATCTGACCGCAGATAGGGTAGTGTTGTCTTTCCATGTGATGCAGCAGAATATATGTGGCAGCTGTGTCGCTATTGTAGTTTACACTTCCCAACACCGAGAAGGCGAAGGAATGCGCTACGCGAGGAACTCCGAAACGCCCAGCGTACAATTAACTCCCTAGATTTAATTAGCTATTGACTGGAAAAGCTTCCATTCCTAAGGCAGATGACATGGGCTTGCGGTGGTATACTGAACCCGCAAATCATAGTAAAATGGCGATGTGTTCGTATTCAGGTCCCGCAGATGTAAAAGCACTAAGGCACTGCGCATGATTTCGGCCTGTCAAAGGAGTGCTAGTGACTGCGAATAGTTATGAAAAAGTGGGTGTCTCCGGATAGCGTTATTGCGACCGACGAGTGAAAGAAATAGGTAAAGCCACCATTGGGAGATCACTAGTACTACGTGATCAATCCCTCACGTAATTTTGTTGATCCAGCTACGGACCGCCACATCAATGCGATCTAAGGATATTGGAGTAGGCTGAAACCTGGCTAGCGCAAAACCGGTATTACCTCTGAGACGGTGGTATGGAGATAGGAAGTTCAAGTGTAATACCGCCTGTGATTTACTATAAAGCTACACACACTTCCGAAAGTCTGGGAACGACATGGAAATCATATTAGGGCCGCCTACCCTGTGATAGCGGAAACTGAGACGGAAACCGTAGGCAAAGCATTCAGCGCAGAATTAACAGCAGCCTAGACACGCCAGCAGCTTCAGTGTAGGCAAAAACCGCAATGAATTGAAATAATCGGCCAGCTCACCAATGTGACCACAGGCAGCTGCAGCGGATCAACGGCTACTGAAAACGAAACAGTGGCAGAAGTAGTCTACTGAGTTAATCCGAACTGCGAAAAATTCGGAAGATGAAGCATAGGAAAACAAATTCAGAGGAACGTGCAGAACGCGCAAAGAAGTGGACGACAGACTCAGCGAATGACGTGCTGAGTGCGCTGGTTGACCGAGCAGGTAACCCATGCAAAAGCTATTCTCTTAACCAAAAGAAAGTTAGCTACAGTCGGCAGTAACTTTTTGGGGGTTTCTACCATATTGATCACATTTTGATAGGGATGTTCGGAAGTAGACCCGATAGACCTCGGCCAGTGGAAATCCGAAGAAAGTTAACACTGTCCATGTAGCTGAGCGATGCGGAAGGCAAACATTTTCGTGAACTGAGATCGCAGGTAGTGAAAAAAATAAATTGATGACGATATGGCTGACAGTCAACTGCAAGCGCCACCCGACGGTCGTTGGATGAAGCGCGCCTCGAGTAGGCAGTGAATGGTCGTTATAATCGAAGCTGCAATTTTCCACCCTGCCTTATAGATCCGCTGAATGGGCTGCACCTGAAATCCACAGGGCAGGATTGATGAGATGGTGGCTGTGGAATATCCACTCTTTCAGAGAAAAAAAAACAATGACCGTTTATGGAAGTCCACCTCGCGACCTAGGTTCGAATGATAGGACCGTCAGTTAGTAGACTGCAGGCCAAGTAAAAACGGAGTTTTATAATGGGAACACGAGCAAGAGGTGAAGGAGATGGAAAGCAGTGCAACCGCTCGCTGAGCTCGACGATAATGAACGTCCGATTGCCTGTAACCGAGTGGACGTGGAAGCACACCCAATGCATGGTCGCTGTAATCGCGGATGGTGGATTCAATTTTGCTCGAACGACAGCTTCTCACTGGAACTGATGATTAAAAAAGGGCAGCCTAGAACAAACACATTCACCTGCTAGCCGGTATAAATGTCTTCCGGTGTGGGGTGGCAGAGCGGAAGACCAAAGTACAATCATCCCTGACTGATATGACCGCGTTTAAAATCTCCATTGCACGGTCGCTGTAACCGAAGCCGTAAAGCCGACAATGTCCGAAGGTAGGTCAATCAATAAATAAGAGCATAGGAGTGCGAGGTCGAATAGAGATCCAAATCGCGGGACCAGGATTAAAATATAGCTATGATATAGAGGATTTCTTAACAGATATTGGAGAAAGTCGGTAGCGTGTAATGCTAAGGGAGGGGGACAGTAAAAACCACTCAGTAAAATCAATGTATGAAACCGTCCGGCTGCCGGAAGTCGGGTGGATATCAAAGCACGCGACAGTGCATGGTCGGTTGTGCGCGCATTTTAGTGCTTCCAGAAACGAGTAGAAGAAAGTTCACTTAAACCACGAAAATGAAGACATAAATAGAAAATGTATATAAACCCTAAAAAATTCAGCGTGCAACCAAGTTTCTGGGAAGGATAAGGCACCCGACTGCAAATGCGAAATTCACCGATTAAACCTGAAGTTCATGGAACGAAAAAAATGTGCATTTGAACATTAAAAGCGTAGTTTTGCCCGGATAGATTGCTGAACGATATTTGAATCGAATTTGGCCGATTTTGTTGTCGAGTCTCCTCTACGTGCAAGAAGCGGTAATGTCTGAAACAACTTCTGATGGTATAATTTAACAGAAATGTCAGTGATATAGTTGAGAAAAAACATAACTGCTACTAAGTTACGGTAATTTAGGGTAACAATGTGTGGTACTTGCATGCGTAGATCAAATCAAAATTGAAAGTAACTTATAAAGCATTAATAAGTTGCGGGCAGACGTGACGCGGTGGCCGAGTGGTTAAGGCGATGGACTGCTAATCCATTGGGGTTTCCCCGCGTGAGTTCGAATCTCACCTGCGTCGGCGTTTTTGCATAATTTCTCGAAGTACTACGATATCAAAGTTCCATACTGACTTTGAATATTACTACTTTATCAATAGACAAATTTCAAGAT
>CACRXP010000277.1:304597-381506 GCA_902702965.1 Spirometra erinaceieuropaei | reverse complement strand
AATTTCGCATTTGCAGTCGGGTGCCTTATCCTTCCCAGAAACTTGGTTGCACGCTGAATTTTTTAGGGTTTATATACATTTTCTATTTATGTCTTCATTTTCGTGGTTTAAGTGAACTTTCTTCTACTCGTTTCTGGAAGCATTAAAATACACACAAGAAGCTTCGACCTGGCCATTGTAGCGGACAGTGTCATAATCGGCCTGGCGTCATTATTTAAGATCTCGATGCTTCAAGGTCATCAACCCTTTTGCAGTGAGCCGTTTCAGATGCGCTGACCTGAAGTTATGCGACCAACAGTTTGGTATACCTGAGCCTGCACAGCCGCAGCTGCCCATGCGGTCACTTGAACACACCTCTTCCCTGCAGCCGCAACCTAAGCTACTGGAACACCACCGCTCGGCAAATGCAACGCACACTGACTGGACACCACCTGAGCTTGGCTCACGAGCCTACAACTGCGGCTGCCACCACTATCTCAGGGACTCGCAGACATGACTGGACGCAGTCAACACCAGCCTTGGCTTCGCCAATGGCCAGTGCCGCCTGAGAGGACAACTTCGGGTTCTCTGCACAAAAACCCCTCATTCAGGTTCATTCCGTCTTCGCCTTAAAATATGGGATTTGGCCTGACGAGAGTAGCGCTCTGAGTACAGACGTACACATTTACCTCGCTTGGTCGCCACACCAGTCGCGTGTATTTATTTGTAGAGTCTAAGCTGTGGGAGTGTTGTAACGTCCCATGAACCGTCCAGGGTTGACAGAATGATGTAACACTTTTGGAGAGCGGATCCTGGATGAAGATGATGTAATTGTGTGTCGGCGAAAATAACCGGTGTTCTGTCCACCCATCCCCATCTCCCCCTTTTCCGACGTTACTGCAAATACCGTACTGTATCGCTCTCTCTTTACGTTGGCATTTCTCACGACTCCACCCCGCGGTTGCCGACAGCGCTGCATTCCCCACCGGTTATCTAACTGATATGTTGGTATCACCTCTTCACAGTCTATAACATTTCGCAGCCGAGATAAGAGGAATAAAGATGGAAACTTCCGATATACTTGTGTTTTTTGACGCTTTTTCTCTGTTCACTTCTACCCTTCCCGACGTAGCAAAACAAGACCCCGGGATCTCCCGCTGACATACACGATCTGTGTATCTGCAGACGTCTTGCTTAAAGTCATGTATCATTGTATAAAGGCAGATGTTCCGCCTTCCGAAAAATATTATTGACAATTAGATATTAGCCGCTATCCAGCACGTTGGCGGAAACTATAATGCAGAAATTGGAAGCTAGCTTTCTCACCACAGTGCAAGTGGGAATGATGGCTGCGCTACTTAAGGATTCTGTGAGTTATTTTCAGAAGCAACCAATAAGAGCTACTTCATAAGAGGCTTAACCGTACTTTTCAAAGAATCCAGTTTGCTTCCGAAACAGAGGTTTTTGAACATTCCCTATTCGAAGGTGTCTTTGTACGCTGAAATATTAACAGAACGCTGAAAACTCCAGTTTATCGCAGGAACATATATTCTGAGGCCATTTTACACTTTGAGAGTGACTACACCGTTTCCCACAAAGGCCGCTCTGTTAACAGCGTATTAAGTCGACCCATAGTCTACTGTTTTGGTAAAGCAGTTTATCGAAAACAAATGAAGCACATTTTTAATATTAATAATAATAATATTGACATTTGTATTTAGTGCCACCTTACAGGAACTGTCAAGGAAAAGTAGTGTACGGGTCGGAAAAACAGTGAAAAAACTCCTTATGAATGAATAGAGAGGATAGGGATTTTTTAGTCTGGATGGTTCGAGAGAAAAGACTGCTGCCCGTGAAATAGCATTATCCCGGAAAGGCTGGGGTATTTTCAGCCGCCATTCCGTCTCTTATGAGACGGAATTGAGACTGGATCAATTAGAGGCACTGAAGAACCGTTGTTTGCTGGCGGCTGAGGAGATTGTCGGTGATATTCAACAGAACATGACCGAGGAAGAAATACAAAGACTTAATGGTGACTATTACGTCGGGGGTGGACAAGGTGTTTTAAAGTAGCAAATGAGTTAAAATTACAATTGTTTAAGAACTTAAGCAGTAAAAATGGTTCCTTTGCAGCTGACGAAACCATAAGGCATCAAGGCTTGTAAGACGTAACGTTCTTGGTACGAAAAATTCCGGCGTTCCGAGGCTAACTCCCATGGTAAATAATGTTGGACTGATGCTATTTTCTTCCGCTTAGCAGCACGCATGCGGTTAAATAAAAACGAACGGTATTCTAAGCCAGGTCTGACGTACATTTTATAAAGACACATCCTAATATCGCTGGTTTTAAAGTTTCGGAGGAGTAACTCGGTCGTTCAGCGTGCTTTGGAGACTAACAGGGCGCAGTGCTTCGAAAAACTAATAGTCTTGGAGCATTTCAGTTTATTTGGTAGGGACAACAGGCAGACTTTGAGAAACCTATTGATTGCGTGTTAGTTCGTTAGATAAAACTGAACACGAGCTATGAAAGTCATCATTATAAAAACTGAACCCGACTAATTTAAGTAGGATTGTTATAAAATAAAACGTCCCAGGGGATCTCGGGGTATTTGGCTCACGTTCAGACTGTCGAGGGAAAACAGGGGACACGAGTAATCATCAAGGCGTTTCTTGGAGAGTTGCATGGACGTCGTCTCTACGGCTGATTGAATGAGATCGTTCCATTTCCCTTCTACCCTTTGTGTGATAAATTCAGAACGAAGGTTCAGCCTGAACATTTTTGTGCGAAGCTTCATCGAGTGACCACGAAGATTGGGCCAAAGGTGCTGCTGAAACATGTCCTCGAAGCTCAGTCCATGCTCATGACCATGTGTTTTCCTGTAAACCAGGACAAGATCACCTCTTTTCTGCGTGTACCATATGCGGAATAAATCAAGACAATTCAGTCTTTCTATGTATGATTGGCTTTTTGAACCGTTCACCAAATTTGTTGCACGACGTTGTTCTCTTTCGAGGCATGTTTGGTCCCTTAATAGTCATGGCCGCCACGCTTGTCTACCATATTCTAAATGGGGCCGAACAAAATGTCGTAAACTCTTCCAAAGAGGTCTTTGTCAAAGGTTACGAACAACCGTTTGATTTCATGGAGCGCTCCCATGGTGTTTTTTGCAGCCTTGTTGCACTGCAATGTTAATGTCATACTGACCTGTATCCAAACACCCAGATCCTTCTACGAAGAGTCTGTGGCAATTGTAATATCTTTCAGGCGATATGTCCTCAGGCTTTCATTTGAATGACATTTGTTTGGATGGAGATGAAAGAGGGCACACTTTTACATATTGCAATCTAGATGCCATTTCTCGGACCACGCTTGCATTCGTGCAGATTGTTTTGAAGGGCTCTCTGTTCGCTTGAATTTTTGACGACTTGTCAGAGTTTGAAGTCGTCGGCAAACATTATTTTACCGCAGTCGAGTTCCTGAAGGCTGTCACTAACATAAATGATGAAGAGCAAGGGTCGCAGAACCGAGTCTTGAGGTACAACGCTTGTCACGTTCAGTCAGTCCGACATATCGTCTCCGATACAGACACGCTGTTTTCGACCAGTCAGAAACGCCATTATACAGTTCAGAAGGTCTCCTAAGATGCCGAGGGCGATCAATTTATGAAGAAGGCGTTAGCGCGAAACAGTGTCGAATTCTTTGTGGAAATCGATTTACACGACATCGACCTCAAAATCTTCTTCTAAAGCCCTGGTCTAGATTTCCAGACAAGCTAGCAGATTTGAGAGGCAGAAACGTTCTCTCCGAAAGCCATGTTGAAAATCATGCAAGATGTTATTTTCTTTACAAAATTTCCTTATATCACTGTTTACTAGGGCTTCTATAATTTTGCATCAATTGAATAAGTCATGACAAACCGACTTGAATGTTCTACCTTACCTTTTCTTTGTCCTCTTATCTGTTGTTGATGTAGCGGAAGAGTTCTTTTGGATTATCAGCGGCCTGTCCTATAACTCTCGTTTCTTACTCCTTACACGATCTAGGGATACCTGACCGTTTCTCGTCTCCTTTATAGTGAAACAGCTCGTGATGCAAAGGTTGTTTTATCATTACATACCTTCTCGAAAGTCTGTTCTCCCGTCTATCTCATTTTTTATATCTCGCGTTAACCAGACAGAGCGATTTGTCTTTTGGCCTCTTTGTCGGACAGTTGCATTGCATAACGTTGCCTATAACTCATTTTACTGTGTTCTAGTCGACAGCTGGACGTCTAATAAGAACGTTATGCCACCTCAGTACCGATAGTACACTTTTTATTGCGGCAATATTTATTCACCAGAAATTCAGCCGAGCCTCGGTCGTCTCCATTTTTTTGGCCGTATATGCGGTTTTACCAAAACAGCATGACATGCTCGCTCTTACCAATCGGTGCTATGGACATGAGTTCGCCAGCACTAATCAGGTCTTTTGCAAGGATACGGTCTAGACAGTTTGCCATTTGAACCTCCCTGAGTCTGGTTGTATAAATGACGTTCTGTAGGAGAAAGGGACCAGTTGTTAGTTGTAAGAGTCTGGAATCAAAGGAATAACGCATACCGTTTACTAATTAATTGCTCCAGTCAACCACCGGCGCGTTGAAGTCTCCGGTTATCAGTGCGTCTTGTTTTGGGGTCACCTCTATAATCAATCCAAGCATCGTCCCGTCAACCTCAGGAGTTTGATTGGGTGGTCTGCATATAGTCAGAAGATTTTGATTAGGTGCAACACGCATCTTCGATTTTAACCACATTGCTTCACAGTTACGGTAACAAAAATATTTGATCTGACGCAATGATTCCTTTTTGACGTAGATCGCTCGTTCTCCTTTTTTGTGCGGCCTGCTTTTGCGAAAAAGTTGTTATTAACCAAGAACAATTTCGGCATCCAAGCCCATCCTGCAACCACGTATTTGCGATGGAACCCTGCCAGCACCAGCCCCGCCTAGCCGCGCCTGGCCCCCTCAATAATGGCGGGGCTAGAGGGGGCTATGAGGCGGCTAGGCTGGGCTGTGGAGGGGGCTGTGGTGGGGCATGCAACGCGATAGCCCCGTCTAGCCCCGCCAGCGAAAAAAATGCGCAGGGGACGCCACATCCCAGCCCACTTTTGGCGCCACTTTAAAATATCGTCCCCATTGTCAAATATACGAATTAATAACACACACAGATTGTAAACCGGTGGACAAATAAGAGTTTACGCAATGAGGGACTTAAAAAAACCTCAAGATATTGTGCTCATCAGCAGCTACATTCAGTGGGCGTAAACGGATGCTTTCTCCATGATTTATAAGCCAATTTTGATAAATTAGCTCCTTTTAATTCCAAAGAACGTACAATAAGTGGTGCTTCTGAAACATATCTTTCGATGAAAATACGCTTAAAAATGCTTCAATGCAGAGGGGGCTCTGGCCCCGCCCAGCTCCCTCCAGCCCCGCCTATGAAGGGGCCATGTGCTGGCAGGGAAGTGACATGTGGATGATACCCATGCTATCAGCTCATCTAGCTTCTGAAATAGACTCTGAGCATTTGTATAAAGGAAGCGAAGTTCAACCCGGATAGATTTTCGAGCGATTTTCGAATCGCGATTGCTAGATATATGTGTGATTTGTCCATCGCATTGCCCCATTCCGAGTCTACTGCTGTTTGGTCGGACTGGGCGTCAGTGTGTCGATCATTATTTTCGCCGACCAATTTGGCAGATGTGGGAGTTTTTTATATTCTGCCTGTCCACTATACTCAGCGTTATGGGCTTTTAGCATGGCAATGAGCTTCGAAAATTTACGATTTCAATTTAGTATTCTTAGATTCTTTTCGACGGAAGTGGATCTTCTAAGAAGCTCGGCTTTGAGTTTCCCCTATTTCCCTCACTCGACCGGTGGTGAATCCTTCTAAAAAGTGTCATGTTGACGTGTCCGATTACCAGCTTCCTTTCCCGCAGTAGAGGCGCTTGTTCCTCATTTTGAAAAAAACAATCTTTAATGGTCTGTGTTGGCTCGATTCATCCTCCTAATCCATAATTTGTCTTATCGGGAATGCTTTGGAGTCGGGGATGTTCCCGTTCTCTTTTAAAATGGATAAAAAAGATTGGTGGAATAATTCTTCATCGTAGTTTACTCTTTAAGTAAGGGTGTCCATAGCAGACTCAGACATACTCTTCCTGACGATGTACTTGCCGCGATCAAGTAGAGGGTTCTGGCGTTTATTCTTACACACAGTCTACATTGCGCCAATTTATGTTGTCATCATTGTATTATTTGAAGACAGTTGTCCCGGCACAGCTACCGCAGGGTTCCTCGCCTATCGAGACTTCTGGGCCATTTGGTACCTCCTTTGCCAGTGCGGCATTTGCTTGGATTGTGCATGCACTCTGTTCTCTCAAACTGACGTTCTGGCCTACTTTGGCTTTTCGTTAGGGTCTGTGAGGAGTCTTCGCTTTTGAGATCTCTTTCGGTAGTTCTTTTGTCCCACATGTGACCGGTCCTCGGTTACGATTAATTTCGTGGACGAGCCGCCTCCTTTTTCAGGGGCCGATACAGTTCTGGAAGTTGGACCTGCATTTCCCTATAGGGACCTGTTACTTTCGGGCGGATGGTGAGGAAGTTCAATCGAATTCTCCGGTGTCTTATCTCCTTCTCCATCTTTAAGAATTTCGGAGGAAGTATAAAATATGAATCATTTTCTTAGACCGCTCAAATTTCGAAGGCAGAAAAGAGAGCTATACTCCCGAACAAGGACGTACTTATCACCTCGGCCAAGGGGCGTGTGGGAGGTCAAATTGATATCACACGTTTCGCCTGTAGCAATGATGCAATCAAAAGGATAAGAGTATTGTCTATCACGGAATCGCATTTTCACTTTCAAGTTTTCTCTGTTGACTTAGTCAATGTCCAAAGGAAACTGATACTGTTCGAAAGATTTTATTGACCGTGTGCAACGCCTCAATTCCCAGACTGTCTGCAGTGTTGAAACCTCATAGAAACACCACATGCTTACTATGACAAATTTCTTGTAGCTCGAAGTTGAGCGCGCCGCCCGAAATTGTTTATTTTCCCAGGGTTTTTATACATGTGCCTACGTTCATAGTTACATTTTATTTCTAAGGAAATTGCGTCCCTGTAGGTGGCTCCTGGCTTCTCTTTGAAATTTTTAACAAGAACCGCCTCTTCCGAAACTCTGTTCGTTCCATTATCTTCGTCTGACCAGCTATATTTTCCCCCTTCAATGGGATCATCTTGCAGTTCTGCTACTGATTACTATGCCTACACAAACCCTTAATTCCAGATTTATTCGAAATTCTATAGATTTTGGTCCCGATTTTCGGTTGCTGACTGCAACGAAATAATGGTCCCTTTCGCCATGACGTTGTTATTAACATCCCTTATACCGATTTGGGACCACGATGTCTTGCGCAAAAAACTTGAAGAGACATACAACGAAATTCAGTGTCCTTACAGAACTGAGCGTCCCATAAGGCTGTTCGAAATTGCCAAAAAACCTTACCTCAATTTTGTGGGAGTAACCTATCAGCAGATCAGTGAAGTCCAACTAGTTCCCTATCTTCGATTCAGTTACAGTACTGGTTCTACAGAAATTAGAGAAGACTGCGTCCTTTAACAATGGTCGGTTCTTTGGAGTAAATATGTAGGCTACAAGTTTGCGAATTCTGCATAATCTGTTCAACTAAGTCTTTCTTAATAAACCATTCACGAGGAAGGAAGAAGGAAACAGGAGCCGCCCTTCTATGGTGTGCTTTTCAGACTGAATTCCAACGACGAACTAGAGGCTGCAGTTTACAGGGTGGTAGCAAACAGCACATAGCTTCCCAATATCCACAGAAATCATACAGTGGCTCAGAAACGAAGCAATATGAGATCACTTTCCAAACAGGTCCATACGAACTGCATCAAACCGACGAAAAAAACACGCGAGGCCCGATACCTTTGCGACCAACTGATGCGGAAGGGCTCCTTGACGGTCTTTATAAGCCGATGCCTGCGTGTTTGCTCCGAAGGCACCGCATCGGAAATACCACCGATAGTATAACGTGTTCTGTCATACATAAAGGTCGTTTTAGAGGCAAATAAGCATAATGATGCTAGACTAGGTGCTACACCGAGGGTTTAAGTCACCACGCGCAGCAGGCTCAGGAAAATCAAGGACCTGTTGAGTCCTAGGTAGTAGCCTGGTGTAGTATATCGTATCCCGTGCCTAAACTGTGCTGGAAACTACACAGGTTACATAGAACGCATGCTCCAGTAGCGCACACGTCAACAAAGCAAGCTGTGTGACGAAAGGACAAATTATCACTATCAACACATTCGAAACAGGCCAGAAGTGCAAATTCGCAGCCAAAGAGATAATCAACAATTCCGAAAGTAAGACAAGCCGAGAATTGATTGAAACTAAGTCCTTGGATGAGCACTCGAACGATCGATTCATCTGTCTAGCGCTGGCATACTGAGCCCTGTGTACTCCCCTGCAGTTCTACGGCGCGTGTCACTGATTGGCTAATGCCCCATACAAACTTCGTTTGCCCTCTTCCCGCTATTGTCTATGATGATGGGTTCCTGCACGAATTTGAACGCTCAAAAATAAAAAAAGATGATTCCTGTGCTCTACCAACCCTCCTCCTCCTCCTCCCCTATAAGAAGTTTGCTGTCGGTGTGCGCCTAAAAATCTCTGCCTCAAATGATATGGGAACTGACAAACAGCCAGGGAGATGATAAACACGCTAGAGAGAAATTAATGTAGCGAGTCTGAGCCAATTGCTGCTTTTGGGAGAAACTGTAACAGTAGGTTCGTTTCGTCAAATGTCAGAAGTCAGGGAGCTGTGGAGGACTAGTTTATTCTGTACGCAGGGTAGTTTTTTCGTAGGTTGGCTGTTTGTACGCAACAGAAATAAGCGTCCGTTCACGGAGAGCGTCAGTCACGGTGTGAATGCGTGCGTCTGTACTCAGAGCACTACTATGGTCAGACCAAATCCCATGTTTGGAGGAGAAGGCAGAAGGCAACAGAATGAGGGATTTGTTGTACACAGAACCCGAAGTTGTCCTCTCAGGCAGCAGTGGCCACTAGCGAAACCAAGGCTGGTGTTGCCTGTGTCAAGTCATGCCCGAGAGTGCCTGAGATAGTGGTGGCAGCCGCTTTTGTAGGCTCGTGTGCCAAGCTCAAGTGGTGTCCGGTCAGTGTGTGTTGTATTTGCCGAGGGGTGGTGTCCCAGTGGCTTGTTTTGCTGTTTGCAGGCGGTGGCGCATGGGTATCAGCGACACTTTGGACGCAGTTGTGTTCGAGCTGAAGTCGGTCAAGTGGCTCCAGGTCAGCGCGTCTGGAACGGCCCGCTGCCAGGGGCGAATGACCTTGAGGCAGCGAGGTCTTGAACAATGATGCCAGACTGGTTCTGATGGCTGCCCGATACAAACCGGCTAATCCAAGAATGCGCAGGCAGCATTGTTTAAGGCGTCAGTCCTTAGAATTAATTGGACACTAGGATCGGGACCGATACGGTGGGGCGTGAAAACGTCAGCGGTGACTTTGTCGGCTGTTTCGAAAGACAGTGGACTCCCAGGGAATTTTCGATCGGTTTGGATTAAGATCTGAAGACATCAGTCAAAGAAGCCACTGCGGCAGTAGTTGGTAGGACAAACGAAAAAAAGCATCTGCGTAACAGTTTTGAAGCTGGAAAAAACATGATACAGCACACTTTCTGAGGGAATTTTGAGCCGGTCGACGAGAAGACCATGGAAACTGAGTGAAGTGATGCGGACGTTTAATTGTAACCTTCGATTTTGGAAATGGTCAAATACGTGAGGCAAATACGACGCATATTTGTCTGGCGAAGAGCTAGTGACGAGTTGTCACTGATGCGAACAAATTTAAATCAAAGTGTGCACAAAACCGCGTCAACGAAACATTGAAAGTACTGGAACATGTTACGCAAACAGCAGTGTACACGGAATTATTTAAGCAGGTCAAAATGTGTCGTTGTTGAAATATCAAAGACAATCTTAGCCACTGGTGCCTGACGATTTGCTCTAATTAGACTGAATTTCAGAGTTATGGTTTCACCAGACAACACGGGAGAGAAACTAGGGGTATGTGGGGTTGGATACCGATCTCGGAAATTGCTAACGGCGCTATAAGTGTCACATTGTTTCCAACCATCGGGCGATTTCTTGGATACAAAAGGCAGTGAAAAGGTCCATGGGCTGCTAAAAGGCGGATACATCTCGGACTTACAGAGTGTTTTAAGTCGTCCTTGAAATGCGGAGTTTTTAGGGATGATTTCTGCACGAATTAGTGTGAAAGAGTTGCCCTTCTGGTAACGATGTGATGTTTGACTAAGAGCGCAAAATGTTCAGGCTACACCCAGGAAAGCGCTCCAATGAACTTCGGGTTAATTGATTCTCTCGCACTAAGGCTTGCGGTCGTCGGTCAGTTTCTCCGACATCATTCCGTCACCCGTAC
Organism: Spirometra erinaceieuropaei; assembly: GCA_902702965.1. Lineage (NCBI taxonomy): Eukaryota > Metazoa > Platyhelminthes > Cestoda > Diphyllobothriidea > Diphyllobothriidae > Spirometra > Spirometra erinaceieuropaei. Next base: position 371,027 of record CACRXP010000277.1, on the reverse strand, counting down.
CTGCACTAAACACAGTTATCGATGACGCATGAATGGACCTTGGTTCCGAAGAACCCTCGAAGGAGCTGCATCTCACCCTGCTTCCTGACTGGTATGTCGCAACGAGTTTTGGCTCGCTAGCATTGCATACTCACACGACACCATTTTTGCTGCAGTGAGTGGTTGATGTTGTAAATGAGGAGTTTCAGCGTGTTCGTCGGTTTTCTGTAGAGTGACGTTTCCAACTGGTCGTTGGGTTTGCGGCGGATAAGAGCATCTAAAAATGGAATTTCATCCTTCATCCCATCTTACATCGTGGACCGTAGTCCGGAGACGATCGAGCCAACTCCTTCATAATGGCAAATTGCTATTAAAATGGAAATGGACTGGTGTTTCAGATTTCAGTTTCAGTTTATTTGAGGGAAACATAGGTGTTGAATCTTTGAACTCCCTATTTGTTAAAAGGAAGCGAATTATACAAAAATTTAAAAATCGAAACGTCAAACAGCTACAGATTTTTTTAAGGTAGGCAAAGTTTTCGAAACCAGACAGATAAACAAATTGTTACAAGTGTTAAAAACATTAACATTATTAAATGTGCTGTACAGTAGCCCGTTTATGGATAATTGGTGTGCTCTCAGTTTCTGAGGGAGACGAATTTAGTGCCGACACTCACATTCAACGGACTTGAACAATAACAAAAAACAAACTTTACTAAATAACAGACAGTAATATAAGAACATTAATTAACTGTTCAGACTGAATGCTAAGACGCTATCGGTCTGGTGACATTATGAACTTTAGTGGTACACGGGTCCAGTTTGCGCTTAAAAGCCTTGACGAAGGTGGACATGACGACATTTGCAGGCAGTGCATTCCAAGCCTCCATCACTCTTTTTAAAAAGAAGAACTCCCGAATGTCCAGCCTGGCGCCAGTCACACGTAGTTTAAGTTGTTGACGTCAGAGGTTCGTTGTGGTTGCTAACTTAATGAAACCAGTAGGTAAGAGACAGCAGTCCTGACAGCGAATTATAAGGAATGTTTTTTTTAAGGTCGCGTGTGCTTCTTCTTATACAACCATAGAATAACTTCGGGTTTTCTGCGGCCAGATTCAGTAGGTCTTTCTCGAAAGTACGCCGCTTCCCGAGGATTAGTCTCTGAACTAGGCTCCTTGTGCCTTGCATGCATTTATCGACACAGAGATCATGTCCGAGAGGAATTTCCTCCATAACCTCCGCTTTTCATTCACTTCGTTTTTTAAAGCTTTTGTTAGTCACGGGGGTTTGGTGTTCAGTTTCTTCCGTGAAAAAGGACAGTGGTCTCTGAGAAGAACGTGAAATAACTCACTAAACCAGTCCCAATCCTTGATTATGTCACCCGAAAAAGCTGATTCCCAGATTATGGTGTTAAATTCAGCCTCAATTTGGGCAACGACACTGCTCCAAATGTTCCCTCTAACCCTTTTGGCTTGTTCGGACAAAGAAAAAATGGATACTTCTACAACAATACGAAGTGGTCGCTTCGACCTAGGGAAGATAGACATTGCACCTCGAAAATGCTGTCCAGTAACGTCTTAAGAAGCAGATCCAAAGTTTGACTGTTGCACTTCGCGGACCATAGTAGGAAAGGAGACGTGCTCAGTAAGAAATAACCTGAGTGTCATGTTTAGCAAACGTCGGTCAAAAGCATGGTCTGGACCAGAGGTGCATTGAAGTTCTCCAGAATTAAGACTTCGGATCCGACAGAAAATCTTCGCAGGTTCTCTAGCAGATAGTTGTCAGCCGTGGGATAATTTTTCGGCGGTCGGTAGACGGCATTGTGTGTAAACACAGCGTCATTTTTGTTGCAATGGGGGTAAATGTTGTGAATGAGAATTTTCAGCGTGTTCCTCGGTTATATGTGGATTGATATTTCCAACTGGTCGTTAGGTTTGCAGTAGACAAGGGCATCTAAGGATGGAATTGCTTTCTCCACTTCCCGGTTCCATCGTGGACTGTAGTCAGGGCGTAATCGAGCCAAATCCTTCGTAATGCAAATTACTATTGGGAGGTGAAATAGGTCACGGTGAAATCGAAGTCCGATTCATTCCCATAGTCGGAAACGATGGTCAGGTAACATGTGTTATATGATGAAGGCTCTGCAGTAGAATCCACGATCTTGAATCGTTAGGAACTAAGACGTTCGCGTATGACTGCACGTCGGTTCGATTAAATTTCGAATCATACCAGGGGTTACGGGGACATTTAAAATAAAACATGTTTTGTTCTGTAACTATGGCGCACGCCGTCACCAGGCAGATAAGCAATGTCAGCGCACATTCAAGTGTGTCATTTTAAAGGTGGACAGTCTGGCGTCGGCTGAATAACTAGAGTTCCAGGAAATGAATCTGATGGACATGCTGGCGAAGGTGTCATTTCCGATGTCGATGGCCACATGCAGACGACTTCTCGAAAATAGTAAGCACCAATCATGTAAGCATGGATTTCGGGTGGTGAGTGGTTGTTTTCCCTTAATGTCAGTTATGCCGATCAAAATTACAAATCTGGCAGTCAACATTTCAATTTAAAAATTGCACAATTGCACTGCACAGGGGATGGAGATTTTTACAGCAACGAAGTCGATATCAACAAGTGGTTACTTTAACACTGTCACGCATGCCAACCAACCTCGGGAAAAAGTCAGAACACTGTCGGATAAGTGAAAAGCAGAACAAACTGAAAAATGCACTATAATCCGTCAGTTACTGTCGTTCATTGGCAGCTGGTTTTATCTCCATCAGGATGGAAATGCACACACTTTGGAAGAAAAAAACCTCCAGATGGCAAAAAATGTCCTTACATATTTTTTCGTGTGTGCAATCGTGCTAACTGAGATTCGCATTGGTGGAAATTTCTACTCAGCACACGACGTTTTGAGAAACAGGCAGTTCTGGAGATCAATGGAGTGTATTTTTCCACCGTCAGGAGAGTAATTTTACAAATACGGAAAAGGCTAAACGAATTAGCCACACTCCTGCGTTTCAACAGGGCGAAAACATTTAGCGAGTGAGGAAGTAGGCGTCCCTGGCGCCTTTACAGATTTTTTTTATTTCACTGCGCTTCTGCATGGAGAAGAATCAATATCTAGAAGACCATAAAACTGCGGATTGGTGCGTGCTCAATTCACCATTACCCGTTCTCGCTGAAGACTTCGTATTTCCGCATGACTGCGGCTATGCCTGCCGCTGCGCTGTGCAGAATTTACTTTATTACATACAATTTAGCTAGAGGGTCTCTAAGAAAACGTACGCGAAACTGTCAAATACGGCTTTCACGATATCGGCGAAAGGACCAACATCAGTCGAAAGAATCGCCCTACCTGCCAATACCGCTCAGTCTGGAAGTCAATAAATCCGGTATTGTATAAGAAACATTCATCAGTACAACTCATTGTCTTTATTATGATATGTAAAATGCCTTGGGCGGGGCAGGTAGTTAGATTTCATGCAATTATGAACGCTGTTAAATTAATGCGCCGTCTTCAGAGGATGTTTGGACGAGGCATTTAACATTACAATTGCTCGATCAATCAGACTGTGTGCAATCCGGTCAGATGGTAGTGCGATCGCTGGAACAAGGAGTCCGATTGCCAGGTGTTTTGGATTTTCAATCGAATCTATCATCAGAGGCAGTTTCAGATGAGGGTCTTGGGCGGACAGGCAAAATGCTTGCTGAACGACCGCCAGTTCTCTGTCCCGTACGGAACCATCAGCTTAAAAACTCCGATGCACAAAATCCCCGCGACTTTGGTGTCAGCAGAGAATTCGAATAAAATATCGACAGTCAGTCAACGCATGACGAGCGATTAGACAACGACTTTGATTCGCCTCTAGAGTCTTCCAGAAGCGCACTAAGAGAGCGCTCCTTCTAGCCCCGGATGGCTTGTGCGGGCAGAGGAAAAATGGAGCATTTCCATATCAGCACGACGTGGTAGCTTCGACCTAGGGGTGGTAGATATTGCACCTCATCAATGCTGTCTGGTGACTTCGTAAGGAGTAGATCCAGACAGTTTGACTGTTTCACTTCGCGCAACGTCGTCGGAGAAGAGACGTACTAAGTGAGAAGTAACCTGAGCGTCATATCCAGCAAACGTCCGTCGAAAGCATGGTCTGGACCAGATGCACGAGTTGAACACCAGTCGATAAGAGATGCATTGAAGTCCTCCATAATTAAGACCCCGAACAGGATAGAGAATCTCTCCAGGTCCTCAATCAGACAGGCGTGCGCAACGGGATCATCTCTTTTCGGTCGGTAGACAGCATTGTGTATATACACAGCTTCATTTTTGTTGCAATTGGGAGTTGATGTTGTAAATGAGGATTTACAGCGTGTTCGTCGGTTTTCTGTGGATTGACATTTCTAACTGGTCATTCGGTTTGTAGAAGTCAAGAGCTTCTTAGAATGGAAGTCTTTTCTCCTATCTCCCTCTTCCATCGTGGACTGTAGTCCGGGCGTAATCGAGCCAACTCCTTCATAATGCAAATCGCTATTGAGGGGTGACATAGGTCACGGAGAAATGGAAGCTCGATTCATTCCCATAGACGGAAATGACGGCCAGAGCGTCAGGTAGAATGCGCTTTATGATAAAGGCTCTGCATTGGAATCTACAGCCCTGAATAATTTAAGTAGTAGAAGTTCACGTCCGGTTTGACTATATTTCGAATCATACTATGGGTTACGGTGCCAGTTAAAATATAACACATTTTTTTCTGTAACATTATATCGTACGCCGTCATTATGCAGATCAGCAAAGCCAGCGCACATCCAAGTGTGTCATTTTAGTGGTGGACAGTCTGGCGTCGGTTAACTAACTAGAATTTATGGCAATAAGTCTGATGGACATGCTGGCGAAGGTGTCATTTCCGATGTCGATGGCCACATGCACACGGCTTCCCGACAATAGTAAGTACCAATAATGCAAGCATGGATTTCGGGCGGTGAGCGGTTGCTTTCCATTAATATCAATTATTATGATTAAAATTGTAAATCTGGCAGCCGACATTTGAATTTAGAAATCGCACATTTGCACTGTACAGGGGATGGAGAATTTTACAGCAACGAAGCCGATATCAATAAACGGTTATTTTAACGCTGTTATATACGCTAACGAACCTCAGGAAAACAGACAAAACCCTGTAGGATAACTGGAAAATATACTATAACCCGTTTATTACAGCTGTTCACCAACAGCTAATTTTATTTTTTATAGAATGGCAAGGCAACCATATTAGAAGAAACGAACCTGCAATGGACGACCGGTCAACACATCAGGAGAGCCTTGGCTCAACTCTGGGGTCTTCTAGAAGAGTACTAATGGGGCGCTTTTTTCGGCTAACGGGCTGGCAAATTTGGCTATTTTGCCGTCTTAAATGACTAATCGCAGATTCAGACACTGCAGTCAGCCCGTTAACGCAGTTCCTGGCGAAACTTGGAGGAGAAAGTCTCCTGCTCGCCAAAGTCATGCTACTTTTCTCCGATTTCCCCATGTGGTGTTTTGCAGCGAATTCCACCAAAATGGATTCTATTGCAGTCACTCCATTAATAGTAAACCGAAAAGCTCCGCCAGTCGACTGGCATATGGGAGTGGGAGGAGAAATTTAGGTCGACGTTGAGGAATCCATCGCCAAGGTACTTCCGTGCCTCAGTCACCCTGCAAAATCTGATGCGTTCGAATTAATCACGACGCGTTAATAATATTGCCCTGGCGGCTTGCCAATTGACCCCATAATTGGATCCCCACGGGATCATTTTGAAGTGACTGAATGAGACGGCATTGACACCTTAGCGCGTAGAAGGTCCTATTCCGCCCACCCCGCTCCCAAAACTTTGGTGCATTTAGATGGGACCACGTCGTGCTTAGAAGGCCTTAGAGGGGGCTGTTTAGCTTTGTCAGCTACTGAGCCATCGCCCACCTATGATCGACTTCCATTTGTCTCGCCACCAGGTCACGGTGGGTGAGGGATGAGAGAGAGAGTACGGTAAATACTACGCAGGTCCGCCTCACCGTGAACTACTTCACAATACAGGCGTTGTTGATGGTAGACATTTCCGACAGATGGGCGACCTGGGCCAAGGTGAAAGAGTGAAACTGATTGAATCTCACCATCAGCATTCACGACCAGAGCATCAGAGGACATTCATTATACAATGCTAGATGGGGTTGGTTCACATCAATCAACCTTTCTGGTGTATCCCGCTATAATAAGTATAACTTTAACTGCTAGCGTGCTGGATTGAGCATTTTGTCATGACAAAAGGCAAAAACGCAAGTACACAGAAACTATCACCATGCACCTAATCTAAGTTGCATAAATTCAGATGTGGTTGGCTAGATAAATCTCCGGTTCTAGATAATTTAAGGTAGGGATTTAAAATTATTCCTTTTCGACGAATGAAGTTTTTAATTTCCGAAAAAAGTCCAGTAAACCTTGAAAAAGTTTTTTTTCTGTGGCACATAATGTTGATGATAGGGTTTAGGACCCCGAGTAGATGACAACTCCGAAAATTCCCTAGAATTCAATGTGACTGTAAACATCACATATTATTCACCGTTCGCGTTGCTTGAAATTCGCTTCGTTCCTGAGTAAATGTAAACGTATCATCGGCGCTTTGTCTAAAGTCCGTTAATTTTTGATAATATTTTTCGATCAATTTTTAATTATCGCACTCATGTTGCCAAATGACGCTGTACGCCAAGGCTTTCGACAGAAATTTATCTTTTTTCTGTGTCTTCCTGCTATCCGTCCTGTTTGCTGCCCCACCCATAAAACCCCCTTTGCCATAATTCAACGTATGACACGGTCCACAGGATAGTTCATGTTAACTGTGGGTGGACTTGCTGGCTCCTGTAGCGAATACCGCGCTCGCTAGCTGTCCATCTCGTGTCGTACAGAGTTCGACCCCCATCACCTTTCATTCGTCTGCCGGTTGGTTGGATCAGCGCCCTTGGATCTGATAGGCAATCTTGTAGAACGATATGACGGATGATCAGCCGCACGTCTGATCGACCTAGCAGCAGGAAAACCGACTTCCTAAGACGTCGGGTCGAATAGGATCCAGCGCCCATCAGCTTCCGCTTATCTGCCGGTCGGTTAAACCAGTCTCTTCAAATCTTATAGCCAATAACGTAGGGGGATTACTGCTCATTCACTCCCTCCCTCCCTATCCCATCTAATTTGTTCACCTCATACAGGCTGGGACGCTCGGCTTTAGTGCAGTTACTGGCGACTTCGCAAAGTGCAACTCCATTACATAAACTCTGGACAATGTTGTCCGATATGCAAGCCAGCAGCAGTACGCAGATCTTGTCTGACAGCGCCTTCCATTACGCTTTGTCTAGTCATTTGATGCATCTCAACCAACAGCCGTAGACAGCCGATGTCTCTGACGACTCCTCAGGACCGCTTAACGACGACTTTGTTGCAATGAGATTCCAGTTGTCAGTGTGGGGGTGTGAACACGCATCTACAGCGTGCTCGTCTGCCTTCTCTAGGCAGCCGTTTCCAAGTGGTCGTCAGGTTCGCGACAGACAAGAACTTCCAAGAATAGTAGTTTATTCTCCACCCACCATAGCCCGTGAATGCGGCGACCCCAACAGCATTACGGCGTACCTATGACGTGTTGTTCACAATGCCTGCGAGGAGGGTACTAGCACAGACATTCCCTAGTAATTTCATCCCGTGCCTTAATTGTGCATTTCATACTAGGCCCCGAATCGTTTAAGTACTGTGACCCATCCGTATAATGGCATGTCAGTATGATTAAATTCTGATATCAATATAAACATTTAATCGGCTAATTCTCTTACTTAATGGCGTACACCGCCGCCAAGCACATATAAGTTGAGCGCAGTTTCAAATGTGTTATTTTAGAGGTGGAAAGTCTAATGTCGGCTGACAAACTAGAGTTTAAGTAAACGAATCTGCTGGACATGCTGGCGAAGGTGTCATTTCCGATGTCGATGGCCAAATTCAGACGACTTCTGCAAAATAGTAAGAACCAATCATGTAAGCATGGATTTGGGGTGAGTGGTTGTTTTCCATTAATGTCAGTTATGCTGATTAAAATTAAAAATCTGACAGTCAGCATTTGAATGTAGAAATTGCACATTTGTACTGCACGAAGGATGGAACTTTGTTGCAGCAACGAAGCCGATATCAATAAGTGGTTATTTTAACACTGTCACGCACGCAAACCAACCTCAGGAAAAAGTCAGAACACTGTCTGATACCTGGAAAACAGAACAAACTGAAAAATGCACTATAATCCGTCAGTTACTGTCGTTCATTGGCAGCTGGTTTTATTTTTACCAGAATGGAAATGAACTCATTTTAGAAGAAGCGAACCTACAAAGGTCAAAAAGTTCCTGACAGCTTTCTTCGTATGGGCATACGTCTGCCGCTAAGTAAGACCCATACTAATGGAAATTTATATTCAGCACACGGCGTCTTAAGATGAAGGCAGTTCTTGAGACGGATTACGCGTCTTTATTATCATCAAAATGAGTAATTTTCTTATTTCGGGAGGTGTTAAATCTATCAGTCATACTTCTTTGTTTCCAAAGGGGGAATCATTTGACGAATATGGAAGTCTTCACAACCTTTCAGCGTACTGCACTTTTTTATGATGACGAATCAACACCCGAGAGACACTAAAGCTGCGGATTCGTTCCATCCTTAACTTACCCTGAACGGTCTTCGCTGAAGACTTTGTATTTTCACACAAGTGTGACCATGTGTTTCTTGCGCCGGCCAGACTCCACTTTATGGTATTCATTTTCTGAGAGATCGCAGGCCAAGCTGTCCAAAATGACTTCCACGGCATCGGAGGAAGGACTGAGATCAGTCGACAGAATTGCTATAACTGCCTTTGCCAGCAAAGTTCGGTATGCTGTAACAAACATTCCTCATCCGGATATTATTGTCTCCCATAACATTTCAGAGGACCCCAGGGGCGTAAGTGATTTGATTTAACGTAAAAAGGAACACTGCTGAATTAATGAGGATGTCTGGGGGCGGTATTTAACAACCTAAATTGCTCAATCACTCAGGCAGTTTACAATCCGGTCAACTGCCAGTGCGACCGCTGGAATAAGACGTTTATTTGATTGGAGTACCTACTTCTCACTCCAACCGACCGTACGAAGCAGTCGCAGATAACGGACATGAGCACATGGGCCGAATGCCTATTGAACGACCGTTAGTCCCATGCTGCACCGAAACTTTTGCAGTTCACCGTTTAGCTTCGACAGTAGCGCCTTCTCATTGTCATGAAATACCAACGTATACCGAAGTAGATGAGGATCCGGTCACTGAAGACGTTTCGGATCCTCACTCGAGCCCATCATCAGTGACAGTCTCGGTTAAGGACAGTAGAGGCACAAACAGTGCAGCATATATATACATAATACGCAGCTGCAGAGGGACCATGTGTGTCCGGTTCTCACACGCGACCCAGCGGATTTACAGTAGGTGGGCTAACTCGTGAAATTTAAACCGAAATTTCTAAATGCGTTCTCGTTTCGAAAAGATTAGTTAAGCAAGGTTGTAAAACTAATCATCTTACAGCATAATTATAGAATGATCCAGTTACCTCAGGGTGCCGGCTTTCGAATGAACTTATTTCCGACTGCATGCAAAAACTACATTCTGCAAAAATGACCACTTAGTTAGCATGCAATTTCCCCATTGATTTTCGATGCCCTTAAAAATGCAACTATATTTCTTAGAAAAATGCATAGAAATAAACATTTTCGCACTTACTCGGTAGAAAACCACGTCTTCTCCTCATTTCATACTCGAAGGAAGAGTATAATTTGGTTTCAAAAACTTTTCTAATTCACGAATGATTCTGAACCCGACCTTCTGTTACACTTGCACTCAGGGTTTCCAAACTACAAGCTGTATATTTTCATGTACGGAAAACCATGCATTTCTCTACAGTATTAAGAGGAGACAATATGGGGTTCATAAAACCAAGCAGTGAATTCGAGCAATACTGTTAACTTTACAAACCACATTGGTACATACAGATACATGGCGTTTTATGAACGTCCATTTCACGGTATTAAAAAATCTCACAATTAGAAACTGTTGAAACCGAATTATACTCCTCCTTCAAGTATAAAATTGAAAGAAGACGTATTTTTACCAAATAAATAAAAGACTGAGTATTTTTATGTATTTTTTCATAAAATATAATTGATATTTTTAGGGCATTGAAAATGGCATGATAACTAAGCAGGCATTTTTTGCCGACTATAGATATTGCCTGCAGTCGGATATAAATTCGTTGGAATAAAGACACCCTGAGGTAACTGGATCATTATAGAATTACACTGGATGAAGCAGGTCCACCTGATCTAATTTCGAGCTGTTGAAGTTCGTCGTTTATCTTCGACAGTCCCGCCTTTTCATCGTAATGAAATGTCAGCATATACCGAAGTAGATGAAGATTCGGCCACTGGTGCAAGAGGTTTACTGGATTGACGTTTCGGATTCTCACTCGAGTCCATCATCAGAGACAGTCGCAGTAAAGGGTATTGGAGGCACAAACAGTGCAGCATATATATACTACGTAGTTGCCCAGGAACCATGTGCGTACTATAACTAACAGCTCTTGCAATCACCGCTGGGAATGGTGATTAATGGCTCATCAGTCTCCGTCCGGGTAGTGAATAACCGCAGCCTCATCTTACGTGTTGGATGTTGGCGTGATGATGACTCGATAATTTGACTCGTCGTCACTTGGTTGTTGCTTAACGCGCCCACAGAATGCCGCAGCACCAAATACGATACCGAAAGGTCATTGTCCCTACTTAAGGATTGCCAGCCTGAGAACCATAACTTGAGGAGCTCGCGGCTTACGCGGTTATCATCTCTTGCAAAAATTTCGGCCTCCCAATACTTGAAAATATGGCCGCTTCCCGCGGAATCGGCTGCCACCTGAGAGCTAGCGTCTTTCGTTGTCGTCGTCGTCGTCGTCGTCGTCGTCGTCGTCGTCGTCGTCGTCCTCCTCGTCCTCCTCCTCATCGCTGCTGCTTGCTTGGTCATCCGCGTCCATAGTAATCTCCCGGTTTCTCCGACGTAGTTGCTCTGTCCGCAACTGCAGCAGACCAGGTAATCGACTCCAGACGTCTTCTGCAGTGGTAATGAGTCTTTAATCCTCATAACCTGGCGCACGATGGCTGCTTCCGGCCTGTGTTCAACACCGGTTATAAGTGGTACGAAAAGGCGACTACGGCGTCCGAGATGTTTTTCGCGTACAGAAGAGCTCGCCAAAATTTAGGGCTAGTGCGATTTGGTCTCTGGTGTTGAAACTGTCCAACAACGTTAGGAGTCGCTGGTTTCCCGACACCGCAGACCGAGATTGTGGGCTCGGTATGTGGATGATACCTTCTTCGTCGTCGTCATAGGGGACCAGGTGTTGGCATTCGAAGAAATTCTCAAAAGCGTCTTCTCGGGAGTACAATTTACGCAGGAGGGAGGAAGAAAACAATCATTTGGCCTTTCTAAATGTTCTCTATTGCCCTAAAGATGGTGGTGGCTTTAAACCTAACTGTTTTTGGAAAACGACAAATATTACGCAAGCACTAATCTTTAAAAGTAGCCACTAGGTCAGTCACAAACACAGTTGCTTTAGGGTGCGTTAAGACGAACGATATGCCACGAGTGCCATGTCAGAAAGGCAGTAAGTAAAACCGGTTGGTAGAATCAAATGAACTGACCGCAGAGCACGCCAGCGACGCGGGGGTTGTCTTGCGGAGTTGTGTCCGCTACGTCAAAAAGGCAAAACAGTAAAAGAAAGGTGGTTTAGTCCGGTGCCTCAGCACAAGGTCACTGAATCAAAATATTTTTAACGGGTTCTGAGGGCTAGTAGCTACCCGCCAAGGTTTGTCAGCCAGCGCGTACGTAAAGGACACCAGAGATGAAATCCAACAGGCCCTAAATTTTGGCGAATCCCTCCGTACGTGATGTACTTTTTTAATTTCTCCCTGTGGACTGTCCAAAAATGTTCAATAAAGTTATTTCATTTAGGCTGTGGAATCAAAACTGTTCCGGATATTTCTATCACAGGTCGTGGGCATAATGCTTATGGATTGAACGGGAATGGAATTGAGGGCGTTTTAATGGATTAGGTGAGAAGCCACACGCATTAGTTTGATGCGGAGCGAGGGGGCGTATAAGCGATTGTAACCAAACGTGCTCTCTAAGCCCTCCCCCTATGTACTTGGTTTAATGGCCGAATACCCACCTGGCATTCTCTATGTGAGCCGGGAAAGGGGACGCCAGGCTGACCAGAACCCCTCTGGAACATGTCTTAGTTTGGGCTTAACTCTCTGCCAGTCAGTATGTTCAATTTTGGCAAACCCAACCCACAGACAGAAGCAGAACAGAACGTTCCCCACACCGCGACACCGTTCGCATTCAAAACAAATACACGACACACCACAAACACAAACACGATCAGCCCTTTTTATAGTGGCACTAAGCATCCTCCGGCCAAATAAACGCATCAGCCAGTATTTCTCGAAATACTCAATATAATGCAGGGAGAATCTCAAGAGGCACGACATGTTTTACCGCAAATCATAAACATTTCCCTGCTGCGAGACTAGGTGTTGGAACTGCATACCACCCAGAACTACCGCACACAGCACGATCGTGCACCGTAAGTATCGATTGAAGAGCTGGTAGATTTTGAATTGACCACTTATTCAGGTATTTGTAGGAATAAATAGCCTTTTACTTTTCGTGCTTATTAACTCCGGTTAATATGAGGCACCAATGTGATTACGAATTATGCCCATAACATAAGAGGTTAAACTCGAACTAGCAGAATCAGTACGCACGGACTGGTTGTGAATGTTTAACGGCGTGTGTGACGAAAGGCAAATCCAGAATCCGTCAGAGGGCCAATTGTGTTGGTCGCTGCCGCCAGAATATGGCATTCTGAGCTGGTGGCTAGGGTCGCTGACAACTGATAAGTGACGACACCTTGACGCCAAGTTATCTTCTGGAACATAGAGAAGTTACTTTGAGCGTAGCTTCCATATCTTGGCAATTTTTAGGAAAGGGCGGCGGACTCTCATTGAACCCTCATGCATATTCGCTGACTCATGTATTCATGCCGACAGCCGCGAACAGTCGACTGCTGCATTGGAGAAGGAAGAGAAAGCGAGCCCGACATTGGTGAATCGAGAGACTCAGCACATGAACGCATTCCTCGCCATCGTAACTACAACGTGATGACGCCCATCAAGGTGCGCCAGGTTTAGAGCTTAAGAGGAGGATTAACTAGTTATGAAAACAAGGTATTTTTCGGGCCGAAATTATGACAGCGTGAATCAGTCTTCGGTCGACGCTCCCAGTAATTGTGTTGCCAGGGTTTCATCATGCGGTTCCCATACCTGACTTGATTCGTAGAACGACCACCCCAACAGTGCAGGTGCCATTTTCCGTAAGTCTGAACTAGATTCCTTACCCAGCCCTTATTGATCTAAATGCATTATCAGTTACCCGATAGCGTTCCTTAGCAGTTTCGTTACATACATACATTCAAGCTTCATGCCAAACCTGAAATGTGGCACTTGGAAGCCTTTGCAAATTGATTCCTCAATCATTGGTAGGGGGCGCTAACCGATCGTTCATACGGGACTCACTCGTTCCGTTGTGCCTTAAGGGCTCTTTCTCGAGCCCAACCAGCAGCCGCACAGCGGCGCATGATATATAGGCAGAATACTATTACCGACAAAGACGAGGGAGACTGGAATGGCCATTTCTGGCTTATTAGCCGTCGTCAGCCGGTCATACCCAAGCCCGAAGTTTGGTACACCCGAGCCTCGAACTCGCGACCTGTTGGTTTAGAGGTTTAAAGCACAAGGGAACAGTAAGTCCCGTATGAACGATCGGTGAGCGCCCCCTAACATTGTATATTCCCGATCGAAAGCCGACGGTGCAACGGGCTCGTGGCTCGGTGGGTAGAGGCGTGGAATCCTAAACCGACAGGTCGCGAGTTCGAGGCTCGGGTGTTCCACACTTCGGGCTTGGGTATGGCTGGCTGACGACGGCTAATAAGCCAGAAATGGCCATTCCAGTCTCCCTTGTCTTTGCCGGTAATACAATTCTTCAATTATTCCCGTCACGCAGCTGAACCTGTACGCACTAGGCGAACTTTCATCGGAAAGCATATTTAGTAGGTTGAGGAAGGGACTGTAGGTATCACGCATAAATCACATGGACATAAAAAATGAGAGAAACAGACAGAGGTGTCAAGGTCAGCATATATGGCGCCCTTAAACAGCAGCTCATAGAGACAGAACTGATGTCGACTGCAGTGCACTTTGATACAAGTACATCACGTGTGATCTCTCAGAGGGGTAATTTGGCAGGTGTGTTGCATAGACAGTAAGAGTAGAAGTCGTTATCCAGACGTCTAAAGATTCTCCGAATGACTCACCATCTGACAGGGTTATTAAGCTACCTCAGTGGTTGGGAATAATGTGCCAAATAGTACCAACATCACTGGAGAAGATACCAAAGAAACTTGCTAGAAACGCACGTGAAACAAATGGCTGTCAACAAATATCGTAATTTAAAAGTTGTGGTACTCACAAAGTACGTTCTGCGCCTTGTTCAAAATACGGCTGAGAATACAACTGACCGCTACCCTGTCCTCAGTAATAGTTCAAATCCATTTCGGCCCAAGATTGTCCGTAAACCCTGCGTACGCCGTCAAAAGCGCTTTACTTAGTAGCCGACATTATCTGTCTTTACCGTTACTGCGACATGTTCAATCCAAAACGTATTGTAACTCCTGGGCATCTGTTACCCATATCTGACGCAGTCTCTGATTGTGGGCTCGAGTTTGAATGAATTATATCCTCGAACAGCAAATCATATTGGCAGAACTGATGTTGACTGCAGTGCACTTTGAGAGAGTTGGAGCACCTGCAATCTCTCAAGGGGTATTTTGGCAGATGTGAGGCATGAAGCGCACAGACAGTAAGACTAGACGTCCTTATCCAGGGGTCTAAAGTTGCTCCAAATGACACGACATCTGGCATAATTACTAACCGACGCAAGTGTCTGTGAATGACATGTCAAACAGCACCAACACCAGTGAAGTAGATATCCGTGAATAGTGCATTTTAAGCATATGTCAAAATCGGTCTACGCATCCCAGCCCAATTGGAAATCGGATGGCTGCGTTGTCTGCCTTCTGTTGATGGGGTGTCGACAGCCACGAATACTTGACAGCTGCACAGGGGAGGGCAGAGGAAGCGAGCCCAAAATCGACGAATCCACAGTCGCAGCACAGGAACGCATTTCACACTATTGTAAAATATAGCGTTTCGATCCGTCAGGGTGTGATAGGGGTCGTTGTGTAGGAGAGAGTCAACTGACTGAATAATTCGGTCTTCCCCCAGACAGAGATTATGGCAGCGTGACCCAGTTTTCGGTGGACTCACCTAGTAAGCGTGACGCCAGAATTTACCATGCGGTTCCCATGCCTCACTGGAGTCGTAGAAAGACTAACCCGACCTTGGAGTAACCACTGTCTGCAAATATGAACTACAGTCCTTGCCCATCCCTTGTAGGTTTAAATGCATCTCAGTTCCTCGATGGCGCTCCTTGGCGGTTTCATTGCATGCACGCATCTGAGCTTGATGTCAAACCTCAAATGTGACGTCTGGAAGCATTTACAGATTCAGCCTCCAATTATATCCGACAAAATGCTGAAACAGTGCGTACTGGATGGACCTTCATTAGAAAGCATATGAGGAGGGTTAAGGAAGGGATTGGAGGTATCACGCATGAGTCATCCTGGCATAAAATATCCAGCGAAACACGTGCGGGGTTACTGTAGTTATATGTAAAACATGTGGCGTTAGCGTAATGACGGATGATGTCAGCTCCTACGTGCAGCCCTCTTGACGGCGTACACAGGGTTTACTGACAATTATGCACCAGCACGGATTTGAAACATTCCTGTGGGCAGGGCGGTGGCGGTGGTCATTTGTATTCTCAGCTCTTATTCGAACAAGGCACAAAACTCAGTTCATGAGTATGACAACCATCAAATTACGATAGGTCTTGACAAACATTTACTATACCTGTTTATTTTGCAAGTCTTGTTTCCTTAGTCTGCGGCTGAGACTGCGTTTGTCGGCCTGTCGAATAGCGAACTTTCATTGATGAGGTATATATGGTTGCACGGTGTGTTCTTTTGAGCAGACAAACGCTCTCAACATAAAAAACCTTGGCAAACGTATACCATTCTTTTTTACAGTTTGTCGTGCATACATCGTACGAAGGCAGTGGTCGTTTTATTTATCTTATGACTGCTTTGTTTCCCACTCTTTACGCTAAGGCAAAAGTTCGATTGCAAAAATTGCGCCACATTGGTGTTATACCACTGTTAAACAATTCCTCAGTCTCGTCATACGCCGTATGCACTGTTTATCTAATAACACAGTCGAAGGGCACATTCATGTCCTTTGCATTCGCACGTTCCATCTAAAAATTACTTTGTGCCATGAGGCATGCCGCAATTATTAGCTTGCATGAATCCGCTTTTTGCTCAGCATGAAGACGCAGTGAGGATAGCACGGTCTTAAAAATCTCATAATTAAAACCTTTTAAAGACCCAAATATACACTTTCGTCGAGCATAAAATATGGAGACAGTGTGATCTCCCTCCAAATGAGCAAAATAAAGCATATATTAGTGCATGTTTTCTGTAGAAGATATTCAAATTTTTAAGACAACTGAAAATCAATAGGAAAAATGCATGCTTAATAGATAGTCATTTTTCACCAAGTGTGGTTTCTGCAGGGGGTCAGAAATAAGTGCATTAAAAAGCCGACATACTGCCGAGTCCGAAATGTTATAGGCTTATGCTGCATGAAAATCAGTATAATAAGCAATCTTAAGTAATCCTTCCCTGTCGGAAACGCATTCCAGAACTTTGACTAGCATTTCTTGCGACCGGTCACGCACTGTACGTGCTATGGTGTGGGATTATGTTGAGTGCTAAGAACTTTTCTAAATGTTCGAGGCTCGGGTGTTCCACACTTCGGGCTTTGGTATGGCTGGCTGACGACGGCTAATAGGCCAGAAATGGCCATTCCAGTCTCCCTTGTCTTTGTCGGTAATACTATTCTGCCTAAATAAGAACTATATCAGTGGGAAGTTCACGGCCAAAATTTGTACCTAAAATAATTTAACACCGACAGGATGTCATGTGGCGGTCGAGCGTGGTATGTAGATTGCAACCGTTTTCATTAAAGTAACGTTCCATAGAGCACTAGGAGTGGGATGGACAGTGATAGAACGAAAATCCGTTATTTGGCTTGAGAGAAATGGCAGTTCAGTCGTCGTGATCGACGACGTCGACCGCGTACACCACAGCACCGGCGACTTAAGGCCCACTTGCAAATTCGCTTGGAGCACACCGTAGACAACCGCCGCGCAGGTAGAAAAATAGTCAAAAAATCACGCAGGCCAGTCTACAGCCCACAGTCTACAGGCCACATCCGACGCAATCTCACACCACAGTGGTGCAACCAGCTTTGTCTTGATAATCGAATTTTCGTTTAAACGCCTTCTAGAGCATGCTGCTAGATAAGATTATTTCCTGACACGTTAGCGTGAGGCTAAAGGCTTTACCATTACTGCGCTAGAAGATTACGGGCGTCACAAAATTATCAGAAGGCATTTGCAGAATGCATCCCTCCCAGGATGTGGTGTGCGTCCGTATAAATACGAAAACGTGACACCAGACCAAACAAGTTATTGGAAAACGGTGATCTAATCAAACATAAGATAGTGCTTTCATGCATAACCAACTGAATACGATTATATTTTCTATGCAAATAAATCATGTCTTTGAAAACCTACTAGCGCGCCAAGAATGGCAATACAGAACCTCAAAAAACCGATGTGAGACAAGACATAAGGCGAAAGTCGCGGCGCATAGAGCGGGAAGACCTCGCAGAAATAAGATCAGAATGCAAGGAATGGGCAACGTCATCTATAATCCGACCAGCAAATTGCCTAACCGAATTGAAATGTCGTTGTAGGATAATAGCGAATAAAAGAGATAAGAAACACCGGCAGCAGAAAAAAGCACTCGGAGGACTCGTTTTAAAATGAGAGGAGAGCAGTATAGGATAAGAGCAAGAATGCAGGCATCTATGAATCGTCAGATGTGTGGTAGGAACGTAAACGACATACGTTATAAAGACGTTTACGAAATTTAGTAAATAGGGACTAAGTATAGAGGGAAAATGAAAGATTTGACGACAAAGTAACACCAAAGTACCCGAAAGGGGATAGCTCGTTGGGAAAGATGTCAGAGGATTCAGGACTAGGAGAAGGCCGCAGTCGGAAAATACAGTGGACTGATTTTTGGTTGTTCATTAGGAGATCATTTTCCTCCGGCCATACTAGGACATGGTTAAGGCCATGCATTAGAGACTGGAGGTGTGTCCAATTTTTTGAGAAAGTGTCCAACAACCATATTATAAACATACTTAACTAAAAGGCAATCGTTAGGGAATATTAAAGCATCGGTGTGGATGGAGAAAAGGTGAGGAGATAGAATGGAACCTTGAATAACTCCGCATTAATTTGGAAGGAGAGGAAAGGCGCCAGTTCCGTGATACGGCTAGTTTGTGCATTACGTGGGAGTGTGGGCTCATCGGAATTATTTGTATGGTTCTTGCATTAAAAAAACCTAGGTAAAGTCCACGGTTAATGTTTTCCTTTAAAATACCTTTAATTTACTGAAATTAGTTGACATTCTATAAAAGACCCAGACAACACCCTTTGGAAAGCGGACATTTTATGTAAAGTCTAAAAGCATGTAGATATAAAAAGAGAGAGAGAGAGGAAATCGCTTTATTTTAAAATCATAGACTTAAACGTTTCAGCAAGCAAATTGGCTCCATTTCCTATTAGTAGTTCATAAGTTGATATATTATTCCAGAGCCAAGACATTTAACACAAAAGAAACGATTATTATGAGGACAGTTCAAGTCCTATCTTCTGCATTTATATCTCTTCACACGTAAGATAGTGCGTTAGAAATGGCAATGCAGAAGTTCAAAAAGCCGATGTGTGTCAAGGCATAAGTCGAAACCGCAGCGTATCGGTCGGGACGACTTCGCAGCAATAAGATCAGAATGCAAGGGAAAGGCAACGTCATCTATAATCCGACCACGAAATTGTTTGACCGTATTGAAATGTCGTTGCAGGATAATATCAACTAAAATGATAAGGAACACCAGCGGCAAAAGAGAGCATTTGGAGGACTCATTTTAATATTAGAAGATTCTTTTTGAGCAAAGCAGGAAAAATGACAGTATAATAATATAGGATCAGAGGAGGAAGCCCGGCATGGATGAAACGTCACACTAAGGGGCGAGGTGTGTGGTAGGAGCGTAAACGACGAATTTAATAAAGACGTTTACGTAGTTTAGTAAATAGGGCTCACTAGGGAGGGAAAATGGAAGATTTTATGACAACGTAACGCCAAGTTACCTGAAAGAGGATACCCCATTAGGAAGGATGTCATGGTATTCAAGACTAAGAGAGGGCCGCAGTCGGAAAATGCACTGAACTGTTTTTGATTGGTTATTAGGAGACCATTTTCCTCCGATCATACTACTACATGGTTAAGGTCATCCTTTAGAGACTGGAGATGAGTCTGACTTTTGAGAGGGTGTCCTACAACTTCATCATCAGCAGATATAACCAAATGACAGTTGTTGGGGATCTTAGAGCATCGTTGTGATTGGAAAAAAGGTGAGGGAATAGAATGGAACCTCGAATTGGGAAGGACAGTAGGCTTTCGCTTGCCAGATTGGACAAATTTAGTACGGGAAGTGAAATAATCGCCAAGCCAAGAGAGGAATCAGCCTGGAGAGCCGCATGCGATGTTTTGGTAAGAAGAAAAGGGTGCGGGACGGTTTTGAAGGCGGAGGAGTAGTCAAGAAAAAAAACATGCGTACTCGCGGCAAACCTTATCTAATTCTTTTAGGGCAGAGTGGACCATAAGAGTAATAGCATCTAAATTACTGAGTTTGGCTTTATATGCAAATTGTAGAGGAGCAGAGAAATTGGAAGTAAACGGCTTTGTAATATCTAAGGCTACTGTTTTAGCAAACTTTCTTAGTGCGGAAGAGCAGGCAATTGGACGCAAAAATTAAAAACAAATTTTAAGGGGGTTTTAGAAATTAGAGTGATTTTTAATGTACGTCAGGCGTCGAAAGTCTTTGATTCCATGAAGGACATATTAATAAAGTATGGGCTACCTGAGAACAACAAGATCTTGGAAGAAACGTTAGCTGTTGATCCACGGACCTTTTAAGGTGTTTTTTACTGTTGCCACATACACGGGTTGGAAGACACATGGTAATAGGGGAATGTCGTTTAAAGGAAGATGGGAGTCATTGTGACTAATGATAAAATCTTTGTTTAATGTGTCTAAATCAGCATCAACATGTAAAAGTGTGCTATGATGGTCAGTGAGATGCTTAAAATTCTTTTAAATTTCAACAGACGAAAGGAAAAGAAATGCGGGGGTGGAGTAAGAAAAGATCAGACTAACAAACGGATTATTTAGCCTGTCAATCTATGTTTTTATTAGGACCGTAACGTCATAAGGCTCTCACGTAAGCTTATCTTGTAAAGGAGTTCTTTTTCCGTCTTAAGACTTTTAAATAGAGAAAGAAATCCTATCCGGTCGCACCAGTACAGTATCAAGAAGACAGCAAATATCAAAAAATTTATTTAAAACGCTGTTAGGTTGGACGAACGTGACTAAACATTCGATTGTTTAAAGAAAGCGGGGATGGTATAAGATTTGCAAGTCTGAAACAGGCGAATGTTTGGTGCACACGTGTTGCGAAACTTAACATTTATCTCAGGCTTGGCTAACAGTGCACGTTTAGAAGTATACCAGGCTGCGAGGGACATGGTCTAGTGGACCTTATATAGCAGATGCTTACAAATCTTTAGTCCCAGAAGGGTGACAGGTGGCTCTGCATATTCCTGGACCGTCACCCTTCGAGGCTGGGTAAGAAAGCGGTTGTCGAATGAGGGACACAACCCATAAAGCACACACACACTCCTCATATGCGCGAGAGTACCACAGACGGCTCCGCCCTTGGCGCAACGTGATAGCCTCAGGTTCGGATCACGCATGCAGCCGCACGGAGAAGGAGCCAAAAAACACACTTCCCACTTGCGTGGGGGACGGCGACTGGATGTTTGTGATGGGTGATGGTACTGGGAGGTGCGGATGCTGATGAAGGAAAGTGTGATGGTGGGATGTAGCCGGCGGTTATCTACCGTAGGTTTTCCTGAACGCGTATGTCTCCCAATAAGCCCATGCGTCTTTAAGATGAAGTAATTGTACATCTCTGGTTTGGTATTAATTAACGGAGCCATGACGACACTATACGCAGGTATGCAGTCGGCCGAATGTTTAGCTGGCTTTGGAGACCTGGTGGGCAACCTCATTGTTGCTTGTGGTGCTGTTGAAAAGTATGCTTCCGGGATAAGCTAAATTGTCCACAAGTTTTAGTTGGTGGCCGTCGACAGCAATTCGAGGACTAATGGCATGTTGCGTGTTGGCTGACTACTGAGCATGGTCACCTTTTTGTCCCTGTTGATAGTCAGGCCGAAGTTGGTACACCCCGGCGGCGAGGAGATTCATACTCCGCTGCATGTCCACTTCGGTCGTGGTGTTGAGCGCACAGTCGTTGACAAAGAGCAGATCGGGGACCGTGGTCGTGTTTGGACCTGCATGCGCCTGCTGTTGCAAAGATCCTCGTCAGTTCCGTAGGCGATGCGTACCCCGGGACACTTATCACAGTGGGCATCCATCGACATGGTAGAGAACCTAAGACTGGATAGGGTAAGCGCGGGGGACGTAGATCTGCTTCACTTCATTGGTCACTGTGAATGCCCCGGAGATTTCGCCGCTATCCATGGCGCTCACCATCATCCCGTCGTGGAAGTGACGTACCGTATGCGTGAATTGTTTAGGACAGCCAAATGTCTGCATGATCTTTTACAGTCTCTCGCACTTTACCGCATCGGAGGCTTTCGCCAAGTCCACGAAGGTAATGTAGAGGTGGGTTTACATCTCCGGCACTTTTCATGTAGCTAGTGAATGGCAAACACTATGTCTGTAGCGCCCGGCGTCGTCGAAAACCGAATTGGCTTTCCGGCAGGATTTCTTGCTTGAGGTGTCTGTTGAGGCGATTTAGGAGGATGCGGGCAAAGGTATTGCCAGTAATGTTGAGTGGTGAAATGCCTCTGTGATTGTCGCAGACTGGCCTGTTGTCTCTGAGCTTCTAAAGATGAACAATGGTTGCGTTCTTGAAGTCCCGATAAACCAATTCACCGTTCTACATTTTTTGAAATAGCGTCGTGCGTTAGTCCATCAGGCGGTGGTCTCCGTGCTGGGATTGCATTGAGCCTGATGCTTTTCCCTGGAGATTTGTTGCACGGCACGCATTGTTTTTTTGGAAAGGAGACGGGGAGGTTCAGGTCAGCGTTGATTTTCACCTGGGGCAGCCGGCCTATGGAGACACCAGAAATTACGAAGGGGTTGTTGAGGACGTTTCTGAAGTGCTCGACCCAGCGCATCAGAAACTACGACTTCCCCGTCAAAAACATTGGTCTGTCCGTACTGAGAAGCGGTGCACTTCCTTTGGTCGGGGGCCATAAATCGCCGTTACTGCAGCTAAGAAACTATTTGAGTCACTACTGTCGACATACGCCTGGATCTCTTGGGCCTTGCGAGCTATCCAGATGTTTTACACTTTTCGCAACCGTTGCTAAACTAGGCGACGACATTGGCAACAGGTCTTTTTGTTCATATCGGTTAGGCTGTTAAGGAAGGCCTCATTATGCCTGTTCTTCTGGACCAGCAGGTGACTGATGACGGCGCCATTTTTGTCAAACCAGTCCTAGTGCTGACGACGTGAACGGTCGAGGACAACCAAAACGGTCGCGTGAACGGTGTTCTGTAGTCGATATCATCCAGTAACCACGGAGGCATTTTCATCTGCTGCTGGCAGGTCTTCCGGTCGCTTTTTTCAGTTTATTGCTGAAATGGAGATGGTGAGCAGGCAAAGACAACAAAGCATTAGCCAGCTTACCTGATGGTCATTTAGCTCACGGCATCCTGTGGGTTGCACACGGAGCATCATCCTAGATATGACAAGGCGGTTGTCCCACAAGCCATTGGCTTCGTAGATCGTCTTGGTCACCATCAAGTCCTGGTCGCCGAACGATAAGATAGTCCAGCAGCTGCCAACGTCACGGTGTTGGGTGCATCCAGGTGACCTTCTTTCGCATCAGCAAGCAGAAGAATGTGTTGGTCAGCAGGAGGCGGCGTACAGCGCAGATTCGTAGGAGGAGAAGGCCACTGTCGTTGAAGCCGGCGATTCTGTGAGGACCCAGCAATCCCCTCCAGACAGTAGAGTCTGTTTTGACGCGGGCATTGAAGTCATCGAGGACAATCTACACGTCCGCCTTCGGCAAAGACGTCAAGAGTGCGTGCAGGTCTTCGTAGAAATTCGACTTCGCCTTGTCGGAGCCGGTCATTGTTGGGGCGTGGGCGCTGCCGATGGTGGCAAATTTACCTGCCCAGAGAGGCAGACGGAGGCTCGTCAGGCGATCGTGGATACCCTGCTGCAGACGGGGCCGTCGTCTCACGATGTCGTTGCGGATAGCAAAGGCGAACACCCACGTCATATCGCTCTACCATGGGGCGACAGATCCAGAATAAGGTGTAGCCGGCACCTACCCCCTTTAGTTGATCTTTTTAGGAGAATCGAGTCACAGTGAGTGCAGTGATGTCCACTTTGTATAGCGCGAGCTCCTGAGCGACTAGTGTCGTCTTTCGTTTCGGCCGGTTGATCCTGAGATTGTCTAAAAGGGAATGAACATTCCAGTCGGCCAGATTGAGCGGACTCACTCTACCGGCCTGTGGGATGGGGCACCAGGGAAGGGGTGGTGGAAGAAAGAGAGTATTTCATATTGTCTTTTGGTTTCAACCGCATGTTAAGCAGTCTGTTATTCACGGTCTGCGCGCAGATTCTGCGAATAAGGCTTTATTCAGAGTATCTTTCATAGCCCCCTTCCCCCTTGCGGGTGAAAGCAGTGCTCTCCCTAAATAAGGCTCTATTGTAGCACCAGGCGGATACTGCTCTCCACTAGGGGTCAAGTACTTCAACGAGAGAACGACTAGTAGCCTGGGCCGCCTACTTGATTACTGCAAGTTTCGCTGTTAGCATTCCGACTGCAGCATAGGACAATAGAGTAAAGTGGAGAAGTGTGATGAACGGAGAAGTGCGGAGAGGAATAAAAATGGGCAAGACTACCGTGTATGGAGATGTACATACGGACTCCCTCACCTGGTTTGGCCCGCCGGCCGAGGTGGTTACCGGGTTGCGGCCGCTAGACAGAGCCTAGTTTTAGGTAGCCGAATGTGAGAGTGGGATGCCAGCTAATGGACGCTAGGCGTAGTCAACAATTGCAGGCAAGCGAGCCACCTTAAACGACCTTCACCTGGACCCACAACTTAACGACTCTACGCCCCCCATGTGATGACATCCGTTTGCTGAGAGCCGGTCTACGCTCGGAAGAATCAGGCTTTTTTATGAGCAGTTTGAACATTTAGTAGTATAGCAAGCAACGCAAACGAACAAATGGCAGCTCAGCATCTACCGCGAGCTCGCCGGTGCGGGTACAGCACCGATGACTTGCACGCGAGTTAATTTATAACTGGTCAACCTTGACAGTATGTTATTACCGACAAAGACAAGGGAGACTGGAATGGCTATTTCTGGCTTATTGGCCGTCGACAGCCAGTCACACCCAACCCCGAAGTGTGGAACACCCGAGGCTCGAACTCGCGACGTGTTAGTTAGAAGTCCACGTCTCCAACCACTGTGCCACGAGCCCGTTAGAGACGTGGACTTCTAACTAACGGGTCGCAAGTTCGAGCCTCGGGTGTTCCACACTTCGGGATTGGGTGTGACTGGCTGACGACGGCTAATGGGCCAGGAATGAACATTCCGGCCTCCCTTGTCTATGTCGGTAATAACATACTGCCTATGTCGTGCGCCGCTGTGCGTCTGCTGTTTGGGCTCGAGAAAGAGCCCGTATGGCACAACGGAACGAGTGAGTTCCGCCCACCATTGGTCAGAAATGGGCAGCAGTTGTCGCGCGCTCCCTCGTCAACCTTGAACGATTGCGGGAGAGAACCAGGACGCTCGGAGGTAGGCGGGCACCCGGTGGCTAATAAAACTAAACAGGACATGTACGCATGTCATACGTGTCCCGACCTTCACAGCATGCGCCAGACTACACTACGCGATATCATACTCGTGAGCGTGCATTGGGGTTTGCCTGAAATGCCTGCGTCGTGGGCAGTAAGGGTGTTGCAGTCCCAGCCTCATTTCGAAAAGCCGCCAGGTGTCAGGCTTTACTCACACGAGGATCGAGTTCTCCTCTCATTTGGAAACCTTCCCAGATGGGATTATTGGAAGGCAATGACCAATCCATCGGATTTACTATTAGCGAAGTGCCGCGAGAATGAATTTTCTCTACCCTCAATCTCACTTGCTTTTCCACCTATCATGTAACTGTCAACTATCCGAACCTGTCAAGTAGCTGTTGATAATAGTGGACGCAGTGTTTGATAAGGAGTCTGTCTCCAGTCTAAAACCTCGCCGTCATGCACATTTACCGCAGTAGCTGAGGCCTCCGGCAGACTCGTCAGAGTTCTTAAAAATAGGTGAAAAACCAGTTAGTGCGTGCAATTTCCCACGCCCTACTCCGCTATCCCCTGACCTGGCTCCTCCCAATACCCTCCCCTGCCTCATCGATCAGCAGTGCATGACAGATCTTATTTAACGTTAGCTGAAATTCTGAAATGCGTTTTATACAAGAAAGGAGTACTTAAGTGGAATTGTAAGACTGATCATCTTCAGAAATTATCCCATGATATTTCAGAAACGTCAGCAGGTTGGCCTCCGAATACGCATCTTTTCAGCTACCGGAAAGAAAGCAGAGTTGGTGACAATGACTACTTTACTGATGCGCGTTTTCTTCTATTGGCTTTCTATGATTTTATAGACGCAGGGGTAGTTTGAAGAAAAAAACCCCAAAACATTCCTTCATGCATGCATTTGGCAGCATATCGCCATTTGTCAAATTATATACTAAACGAAAGGGTATTTTTGGTTTTAAAGAGGTTTCTTATTATGCGATTTTCAAGACCGTGCAATCTGAATTCGAGTGGAATCGTATTTGTATGTTTAATAACGTTCCAGGTTATGTACACAACATTGTCCATACCCATTGCAGACTTTAAGAATCCCATGCACTTTCTTCTCAATGGCTTATATGAATGCACGTTTTTCATTCAACTGACAGAAAACAACTTGTAGACCGAAAATCCTGAATGCAAATGTAACGGCAGATCGAACTCAAAATTCTCTGGAAATTTACAATTAGTTTTAATCCAAAAGCTATACTTCCTTTCAGCAAATAAAGTCAAGAAGACGTGATTGATACTAAATGAGTACAAAAAGAATACTTTGAGCATTTTCTTCACAAAAGATATTTTCATGTATGAATTGGAAAACAGGCATCCCAAGAATCATAATTCGAAAGAAAACAGCTCTTTGGGATATATTAAACAAGTTTTATTGTAAATTTTCGAACTTGGTTCCCCAAGTTGTCTTCAGACGTGAAGTAAGTGTGCAACACAGTTAACATTTAAACATGCCGAAAAATCGATTTTGCCTTGTTACTCCTGCTGGTGTGATGTTCTGATTGGCTAACGCCTTTTCCACTTTTCTTTGAGGCTGTTGTACACCGTATGCAATTCTTCGTGTCGATTGATGCACGCGCTGTCAGAATCGATGGGCTCTAAATATTCACGGCCCTTTTTGATGAGCATGTATGTATATCAGCATTGAAAGTCAATGGAAAAGTGCGTGCTAGTTAGGTAGTTCTTTTTTGGACCAAGTGCGGATTTCAGGCGACAGGAAGGAAGTGCATTCGAAAGCAAACACCCTGACATGTCTTGAAATTCCTGGGATTATTTCCCAAGGTAGTCATTGTTACAACGCCATCTAAGTGAGCCTTCTCACTCGAAAAGACACTTACGAACTGCAGTTAGCATTTCATGAGATCAGCCACTGAGTGTAGCTTGACAATTTATTCCTCTACTTCCCCTCCCGTATTAGCCTTTTCTTTCTTGTGTGACTAGATGAACACGCATGCCATAAGTCACCTCTTTATCGAATTAATACACTGGTCTAAAGAGTTTTTATGAAAAACAAAGATCTATTTTTGAAACTTGTGTTTCGAAACCTACCCTGGCAATTTTGTCAACGTTAAAAACTGGCTAATTAAATATGCCATTCAAATGCCCGGGGGAATCGTGGTAAGGAACATAGTTCGAGCCGTCGGAATGGAGATTTAAGAAAAACCAACAAGTCTGCGAACCCTGCGATAGGGTACCTTCAAGATTACCTTTATGGCCTGAGTTTGCAGTACATGTGAGGTAAAGACGAAGGAAATAGCATTTACACCGGTCGAAGGATTTAGAAAATAAGATTGAATCTCAGGGAAACGGGCTAGGGCTGCCTAGCCGAAACCTCCTCGATAAAACTGGCAGGAATTCCCGCTAAGTTTTTTGTTGTGTCTTCGTGATGCTGGACTGAGTACCGACAAAGACAATGGGCCATTTCTGACTTGTTGGCTGTCGTTAGCCATGCATTATCGAACTGCATATATTACAGGTCGGTGTGCGACTACCTGCAAGTGCTCGACCCAGTAGATTTCTTACGTTGCAGTAGTGTAGGTGAGTAACTTGACCCAAATGTAATTAAACTCACGGACCATCTTTGGCCCTCGTAGCTCAGGTAATAAAAACGCTGACCGCACTTAAACGTTGTCCTTTCTGCCGTAGACCTGAATCCCACCGAAGTCACGGATGTTTTCACAATCCGATCAATTTAATTATGAAAATCTACCAAAACATATACGAATAATATTAAAGGTCATATGTGTGTCTTCATAGTTCGCCTTTGCAGTCTAATGGGTTTTTCTGTCTCTACTTTTTTTTTTAATTACATGAAAATTCGTCCTTCCTTGTGGTCCTTTCTGTCTCTTCCAACTATTTGGTATCCTCGTTGTGTTAC
This sequence comes from Spirometra erinaceieuropaei, assembly GCA_902702965.1. NCBI lineage: Eukaryota > Metazoa > Platyhelminthes > Cestoda > Diphyllobothriidea > Diphyllobothriidae > Spirometra > Spirometra erinaceieuropaei. The sequence continues at coordinate 342,770 of CACRXP010000277.1, read as the reverse complement.
CCCAATTGCTGACAGTCTGTGACAGCCACGTTTCTGTTACTGATATATTATCTAGAAAAATATCGGCTGTCCGTATTCTCAGTTCGTCTAGTTTCAAAAACCGACAATGAGCATTGGTATATAGGAGTTTTAATTCAAAACATTCGTAATTGTGTAATCCAGTTGGTCTTGAGCTTGTTACAACTAGGTTGTTGCTGCTAGTCTCCTTTTCATTTCCGTCAATGCGCAAGCAAAACGCCGAAGCTCTGAATAAAAAGTGTTCGAATTCCAATTTTTCAATAAAAATTTTGGAAGTTTGAAGACCGGCTAACATGTTTACTAAAACACACTCTGTTTTTACCCCGGTCGTAAACGTCCGTGGGTGTTCCATGTCACACAGACTCTTTAAACAGATTCGAACAATTTTGATCGCTTGGCTGCCTTCAGACTCAAGAGGTATAATGCGTGGTATTTGACGCGCCACATTATATTGCATTGTCTCCTATAGTGTCTGTATATCTAAGGCCCACTTCGGCAGAAGAAAACGGCGTTCAAATGCTACAGTCAGAACTACTTCATACACTGGCTACTGTAGTTGATTCCAATAGAGGTTCCACTGCCTGCACCAAAGCTCTCAGTCGCTGTAAAACCACACCAACTCTCCTGTTCATACGCACACTTTTTGCACTTTTTTATTGCTGTCAGGAAGCTGTCAGTTAGTAGTGTATCCTTCAAGAGTCTCCAGGTAACCTCAATTACTCACCTCTGTCAGAATCCGCCAAATTGATTTCGTTATCATGACTTCTCATCTGAGGTGAGCGGATGTCGCACTTCCACACCATCTCTGCCAACTCCCACGGAGATGGCACAGGCCCATGTTCTTAATCAACTGGAAAAGGTGCAGAAGTGGAGTTTACTTAGGCCTAGCACAGATGCTAGGCAGGATAGTCCCTCAGAATTCAAAAATGCAAAGTCTGGTGGAAGCACGCACTTACTTGATGAGATTGTGATCAGGCTTGATCCACAGCGGCCATAGTGACCCTCTATATAGCCTTTCCTCGGACGAAACTCAGTTGTATTGCGGTTCCAATTACGAAAACCAAAAACAACAGAGGACCAATAACGATCACATGGACTTGTTGGATAGCATTCGGCCTGATTGCAAGCTGATCTCCTCTTTATTGGCTCTGAGGAGGTTTTGTTTTAGTCTGATGAACGACTACAAACATATCCAAACCACATCGACTGATTCTTCTTCGATGGTCTGGAATATCCTCGTTATCTTATTACATTTCCTGTTCAATTACGCTGCATATTAGTTGCTGCATCATTTTTCCAGCATCAATACTTGAAAGTCTTCAGGTCCGGTACATTGCACAGACTATCTACTGGATAATAATTGACGGTGGCTTGTCATTTGATGTCAATGTTTAGAGCGCTGTGGTACTCGTGGGTAAGCATGCACAAATTGATTGCAATGCAGTTTCACTGACCATACCTCATCGGATTTCAGTAAATAGTCAAGTGGAGTAAGAGTAGCCCAATAAAACTATTCGAGTTGCACACAAAGTAAACAGGCAGTCGTAGGGTGGCCAGTATTAAATATTCAGGAAGTTTCTACGGGCAGAAAATGGTGAATTGTACGTAACCCCTCTATCTAACCGTTAAATTAGGATGCACCATTGAAAGCTACTTTCGTTTGTCGCAAAATACCCATCGTAGCCGGCGGTGTTACAGTCCACAGAGAGTGGTGAGAGTGAACAAATCCCTCGTCAGTTGAATGTTTGCGCTGCATGTGATTCAGTCTTCGGTTTGCGAAGGACGCAGTTTCAACTGGCCAGTGTTTTCTATGTCCTTTCTGGGTTTTATTTCGATTTTCTGTATGAATTGTCTGCCTGCCTACATCCAGTAGGTGGGCTAACTCATGAAATGTTATCCGAAATTCCAAAATGGGTTTTCGTTTCGAAAAGATTAATTAAGTAGCGTTCCAAAACTAATCAGCCAGCAACATAATTCGACAATATTTCAATGACGGCAGGATGCCAGCTTTCGTAAAAAATTCCTTGCAGCTGCATTCAAAAATTACACTGTAAAAAATTACTAGATAAGTATCATGCACATTTCTCATTGATTTTCGATGTCCCTAAAGGCCCAATCATATTTTATGAAAACCATGCATAAAAGTATCCATTATTTCCTCATTTGGTAGAAACTTCCGTCTTTTTCAAATGTTATGATCGAAGGAGGGACATACAGTAGATGTGCTAACTCATGAGATGTCAACCAAAATTTCGAAATGCGTACTCGTTTCGAAAAGATAAATTAAGTAGTGCTGTAAAACTAATCATGATGCGGCATAAATCTGTAATGATCCTGTTAACCTAGGGGTGTCGGCTCTCAAAGGGAGTTATTTGCGGCTGCATGTAAGATCTATACTCTGCAAAAAATGACTACTTATGTAGCATGCAATTTTCTCATTGGTTTGCGATGTCCTTGAAAATTCAATTATATTTCATGGAAAACATGCATACAAATATTCATTCTTTTACTTATTCGGTAGAAAATCACGTCTTCTTCCAATTTCCTACTCAAAAGAAAAGTATAATTCGGTTTTAAAAAACTTTTTAATTCCCGAATAACTTTGAACCCGAGCTGCTGTTACACTTGCATTCAGGGTTTCAAAACTACAAGCTGTATATTTTCCGTGTACGGAAAACCATGCATTTCTCTACGGTGTTAAGAGGAGATCATATGAGATTCATAAAATTAAGCAGTGGATTTGAGCAATATTGTTAACTTTACAAGCCACATTCGTAAATGCAGATACATGACGTTTCATGAACGGCCATTTAACGGTATTAAAAAATCTCACAATTAGAAACTTTTTTAAAACCTAACTACACTCTTCTTTTGAGAACGTAATTGGAAGAAGACGTGATTTTCTACCGAATAAGTAAAAGAATGAATGTTTTTTGCATGTTTTCCATGAAATATAATTGAATTTTCAAGGACATCGCAAACCAATGAGAAAATTGCATGCAACATGAGTAGTAATTTTTTGCAGAGTATAGATCTTGCATGTAGCCGAAAATAAGTTCGTTCGAAAGCCGACACGCCTAGGTTAACTGGATCATTATAGATTTATGCTGCATCATGATGAGTTTTACAACACTACTTAATTTATCTTTTCGAAACGAGAACGCAATTCGAAATTTTGGTTGACAGTTCATGTTTTAGCACATCTACTGTAATCACCTGTTGCAATAATCTCTGCCAAGAAAAGTGGAGCGCGAGTTATATGTCGATCAAGTCTTTTAATTCTGGATGAACAAAAATCCATGTTCGAAGTTGGGATTTTTCAAATCCGGTTTTCAATAGCTGATAAGCCTGATCTAGTCATCATAATTCCCCTTACATTGACGTCCTTCATTCCTTCTCTATCTGCGTTCCGATGTTTGAAATAGTCAATCCGGCCATCTGAAATATTACACGGAAAGTCTTGTACAGAGTTCTTGCTGCAAAACAGCAGCCGGCTGAGAGCATATTTGGATCCGCGAGTACGACGCCGCTGTCATGCAGCACCGAAAATCTAACAAAATCTTTCAACTGCAGTGAACTCTGTTTTCCAGAAACGTCTTAAACGCAAGATCAGCTTGGAATCCTCTTCCGTCCGAATTAACATTTGCATTATTTTTTGAGTTATCCTTACAGTTTGAATACATGTTCACAGTAAGAGATCAATAGTTCATGAAATGATCGCCCCTAGTGACTAACATGCTCTTCTACATCTCCTTTAAAACCACTACCCAGTTAAATTTGCCTATGGGCTGCCAGCTTACGTAATCTTAGGTTAGCAAAAGTAAGAGATCCGGGTCGGTAATCTGAGGAGAATGAATTGCTCACCGGATCGGGGGACTTTTCTGGCTGACGTTTCGAAGAGCTGGGGCTGCTCTCCATTGTCAAAGCGTCAAGTGAAAAAATCGATCAGCATTTTTGAATAGACTGCCGCATTAGTTGGCCCTGGGCTGATCGATTTTTTTCTTCTTTCTCTGCCTCGGCCTACTGGCCGTCGCCTGTGAATGTTGGTGGCCTCCTGTAATACGTGTCGTCACCTCAATTGGGGATGGTTGCGTTTGCTTTCAAACCAATGGATACCCAAGCCACTTCATCAAGCAAAGCAAGCGCCGAGTGAACAGACGACGGCTACAAGAAGAACAACCGAAGTCTGGAGGGCTATTCCTTACATTAAAGGAGTCTCCGAAGCGGTTTCAAGACTGCTACAACCTGCCAGGGTAGGTATTGCCCATCGACCCCAGGCAACAATTCGTCGCCGTTTGATGCAACCCAAAGACATACTGCCACCCACTGAAACCTCAGCAGTTGTCTATCAAATACGTTGTAAGGATGGAGACTGCAACTACGTTGGGGAAACCGGACGGAAATTGCAGACCCGCCTACATGAGCACAAACTGGCAACACGGAGACTAGACCCAAACTCACAGCTTGCGGCTCACATCGGGGAAACTGGTCACAGTTTTGATTTTCAAGGAACAGCCGTCATAGGCAGGGGCACATCAAGGACTGAGCGTCTCACTCTTGAGGCCTGGTACTCAGATGCCAACTCCATCAACAGGCATCTAGACCTTCCTTCGGCCTATAAAGTCCTACGTCACTTCATACACCGTGACGAAGACAAGAAAATCACACGGAGCCTAAGAATGCCGAGCAAACACGGCCTGTCGACCACTTCACCCAAAAGGGGAAAGCAAACGCAACCATCCCCAATTGAGGTGACGACACGTATTACAGGAGGCCACCAACATTCACAGGCGACGGCCAGTAGGCCGAGGCAGAGAAAGAAAAAAAAATCGATCAGCCCAGGGCCAACTAATGCGGCAGTCTATTCAAAAATGCTGATCGATTTCTTCACTTGACGCTTTGACGGTGGAGAGCAGCCCCAGCTCTTCGAAACGTCAGCCAGAAAAGTCCCCCGATCCGGTGAGCAATTCATTCTCCTCAGATTACGTAATCTTCTTTGAATCTCGTGAAGCACTGGGTAGCATTTGTAATAACATTTTAAGTGAACAATACTACCACAGATTCGTTTAAAAAGTGCCTAGCTGAAGCATTTTCATGAGCCAAGACCTATACAGTACAGATTGGCTCTCGGATGAATGTCTTGACGGCCTGCTGCGCAAATCACAATTGAAAAACTGCCTGATTGATTGTCACTGCCTGGTTAGGCATAATCCCCTTTCCTAGAAGAAATGAGTGAAAAAGGTAATCTTGTAGGCGCATTTTATCGAAAAGTGTGGTTTGAGGTAAGGTAATACTTCAGTTATGAATTTTAAAAGTTACTTCAGATTTTTTGATGCCGCTGAAAGAAAATAAAAGGAAATCCTTTCTATTTTAATGTTTTATGAACAGTGGGATAGATGTTCATCGGGCATTAAATCTTTTTATTACGAACATTCATTTTGAAGCGTTTTGACCAAATGGAGGCGCAGGTTGTGCTTCAGGTTGTACTAATGCAGCTAATGTGTGATTTAGGGAATGCAGGAGTGCCGCATCAAAATAAAAAGGACTATTGGATATTAATATGGGCGCATACCAATGTATTCATGTGTATAGAAGTGGATGTATGACAAAAACCAAAGTTTAGCCTTTCCACAAGTAGCATTTTTGAGGACGGCCTGTGTACGAGTGCCGCTTGGTTCTGCTACTATCAAACTCTCTCCGGGGCTACTTACGCTGTACTCTGACTCCTTATCTAATAAGGTGTTCGACTGACATATTCTTGCCTTTCGCATTTAGAAAGCACTGCGCAGTTCGTAACATACCGTGACTCTCTGTTTGTCCGCATAAATGGTGTTAAAGACCCCCTCCTCACTCAGAAGGGCACGCGGCGAGTGCAGGTATAACAAAACGTATGATGGAATGTCAACCGAAATACGTTTTCGTTTCGAGAAGATAACTTAAATAGTGCTGTAAAATTAATCATCCTGCAGCATAATTCTATGATAATTCAGTTAACTCATAGTTCTAACTTTTAGACAAACGTCATTTCTGCCGCAGTCCAAAACCACACTCTGTAACAATGACTACATAAATGGCGTGAAATTTTCTCAGTGATGTTCAAAGCCCTTAAAAAATTAATTATATTTCTTGAAAAACCCGCATAAAAATACTTATTCTTTCTCATTCGGTAGATACTTACGTCTTTCAATTGTATACTTGAAGAAAGGGTCTGAGTCGGTTTTGAAAAAATCTCCCAACTCCCGAATAGTTTTGAACCCGACTCACCGTTACACTTGCATTCAGGGTTAACAAATTACACGTCGTATACTTTCCGAGTACGCAAAACCATATATTTCTCTACGGTAGTAAGAGGAGACCATTTGAGCTTCATAAAATTTAGCAGCGTATTAAAGGCATATTGTTAACTTTACGAGAAACTTTTGTAAATGCAAAAATATGATGTTATCATGAACGGCCATTCCACGGTATTAAAAAATCACACAATTAGGAATTTTTGTAAAAGCGAATTTTACCCTTCCTTCGAGTCTAAAACTGGAAAAATACGTCATTTTCTACCGAATGAGTAGAATATTGAGCATTCTATGCATACTTCCCATAAAAAATAATGGATTTTTTTAAAGGCATTGAAAAGGAATGAGAAAAAACGCATGCTACTTAAGCAGTCATTTTTTTACAGAGTATAGTTTCTGCCTGAAGTAAACAAACCCCAGCAACCTGTAATGTGGGACCGGTGGTCATAGGAGTTTTAACAGGCGGGGCCGGGGAACACACATGCGACGAGGACAAGCAGTTGTATACAAAAGAAAAGGTATTGGAATTCCTACGTAAACACTGAACTAGCATACACTAGGTGTACTTTCCCCAAAGGCCCATTAGGAGGGTCCAGAAATGTGTTGGATCTCTAACGCATGCGTCACCCAGACACAAATAAGCATTTAAGTACCTGTCTGGCATTCTACTTAGCACCGGTATTAGGTACATATCCCCTGAAGCCAGTGGATTGTGCATTAAAAGTCCATGACTGCTAATGGTGTTGACCATGTCTACCTGCGTCAGTCTTCTTAATGTTAGGTGTGCCCAGTCGTGCATCAGTTGAATAAAATTCTTCTCTTCACACAGTCCCCTGAGCCGAATCTGCGCAATTCTGCACTTATATTTTCCGCACAGATCTCATGAGATTTTGAGCAAAACTATTGGCCACAGAACGTTTTCTTCATCATTGTAATTAGGCAAATTCATTATGTCGCCATGGTAGACCCGAAAGCAAATTTAAAAAAGGGAATTTTGACAAACGCTAGAGGCAAATAAATGGTTGAATGTGTCACAACTACGCATTTAGGGTCGACTACAGTGCCCGTCAATAAGCTCCTCGTCTCTGCGCTAACATGCCAAATTTTCTTCGGTTTTGGCCGAAAGGCATGCACAAAGTAAAGGTTGTTGAGATATAGGAAAGTTGTGGTTATCAACGTCTCAAATTCCATTGACTCATCAGCACTCCCGATAGCACGAACAGCTGAGCGCCTGTCTGAGCTCTGTACTCTACACGCCCTATTCTGAAGGACTACGGTACCCGCCTCAAAGTGTGCAATCCAGTGAGCTGAAGTCTTACCATTTTCAATCAGACAGAGGTGTCAACGCCAAATAGGAGCTCATAGAGACAGAACTGAAGTCGACTGTTGTGCACTTTGAGACAGTTAGAGCACGTGTGGTCTCTCAGAGGGTCATTTGGCAAATGTGTTGCATAGAGCGCATAAATTGTAGAAGCAGACGTCCTTATCAAACGATGCTCCGGATGACACGCCATATGACAAGGCCAGTAATCAGGCTCAAGCCTTGAGAATAATGTGTCAACCAGCATCTACAGCAGGAGAGTAGACTCCAGTGATTAATGCACTTTAGGCGCATGTCAAACTGGGTCTAAACGTCCCCAGCCCAATTGAAAATCGGGCGGCTTCTTCGTCTCCCTTCTTTTCGAGAGCCACGAACAGTCGACTGCAGCACTGAGGAGGAAAGAGAAGGTGCGCCCGACATTGGTGAATCCAGAGACTCAGCACATGAACACTTTCCACGCTATTGTAAAGACAACGTGCTGAGGTTCATCAAAGTGCTGCAAGTTTTGTGGTTTGGAAGATGGTCAAGTAGACCTAAAAAACCAGGTTTTTCCCCGGACCGAGATTATGACAGCGTGACTGCGTCTTCGGTATACTCACTCAGTAATTGTGTCGCCAGAGTTCACCATGCGGTCCTTCTACCTGACTTGATGCGTAGAAAGACCACTCCGACTGGGCAGAAGCTATTTTCTGTAAGCCTGAACTAAATTCCTTAGCCATCCCTTGTAGGTGTAAATGCATTATCGGTTCCTCGATAGCGTTTCTTAGCAGGTAAGCTACACGCACACATTTTAGCTTCATGTCAAACCTCACATATGGCATTTGGAAGCCTTTACAGATTGATTTTTCAATTATCCCCGACAAACAGCTGAACTAGTAGAAAGCATATTTGGAGAGTTGAGGAAAGTAATGGAGGTAACACGTATGCATCACCCAGGCATAAAAAATCCGAGAAACACGTGTCTGGTGCCCTCATTAACATCTGCATTACGTATGCGCTGAAGAGGGCTGCTAGGTGCATTAATAGGCAATAAAGTTTAATGGCGTAAGGCCATATCTACTTCAGTCAGACATTCCAGTGTAAGATGCGTACAGTCATGCATGTGACCAGATCACGATGTCACTGAGATTCACTAGAGCGTGTGTCATGGGTTCTGCGCTATTGCTGCTAATTGTGCGCAGTCTCAATCAAACAAATCGAATTCTCTTCCTCACGAAGTTCCCCTTGAAGGGACATTTGATGTCCCCTAGATTAACAATCTGCCTATGTTTCTGCTTGCAGTTGACGCATACGGATCACTGACATTGGAAACTGTTTTTGCCCATGATCTCTATGTGACATTGGTCTTGTTAATGACTGCTGGTTTGAGAATTATGAGTCAAGCAGTCCGCGGCCCACTAAGATGCCACCCCTCGTGACTATTTCCGAAACAATTGACTTAAAAATGTAGTTGGGTTGCATTGAATATACCATGTCTTATCGAAAGAAGAGGGGGCGTTCACTGGGAGGGGTTTATTTGAGATCCAACGTTTCGGGTAGTTTATTCGTCTACCCATCTTCAGGGGCTGGGAGGTCCTGTGCACAGCACTCCTTATTATGGCGCCCTTTGTCCAATGCGTGATCCGCCAATGCGGCCTGTGTGGCTGCATCCAACCCGCAGGTCACAGTGACCTGAATCGCCCCCGTCGGCCGCGGTGATGACTGATGGCCCCGATTATCCCGCGCCGTGACTGTCCCCCGCTAAGAAGGTTCGTAAAGTAAGATAGGGGGTAGGCAAATTGATGTGGCGGTTGACAGAGCGGTCGGTGGACATCCAGGCTTCTTGCACTTGCCTTGCTGTGTGATCGCTGCCCCGGCCCACAATCTCAACGGCGTCAAAGTTGAAGATGTGTCCCATTTGCGCGGCATGGGTTGCTACCTCCGACTTTGGGTCCAACCTTCGCACGGCCAACTTATGCTCGTGCATTCGCGTTTGAAGCCGTCGGCCGGTTTCCCCAACGTAGTTGCAACTTCCGCAGCTGCATTGAAGTCGGTAGACAACGGCCAACATCTCCTGCTTAGGGATCGGATCTTTCGGCCGCATCACTTGCCGGCGGATTGTTGAGTCAGGCCTGTGGGCAACACCTGTTCCGAGTGGCGCGAGGGATCGGGCCACGGATCTCAAATAAACCCCTCTTCTTTTGATATGCCACCTGGGAATCGGATTTTCACTACTATTGATAACATATCTTAGTTGCTGACATCATCTGCCCTAACTGCTTATGCTGCGTGTTCGTCCTATACATACTGTAACCCCTGAACGTATGCTGACTTCATCTGACACTGTTTCTGATTGCGTGCTCGAGTTAGGATATGAGAGGCTCGGGAATTTGGAAGCAGATAATAGTCGACGCCAAATGCTAGCGTGTAGTTGAATGAAGTAACGAAGTTAAAATGATTGTGGGCATGTGGTTCGAGAAGAGAACAGGGGGCATTACGGGGTTGTTCCAAAAAAGTTGGTTTCCTTCATCTGCTACGTCAATTGCGATGTAGGAGGCCGGACGCATTAAGCATGTCTGGAACACTTAAGTCCAAGTCCTGTCATTAATCATTTCCGAAATTATTATCTTGACTCTGGGTTGCTGTTCGAGAGGAGTGGGGACCGTATGGTCGATGGAGAAGGATGGAAGTCCTGGTGTTGAGTCAGAATGAAGGATGTGCGGCTAATTTGTTAAACTCGTTGTGCCCCGCCGAGCACTATCACTCACTTGCAATTACCTTCGGCTCCAAACATTCCCCTCCAGAAGTTACGTCGAACGCAGCTTCCATACCTTGGCAGTTCTTAGGAAACGGTGGCAGACTTTTATTTAACCCCCACGCAGCATCGTCGGCACATTTTAATCCACATCCCTCGCAAAGCCTCCCTGCCCCTGCAAGCTGTTCCTCCTTAGTGCTCAAACCAAGCGACAGGCTAACGAAACGGTAGAGTAAGAATACTCCTCTCAAAACATCCGAAAACACTATTATTATCGCACAGCACCGTGACTCGAATTTGTACAAGTCAGCTCCGCGATTTTACGCAAAGATCTCACTAGATTTTGAGCAAACGTTTCCGCTACAGATCGTTGTCTTTATCACTGTGATTAGGCAATGCCATTAATTCACCATGGTAGTTCGGAATTTAAACTTTCAAAAGTTAACCTTGGCGAAATTTAGAGGCAAATAAATAGTTGAATGCGTCACAACGATGCACTCTCTGTCAACTCCAGTGCCGCCAATATGCTCCGTGTCTCTGCGCTAACATGCACAAGTTCTTTTGGCCCAGACTACATGACATACATAGAGGTTAGTTTTGAAGATACAGGAGCGTCGAGACTTTCATTGTCCCATATTTCACTGATTCCTCGACACTCACGTTCACATGAGCAGCTGAGCGCCTGTTTGAACTTTATACTGTACACACACTTCTCTGAAGGACGATGGTGTTCACTTCAAAGTACGCATTCCAGTGAGTTAAATTCCAGCGATGTTCAGTCAAACAGGGGTGCCAACGCCAGGAGTTATGGTGCCCTCAAACTGCAGCACATATGACAGGACTGATACCGATTGAAGTGCACTTTGAGACAGTTAGAGCACGTGTGATCTCCTAAGGGGTAATTTGGCAACTGTGTTGCATAGACACAGGAAGGAGACATCCGTATCAAAAGATGATGCGAATGACACACCCTCTAGCAAGGTTATTTAGCAAACTCAGGCTTCGAGAATGACATTTAAAACAGCACCAGCAACTGAAGTTGAACAGGACCCCCAGATTTAGAAGGCACCTATGTTTTGGCTTGCAGTGGACGCAAGCGGATCACTGACATTGGAAACTGTTTTTGCCCGTGATCTCTATGTGGCATGGGTCTTGTTAATGACTGCTGGTCTGAGAATTATGAGTCAAGCAGTCCGCGGCCCACTAAGTTGCCACCCCTCGTGACTATTTCCGAAACAATCGACTTAAAAATGTAGTTGGGTTGCATTTAATATAACATGTCTTGGCTGCTGACATCATTTGCCCTAACTGCTTATGCTGCATGTTCGTCCTATACATACTGTAACCCCTGAACGTAAGCTGACCGCATCTGACCCCGTTTCTGATTGTGGGTCCGATTGTGAATGTAAGACGTCCGGGGGGTTGTAAGCAGTTGGGTGCTGACGAAAACTGCAAGCGTGCAGTTAAATTAATTAACGAAGTTAAAAATGATTGCGGGCATGTGGCTCGAGATGAGTAGAGTGGGCATTACGGCGTTGTTCAAAATAAGTTGGTTTATTTTACCCATTACGTTAATTGCCATGTAGGAGGCAGCACGCATTAAGCATGTCTGGGACACTTTAGTCAAATTTCTGTCATTAATCATTTCCGAAATTATCAACTTGACTCTGGGATGTTGTTCGAGACGAGTGAGGACTGTACGATCGATGGAGAATGAGGGAAGTCCCGCTACCGATGCAGAATGAGAGACGTTTGGATAATTTGTTAAAGTCGTTGTGTCCCCCCGAACACTGTCAATCACTTGCAATTACCGCCGACACCAGGCACTCGAAACCAAGCCTTATTACATCGTGTGTGTGCGTCAGCGTACGTGTGTGTGTGGTTCATGCTAATGCTGATTTTTTTCTCAGCATATGTGTGGTATTCAACGCCTGGGCGGAGATATGCGATGGGCTGATAACCGCGCGACAGCCTACGACTCGCTGACTGGTATTAGTCTCTTTCTTACACACAGGAGACTCACGTTCCTATTGCGCAATTTTAAATACAGATCAGAGGGTGTAACCTTACGGTAAGTACTACCACATAACACCATATTTTCATAGATTTAACCATAGCTCCTCTGAAGATTTGAAATGATTTTACTGAGTGGACACGCTTTACAGAAAATGAAGTTTTCCTTAAAGGTTGTCTTTAAAAGCATGGGGAAATGATGATCCGTATAGTTTGCAATTGTGCCATGCAGCTTTAGAATATCTGCGAAAATCCTGTCTGAAAATTTGGCTGGTACCTAATCTGTCATGCATGGCATACTCCGCAAATTATTCCTTCGGAGCAATGTGCATTTTTGAGGCAAAATTGGTTTTGCGCATTTCAAATACAGGCTGTTTTAAAATATCTTTTGGACTTCATATTTCTATTCTTGATGCTTACAGCTTGTGACATGCAGCAAAAGCACTTTTGGGTATTCAAATGCCATTTAGCTTGTTGCTAGAAGTGTCTTTAAGTAACTATCTGGGCGTGACGTTCATGCAGTGTAGATTATTACAGTAGGTGATTTATCACACAAAATGCTATTGGAAATTCTAAAACGGCTTTTACCTAGCAAGTATTACTAAAATGGCGTTGAAATACTCATACCTCGTATCACAATCCTTGTGTAGATATATAAATGTACTGGAAGACGGGCGTCCAAAGAAAATGATCCGAAGAAAAACAAGTCCTTTGCGAAAATGAACAAATTTTATTTCGTAAATTTTCGAGTCAGGTTACCCAGCTCGTTGTCAGACGCGTAGCAAGCGTGACGAAACAGACACAATTTAAACATGCCCAACAAATCGATATTGCTTTGTCAGGGCTGAGGATAGGTCAATGCTGATGACTGATGTCACGTCTTGATTGGTCACTGCCAGAAGATAGGTCAACTTATATGCATCTCACCATGGACCCTACCAAAGCACAAATGTCATCCATTGATAAAGTGCTGAAACGTCTTGCAGGAAAGAAACAATTTCCTGGAGAAATCGCGAAACCCCTACGACAACCCGAACCAACAATCGCCAAAATCGATGGACTACCGAAAGTTCACAAACCCGACGTACCATTGCGACCGATAGTATCACAGATCGATGCATTGAATTACAAAATTTCAAAATGGCTATTCCATAATCTCCATCCCTTAACAAAAGATTATGAGACCTCAATCGAGAATTCTATTGAATTTCTTGGCAAAATAAGAGAGCACACTATTGACACAGACGTTATCTCGATGATGTCTCTCTCTCTTCACGTCCATACCACTCAATTTAGCAAGGCAGTGCACAGAAGAACTCATACAATCCTACGACATCGATATTCCTGCATCTGATTTGCTTAAACTCTTGAACTTATGTCTGGAAGCGAACTTTCGTTCGCACATAAAGAGTATCGACACCTGAAAGTGGCTCCTCTGAGCTCACCTATTTCTGGCTTTTTGGCTGAAGTCACAATGCAAAAATAAGAGGCTATGGCCTTATCATAACGCATTTCCAAATTGTGGGTACCCTACGGAGATGACACCTTTGTCATCGTCAAGAAGGACCAGCTTAAAACGCTGCATAACGCATTAAGCTCAACACTAATTAGAATTACCTTCACGCTCAAAAGAGAAGTTGACACCAAACTTCAATTTCTTGATTCTCGTACAGCGAAAACTGTTGGGACATTCCAGATATCAGTATACCGCAAGGAAACTTAGGGGAAGTTATCTCACATTAAGAGAGCAACCACCCTTTGGTTCACAAACGGAGTGCTGTTAACACCCTACTTAATCGAGCAAAGACACACTGCCCTCAGAACGAAGGGTACAAAGAACTTAGTTACCTTCGAACCTATTTTCCCAAAACGGCTACCCTAGAGATTTTGTACGCCAATGCATGAAACAGAAGAAACAAAAAAAGAGATAAGGAACTAGATTGTTCCGCCCAGATTCTAGAACCAAAACACGGGTAAACGCTTCCTTACAGTGGAAATGTGTCTGAACTCGTTCAAAGACACCTGAGGAAGCACCAAATACAAGTGGCTCATAAACCGACGACTACGCTACGCAATCAACTTGCACAACCTAAGGATAGGGTTGGCTGTTTGGACAAAAAAAAATGAAGAAGAAGAGGTTTCGAGCACCGGAATATTTTGTCTGATGTTCTGAGCTTTCGCACTCGTGCAGGGGTAGTCTATAAGTAGTAGTGGTATAGAAGTATAGTATGGAAATAGTTTAAGATTACATGTGGCGTTTATAATGCCGTATACTGTGGTCGAACCGCTGGCAGTAAAGAGGCGGGACCACTTATCCCAAGTCGCCATATATACCCTTGAAGCACGGCACAAAGTTGCTTGGGCTTAAACATGCATTGGCGTTTCCTGTCCACATTATAAAGGCCGAGAATTCTTAGAGGCCATTCACTCTGATGATTCATGCATCAATCGACACATAGATCTTGACGCCATGTACACATATCCCAAAGATGGAAAAGGTAATAGCCAAACAATACGTGACATCAGTCCACAGCATTGACCCATCCCCACCCCTGACAAAGCAATATCGATTTTTTGGATATTTTTAAATTTTGACTGTTTCTTTGCGCTTACTACACGTCTGACGACGAGTTGGAGAACCTCACTGAAATATTTCCGAAATAATATTTGTTCATTTATCCAAAGGAATCATTTTTCTCGACTATTTACGTAGATGGTTTGGACTGTGATTGCGCCATGTTTGCGGACGACATTTAAATCTGGAAAGTTATCCAGAATGCTGCCGATGAGACCAACTTCCAAGAAAATCTTTGTCGATTGGACGAGTGGTCCCGCAGATGGCTCTTGTCCTTCGATTTGAACAAATGCACCATTCTGCGCCTCGGAAATCAGACCCCTAGTACGCGGCAATACCATCTGAACGGAATGCCACTCCGAGAAGCAGAAACTCAGAAAGATCTCGGAGTTTGGGTTGCAGACAGCCTAAAGCCTTCTTCACAATGCTGTAAGGCGGCCAAGGCCGTAACCTCGATGCTATATGCCATCAAGCGGGCATTCGTAGTTTTCGATAAAGAGTGCTTCACCAAACTCTTCGGCACGTTTATAAGGCCCCATCTCGAATATGCAATTCAGGCCTGGCGACCGCGGACGCATCAGGATTACGATCTGCTCGAAAGGGTGCAGAGACGAGCAACAAAATTAATAAGAGGTCAAAGTGCACTGCCATACGAGATCCGCTTAACTAACCTTAATCTCTATCCTCTGAGTTATAGGCAGTTGCGCGGAGACATGATACAAACTTTCCGTATCGTGCGCGGCTTGGATTGTGCCCTTCGGTGCGATGACTTTTTCCAACTCGCCACTACAACTCACATACGGGAACATCCCTTCAAGCTACGTGTACCACAGGGTAGACTGAATGTGAGAAAATATTTCTTCTCTAACTGTGTCGTGGAACCGTGGAATAACCTGCCCGAGACATTTGTTATGTCTCAGTCTGTGGAGACATTTAAATGTCGCCTTGACAGATATATGCTGCAGCAACAAGCGGATCATGTGACTTTTTAGCCATGTGACTAGTGACATATGTGAATCAGTGTATGCATTCACTTAATGCTGTAATTTCTTCACATTTTTGCTTGTTTATCGATTTTTTATGTACACATAGGGAGTTCAAAGGCGTAAGCCTATTTCCCTCAAATACACTGACTGACTGACTGACTGACTGTATCTATGTGTAGAATGTTTTTATTGACAAAGACGCCAATTTGATTAAGATTTAACCCCAAACTGCAAGAAGCTAAACTCAGGCGAGCTTGTAAGTCGTAGGCGGAATTTCTCACGCCTACTGAAGTGGGGGCGTGTGTAACGCACCGCAAATCCGGAGTCCGTCGGAGAGTCAATTACGTTGTTCTCTACCACTACAATTTTGCATTCTAAGCTAATGATTAGGGCCGTTAATTACTGATACATGATGACTCGCTGATGCCCAGTTGTCACCCAGAAATTCCGGTGAACGCAGTTACCCCGCCTTGGTTTTGCCAGGCAAGGATGGTCAACTCACCGTTGATGGTTGTAGTTATTCGTTTGGAAGTCAGTTGTAAGTCGTAAGGCGGAATTTCTTACGCCATGTCAAACAGTGTGCGCAGGCGAAACATATTCGTCTTCAGGATTTATCGCCGATATTACGTGCATCATCACACACTGAATTTTAATACTCGTTTTGTTGAAAACACATCACTTGATATGTTTTACTTGGAATATTTTGTTTGTTTGAAGCCTGCAAATTTAGACAAGCGTAGTTGCTTTTGTGTTTACGCTAGGTTCTTAAGCTGCACGCCAGGGGTATGGCCTGAATTGCCTAATCCGGGGAGCATTTGTTTTGAGCAAAACTATTCAACATCTTAGAACTTTATGGTATCACGTATTCCGATCCCCCATATTATCAACAATTAAAAGCGGATCTCTATTTTCACCGCTGATAACAAAAGTAAGCACCTTTAATACCCCATTCTAGGCATTGTCAAAAAGGTATGACCTTATCGTATGTTTACTGCGATAACTACCTTAAGGCCTTTTGAGCGTGGGGTTTTTTAGGTCAGATAGGGTTATGTAACCGCACCTGAAGTAAACAAACCCCAGCCGATTGTAATACGGGGCTGGTGGTATTAGGGGGATTTTAACCGGTGAGACCGGGGAACGCACAGGCGATAAGGTCAAGTGGTTGTATGCTAAAAGGACAGCTATTGGGAATGCGCGGTTGTATTTGAGTGGTTGAGAAATAGCTGCCCTAACAGTATTGTGTCCATCAGGTCCGACTGCATAACCACATCTTCCCTTTTTATTTCTTCCTCTGCCGCGTGTAAGTGAATTTTGCAAGTTACTCTCTTCCAGCACGATTGATCCCCGGAGTAATTACAGTGAGTGACCGATCTGATGAAATGTTGGCTAAAATTCTGAAATGCGTTTTCGATTAGAAAGGATTACTTGGTTGCGGTTGTAATACTGATTATCTTGCAGCATAATCTTATAACATTTCGGACTCGACAGGATGTCTGCTTTAAAATTCACGTCTTTTTGATCGACTGTAGAAGGTGTGCTCGGAAAAAGTGACTACTTAAGTAGCATGCATTTTTCCCATTGATTTTCGATGGTCTTGAAAATTCAAATATGTTTTATAGAAACCATAAACAAAAAAAGCTTTCTTTCAATTAATAGAGAATCGCGTCTTCTTTATACTTATTACTTAAGGAAGGAGTATAATTAGGTTTTAAAAATTTTTTCTAATTGCCGAATAATTTGGAGCCTGATTATTCGTTGTATTAGCGCTTGGTGATCTCACTCTACAAGGTGCATGCGTTCCGCGTACAGAAAATCACATATTTTTATATGCCACTAAAGAGATATCATACAGAATCCATAAAATTTTGCAATGGATGCGGACCATGTTGTATATTTCAAGAGAAGCATTGGTAAACGACCAAGTACGATGTTATGTGAATGAACATTTCGCGGTCTTAAAAAGTCTCATAATTAGAAACTTTTTTAAAACTTAATTATACTCATTCCTTAAGTATGAAATATAAAGAAGACGGGATTCTCTATTGATTGATTAAAAGAAAGCATATTTTTGTTTATGGTTTCTATAAAATATATTTGAATTTACAAGACCACCGAAAATCAATGGGAAAATGCATGCTACTTAAGTAGTCATTTTTTACCAAGCACACTTTCTACAGGAGATTAAAAAGAGGTGCATTTAAAAGCCGACATCCTGCCGAGTCCGGAATGTTATAAGAGTATGCCGCAAGATAGTCAGTATTACAACCGCGACCAAGTAATCCTGCCTAATCGAAAACGCATTTCAGAATTTCCGCCAACATTTCATGAGATAGGTCACTCACTGTAACTCCGACCATAAGCCATATCCTCGCCAGCTGCGCGATTTACATCTTCTCCAGAGCCAAGTAATTATTCCTCTCACACCCCTATGTGTCACTTCCCCACATCGTAGGCCTCCTGCTCACAGCGTACACTTGGCCGGGACTTGCGCATATCATGATGGATGCGTCACAGATATCACGAGTAACTGGGAAGCCACAGGTAGAGGAGCCGAACAACATACTTCTTACGTGAGAGGTGCCGGCTGCGGCTGGTGATGGGGGAGTGCATGTGTGATGCATATGTTGGTGCAAATAATGTATGGTGATGTGGTCAAGTCTGCGAGAAATCACCGCAGACCTTCATGGAGGCGCATGTGGCCAAACTGATTCATGTATGGAGGGGATGTGTGTGTGTGTTTGTGTGTGTGTGTGTGGACAGTGGAGGCGGACGCGGCGACCGTATACTGGGGTGCTGTGTCCCAACAGGTATCACTACAAAACCAAAAGGTTTCAGAGAAACAGATTTTGTTGGTTGATACCCGTAGTCTGTTCTCCATACGTCTACGTAGCAGAGTAAACACCAGAGTTTAGGAGACTTCGAGCGTAAATGCGACTGATACCAGACGCCAGTAGAATTCTGTAGTGAGCGTTGGCCAGATGTCCATGATGGTCATATCACTACCAATAGAAGCGAAGAGACAAGTCCCGGAATGCAGTCTTAAAGAAGGAGGCACGATCGCTGGGACAAGAGCTTTACTAGCTTGACGTTTCGGATTCCTGCTCGAACCGATCATCGGAGACAAAAGCAGAAACGGGTGGTTCATGCACAAGGGGTATGCAGTAGTTATAGGATGCAGTCGCCACGCTACCGCATACGTATGAACATTCACGGCTCCCCACTTTCATCCGGGATCGTCTTCCTTGGTGTGCTAATTGTCGTTGATTGCTGCAATTTCATCACGCGCGTTGGATGGTGGTGTACTGAGTACTCGAACATCTAACCCACCAACCCTGGATTTGGGAAAAGTGTTTACTTGTGCGCTTCGCCCGTGGCTAATAACTCAGCCTAGGCGAAGTCTTAGCACCGAATATCGAACGGGGAAATTCAGTGCACTTATCAGTGGACTGGGGGCCAGTAAACCATGATTCTAGTAGCTCCCGGCTCACGCTGTTGTCACAACTTGCGAACTAAACTAGTATAAGTGGCCTGCGCAGAGGCAAATGGAGTGTGTGAAAGTCGCATTTTATACACCAACCTTAAGCTCCAATAGTTATCTGACACCGCAGGAGTGTGTCTCAAATTGTTGACTTTTTAAACAGGAAAGTTCACACAGCCAAGCGGTGGTAGGGTGTTTGGAAATCTACTCAAAATTATAAAATCTACAAATGATCTGAATAAATCGAGGTAAAGCGGGATATTTTTCGATATTGTTGGAACTGAATTTCAAAAAGATCGGCTGCAATGAGATAAACAAAGTCAAGGACAATCAGTGACGGTAGGATTACGAAGCGTGGACAAAGTGAGCGAAGGAGGTGAGGATGGGAGTGGCGGATCAGTAGTGCAGAGTATCGCCCACAAATTGATGGAGATGTTGCAGTGGTCGGTTCTGACGTATTTACTACTGGCAGGCAGTAATGGTTAACCCATGTCTCGGAAGAATTCGATTCTGTGAGTATATTGCAATAAAAGTTCCAACAGCGAATGAAACGTTTACTCAATTTCAGCTGCCATCGGCAAAAATAGTGTTTTGGCGGGACTGACCTGTCCAGAATAATTCTGATTATAAAGGCTGTCACAACTACTATATGCGCCATCATCATGTAGTGCTTACCTACCCACACCAAACCTAATCCCACGGAAACCACATCACATCAGCTGACTGTGAATGCTGAGAAAATGGTATGCCAGAGATCCTTTGTTGGTAATGCATGACAAACGGTCAGACTTCACGTGGTTTTCTCGTAGAGGTCAATTAGGGCCAAAAATAACGCAAGGAGCCGTCCTTACCTGAGCTATACCGAAAAAGACGTGCGAGGCATCGTTTTCCCTCTCGCATACTACGCCCAGTGACCAGACAGTCTGGATAGGTGGTTTGTTACCTTACTCCTATTGTCTGGCGTGCCAAGGAACACGGTTATAACTACTGCAATTAGCAAGTACCCCCGCCTCCTTCATGCAACGTGACACCAATTAAGACCGATGTGCACTCAACGACACAGCAAATGTATTCCGCGAAAGGCGTATTTCAGTGGGAAGTTCGTAGTCTCTAAAGCTCCATTCGGAATTATATCTGGAGTCTTGGACATCGAGAAGTCACTCAAGGTAAACGGAACTTGCCTAAGTCGGTAGAACCAAGAGGCTTAAAAATTATAGCCTAGCTTATTTTTCCGGCGCCTCTATATTACTAGCTGCAATTAAGAGCAACATACACCAGCGAGCAAAGTACTTACGTAGGCGGACGTTAGTGGGCTTGCTTCCTTTGCTTATTTCATTAATGTCAGCACTGTTGGATCCAAAAACTACAAAATCATAAATTTTCTTATTTATCTGAGTGTCAAAACGATAGTGGTTGTCAGAATATAAAAAGACTGAATAAAAACTAGGTCAGCATGTTCGAGATAACAAGCATACCCACCTACTGACCATTATATATACATAAAGGTACACAGAAACATAGAAAGGCGATGTGAGTGAGGGCAGATTTGGGTTGAGGAAAGACGATTATCAAGGGAAGCTGCGGTGATGACCCATCCGGTGCTCCCACAGCCACAGAGCCATCCTGGGACTTCCCATTGTATGGCATGCGATTGCGTTGTCAAGCCTAGAATGGGAAGACGGGATAGAGGATACGGACATGAGTTGGACAAATAGTTACCAGACGGAAATAACGATTTCACGAGATTAACGAATCACAGCAAAACATGAACTAATATCCTAAACTCTCTGGAAGGCAACGGGAGCCTTGCCTTGAACCGAGAAAAAACGATGAGGAAGTGGCACGCATCAACAACCTGAAGTGGCAATTTGCATGAAAATATCATGGTGTAGAACTTACTTAATCCGACATGTCCTGGCGGACAGCATGAAGCGATCCTCGTGTTCCGGGTGGACGTTCAACTTCAGTGCCAGGAAGCCTACAAAGACATCGTCGAAGCGCAGATAGGCCACGTGGTCGGCCTCAAGAGCCATCAGATGGATGAGCTGCATTGAGGTGACGTAGGCACCCGCGGCGGGATAGGGCGGCCAGCGACTCCAGGGGTAGTCAGCCAGCGAGACGTACCACTTGGAGAACCAGGCCCGATGGGGTGATCCCTTCTCGTACACGTGTCCCAGCAACTGGTAAGGTTGCTGGGCCAACAACCTGCTACGATGTTTCAGCAGTTGGGCAAGCAGGTGGGGATTCGCGTAATAGTCATCGTCCAGACAGACCACAAAGTTGGCTTGTGGACAGTACATACTGGCCCATTTAAAGCCCATTATTGCTTTGTAAGTATTGTTGTCATAGTGATCGATGAATTCCTGTTGAACTATCTCGCCATAGATTCGCTGCTCCTCGTCGATTTCTAGTCATAAAAAGGCATATTAATTAGCAGCAGGATGGTTTGGTGAATAGTCTGTTATTTTACGGTTGTTGTGCAGGTGACCCGAACCGCTGGGGTCATCAGTTTATTTGGAAGAATGTGTGACGAGGACGAAAAGAACCATGTGATGGGCACTCATCCCAGTCAGCAAACACGGACGTATTGACTTCCAGTTCTGTGTCGCATTGGAGTCACTAGAAACTCATTGGAGATATTAAGGTTTGATGTCAGTGCTAGTGCACATTATTTCTATATCGCCAACCAAAGTGCTTATCGATGGAAGACGGGCTTGATGACTTACACACCGCTAATCCATACAACATCTGTGGCTATGGCAAAGGACGAAATAAAAACTATTATGGTCATTATCACGTTTCGCTTGATAGTCGCTCCACGCCATGGTCTATACCGCCTCACGAAAATGGTCAAGATCCTATTTCGTAGTCGAACCTGCTAGGGGCTAGGGTTATGGGTTAGGGTTAGTTGTTATGGGTTAGGGTTAAGGACTGGAGTTAGGGGTAATTGCTTAAGGTGAGGGGTTGGAGTTACGCAGGGACTTGTCTACTGCAGGTACGACTACGAGATAAGATCCGACCTGAAAATGTAAATCGAGAGTCCAGCGGCGTTATTTGTTTTGGCGGAGGGTATTCAGTATCGAACACTTTTTCCGTGATTCAGCGAACGATTAGCGGCGGAGGAGACACACGCACACAATGCCGAGCTTGTTTGTGATGTCCGCGCCATTGGTTTATCTGCTGGCTCGAGAATGCGCGCCTTCAACTGCCTTGAGTATGCAGATTCTGATCATGTCTTCCCTCAAGGACTCGGGTGGAGGAGCTTGGATTACGGCCTACGTCGTTCTCAAGAAGGCGCTGAAGCCATGTTCTGGAAGTCTAACTGCTGATGTCAGGGCCGAGAAAGTGATATCTAGGTGGTAGCTTCTTCTCTACACACGTACATACGAGCCCATTTTTAACTGGCATTGCATAATCATAGTTACTGACATGTAGGCGTTTCATCATACCAAATATGCGGGTAGCGGGTGAAATACCTTCACTGCCCATCGACTGCAGAGAAAAGTGTATCGTGTACATATTTTCCCCATTCGACCTAATAAGAGAACCGTGATGTCCATATCTTTGTGCGTCAGTTCGCGGAGAATCGCAGCTGTTCTTCCTTCCTGTCGGTTGTGACACAGGTCAGATGTGGTTATGTAGCCGCACCTGAGGGAACATAACTCAGCCACCTGCAACACGGGACCCGTGGTAATAGGAGCTTTTACAGGTGAGGACGGGGAATGCACAGGCGACGAGGTTGAGTTATGTATGCAAGAGAATAGCTATTGAGAAATTTTTGAGAAATAATTACCCCAGCCCTAATTCCTAACCCATAACCCTAACCCTTAACTACAACCCCTAACCATAACACTCTAACCCAAACCCTTTGACCAAAACCCTAACCTTTAACCGCAGCCATAAACCCTGACTCTGAAAAATCCAACGCGAAATTCTGAAGGAGACGGCCAGCCGGAAGTCAAGAAGGCCACCAGCATTGGCCCGAAAAGATAGACACGGATACACAGAAACAAGGACGCCAACGGGACACACAACGCAAAGCACAGCAACATTATGCCAACGTAATCACATCAACTCGAAGTAATTAAATAGGTCAACAGTATTGTATCCATCAGGTGCGGCTACATAACCACGTCTTACCGAGAAGCAACCCCTTATTGGCACGAGATACCTGCAGGAGCGCTTTTGTTCTCTTGTCGTAGGACATGCCGTTTTGAGAGAGGTAAGGAAGGTCGGGATTGAGAGTGAGAGGACCAGAGTGTCAAGACACACAAGCCACAGTTGGGTTAACCCAACTAGTTAAAGAGATTCCCAGGATGTTGTTACCGCGCGCAGCAGATGTTCGAAAAGCGGCAGGAGCGAGAAGAACTGAAGAACTCTGGGAGGAGGTTTATCTCTTTAGAGCCCACGCCTATCCGCGGGCATTCATTAAACGGAACCAAAGTCAGCCAAAGAAACGGAATGAAGAGCATAGTCAGTCAAACTCGTGGCTGAACATTCCATACACTAAAGGGGTCTTCGAAGACGTGGCTAGATCTCTCGCGTCACTCGGAATAGGTGTCGCCCACAGGCCTGATTCAACAATCCGCCGGCAAGTGATGCAGCCAAAAGATTCAATCCCTAAACAGGAGATGTTTGACTTTGTCTACCAACTTCAATGCAGCTACGGAAGTTGCAACTACGTTGGGTTAACCGGCCGACGGCTGCAAACGCGAATGCACGAGCACAGGTTGGCCATGCGAATGTTGGACCCAAAGTCGGAGGTAGCAACCCATGCCACGCAAGTGAGACACATTTTCAACTTTGACGCCGTTGAGATTGTGGGCCTGAGCGGTGATCATACAGCAAGGCAAGTTCAAGAAGCCAGGATGTCCGCCGACTGCTCTGTCAACCGCCACATCAATTCGTCCCCCGTCTACCTGACTTTACGAACCTTCTCAACGAGGGACAGTCACAGCGCGGGACATTCGGGGCCGTCAGTCAGCCCTGCGGCCAACGGGGGCGATTCAGGTCACTGTGACCTGCGGGTTGGATGCAGCCACACAGGCGGCATTGGCGCGTCACGCACTGAACAAAGTGCGCCATATAAGAGGAGCTGTGCGCAAGACTTTCCAGTCTCTGAAGCTGGGTAGACGAATCAACTACTCGAAAGGTCGGATCTCCAATAAACCACTATCAGTTCAGCTCCTGTGTATGCCTTATTCAGAAAGAGAACGAGCAAAACATTACTAGTTTCAGCAAAATATCAGTATTTATATGCGCGTTCTGCCGTGCATTCATAATCGATGAACGGAGTCTAAAAGCGAGGCAAGGACAGCGAAAATGGCCTCAGTGTATACAGAAAGGCATGTTCTTAAGTTTGCAGTAGAAAACCACTAGTATTGTTTAGAAACGTGAAAGAAACAGCCAAAAGTGTCAAATTTTTACCTGGCCCCATCGTACAAAAATGCAAAGTACGCAGAGATCGGTAAACCGAGTGCAGCAATAAGGCACTGCTTAATGAGTTAACCTAGTAAGAAAAGTTTACTTGTTGATCAAAGGCCTATTCGTTGCTGACTTTCGTTGTGAACAGCTAGTTATCGCGAAATTGAAGTTTGATTTTTGAATGTCTCTTCACATGTGACCAAAACGATCATCTTCGTGAAAAGGAGCGCCCGAACACCCAATAATTCGGTGAATGCCATCAAGAATAATCGTATTTTAAAGTTCTCAACAAACAGGTAATTCAGACTCTGTCTTCATGAAAGATCAGATGAAAACACTGAAAATAATGAAGTATTCAGCAACACTTCTAGGTCGATCTGAAACTCAACGTAATCCGAAACGAACGAAAAGTGTAAATTAATTTAAAAGAAGAAATGTTCTCTCTATAAACACAGGACCCAGCATGACTCCCTACCCGCATCCCTCCTCACACGCTAATGGTCCGCCCGTCAATGTTTGCCCTGTCGCGTCTACCAGTCAAGTGTGATTGTCTCACTCTCTCTGTTTTCTCCTCATTTCGTCTGACGACTGGTTGGTGTCACCAATTCGAAAATCGACGAGTACAACTCGATTTTTTCCGAAGAACCCCTTCCCTTTTCATTATATCGTCTCAGAATACCTACCACTTCTTCTCTACAAAATAGTTAGTTTACGAACACACCTGCCAGTCCTATTTAAATTTATTGGGCACCGACCTGCCTCATGGCATGTCAACTTATGAAAACATTTATTTTTCCTACGACGCACCCGTCGGGTGAAATCAAACAAAATCCAGTTTTTTCCTGCTGACCCCACGTCAAGAATAACATGAATCCCTGGAGCACTGTTTATGGATCTACACTCAGAATGTAGGCAGTTGACAAACCGTCGTATATGAAATTAAACTAATTTTTAAACGACATTTAGATGTAAACTTCACTGGAACATTATTATTAGACGTTATTTTTTCTACCTTCCTATTTACGACGTTTTTGGTATGAGAATGTATTCTATACATCTGAAAACGAAGTTTCCTCAATTAGATCCATCTCTGACGTTTTCGTAATACTGCGCTTTCCTAAAAAATCAGCATTTCTCAACAACGCAACACTGCCTTTTTTTTTATTTCTTTTATGCTTCTAATTCATTAAAACTTGTAGTTAATTAACATAGTCATTGGACTAATGAAATAGTGTCGGTTTGCGAGTGAGAGGCAATCATGCCTGAATTTCGACACATTTCATGAGTTAGGTAACGCACTGGAAATCGAACACTGTTTATGTTTGAAAGGAAAATAACGCAAAGCAGGCAAACTCACCAGAATTGTTTCCATGTTCGTATGCACCAAGGAGGAAGACGACGGGTATATTGAGTTCCCTCATCTAATCATAAAAATGGTGGAAAACATCACGCCGTGATTAAGGCAAACAGACTCCCAACTTCGAATCAACCGCAGACACTTCGACGATGCAGACAATAGGCATGAGGAAGGCTTCTGCAGTTCAAAGAAACCACACACACACACACACGCATACCACACATTGTACCTATTAATCCCCACTGGGTATTATCACATGTATGCGGGTCAGAAAAGCTTTAATGACGACGAAGATTACAGGAATCCAGACTAACAGCGCATATTTTTTGGCAAAATTGCTTTAATATGATCGTACCACTCCCGCAAAAATTCTCGTACAGGAACATAGGAATTCAACACAACACTTGTAGCTAGAAACTAGGGAGGATTTATAAACCAATAGGGGTTTTTACGAATTGCCGCATATTCTGAGTGTTGCCGAGGTTGAAAATCAATGCATGGCTTAACTATGGACTGTATATAAAGTGCGCAAAAACAGCTGAATTGCGAAAGGTCACATCATAGAGTACTTTCGGAGTTCCACCATGACCGACAAAATTTTCTGTTAAGATGTGATTATGTAGCCCCACCTGATAGACACAGCACTGTTGGAATTAGGGGTTAGGGTTGGAGGTTAAAGTGAGGGGTTATAGTGAGAGTTCGGATTTGGAATTAGGGGTTAGGGTCAGGAATTAGGACAACTATTTCTCAACCACTCAAACTACAACCGGGCATTTTCTATAGCTATACTTTCGCATACAACTACTTGGCCTCATAGCCTGTGCGTTTTCCGGCCCCACCTGTAAAGACCCCTATTACCACCAGTCACGTACTTCAGGCGGCTGTGTTTAGTTTACTTCAAGCCGGGCTACACAACCACATCTGACCAATTTCTTAAATAGTACGTCCAGAAGTAAAGTCTTATAAATCCCTCATCAAAATACAGTTTATATGGGCAAATATTAAGAATCAACTGGAAATAAACCCCAAGAACATCCTTAGCAAGATTGCTCAGCAGTAATGTGGCATGCTGTCTAGTATAAATCAAACTTGAATTCTAGAACATAACGATTCACTCAAATTGCGTAATGTTAGTATATTTAAAGGTTTCGTCGGACAAATTGGTTGCAACGCTAGAGCAAAACCGTTGATAAGATGCGGCACGGGTTTTGACCTGTCGTACAGACCTGCATAGGCATAAAATGCCACGTTTTCGCACCACCGAATCTCCCACAAGACAGAGGGTAGGGTACTCATCAGCTAAACTGGTTGCACTTCATACGACAGCCGAAGAAGCTGCATCAAATGTTGACTCCGGCAGAAGTGAAGTCTCTCTCTCTCAATGGGCTTAGCTTCTGTCCTATGGTGGACAATGACGTTGACCTCCTCCAAATTGCGACAGAATAAGACTACGGCTGCGTCGAGCTTACCCTCCCACTCCTCTCACTGAGCCATCAAATCGCCTTGGGTGCAAAACGAGATTAGGTTAATAGGACTTGTGATAGGATAGGGCACACGTCCACAGTCACGCCTACGCTCGACAAAACGCGACTGAACTCCCTCAAATCAATCGAACCAGGCTTTGCACCACCGAATCGCCCACATCGGGAGGTTCGGCACATTGGCTAAACTGGCTGGACTCCCTAAGACAGCCGAAGAAGCTGCCTCTAATTCAGACTCTGGCAGAAGTGCAGTTTTTCTCTTTCTCTCTGGGTTGAGCTTCTGTCCTTTGGCGAACAATAACCTTGACCTCATTCAAAGTGCAGCACACTTCGGCATTCAAACCAGCTGCCAAGTGGAGGAGAAGGGTGAATGGGAGGATGGCCTTCAGTGAAACCAAAGGAACTTCAAACTGAGTTCACAAAAGATCACACAAACACACCTTATCAAAATTCCTTCAAACAGGATGAGATAGTTTTGCCATTAGTGCCGGGGTTGATGCTCATTTAGTTCGACATAGTCATGCTGTCGAACAAAAAGATACTTCTAGGTAGGTGATCGCTTGCATAAAATCGGAGGCTGGACAGCTTCAAACAACTACCATTAAGATGCTTTGCTGACAAAGTTATTTAAGAGATTGAACTGGTCGGTATTCGAGTAAGAGTTATTTGCATCAAGTAGTAGACCTATCTGCGCGCTAGTGGAACAAGTGGGAATTGAGCAAGCCTTTCTAGAACGGAGCATACTTTGTAAATTTGACCTAGTGATTCATGAGACATGTTAGCTACTGTAGATTTTAGCGCCAATCCGTCTGCCTGCGGAAGAAGAAGAAGAAGAAGAAGGGAGCGATTGTGCATTCGCACCTTTCACCGTCTTATTGGCAGGACAGCACCATTTAACACAAGGCAATTGTCGCACTGTTTTACAGCGACAATGTGCGCTAGGGACAAGAAGCGAACATCTCACACCCAACTCCAATACACGTAGCGTTTCAATGGAAGGACAAAAACGGAAGTGTTGCTGTGAAAGCGGCACAGCGAATGGGCCCGCTCAGAGCTCTGGCCTGCGTGTGCCGTAGGCACGTGTTGATGACACACTGCACACGAAACTTCCTCACGCTGCGGTCAGTCACCGTTCTGCTGGACTAAGAAGCAACCATTGCAACCTGATAGCCAACCCTGAGGAGCCAGTTGAACTGGAGATTAGATATCTGCCAAGCCACGATTAACGACGTGCCATTTTAGTTCCCTGACCTGTTGGCTAGTAGTTCACTGCCCTAACAACTGGGCAACAGGCTCATTGACCTGTCAATCATGTATAGTTCAAGGTAGAACATTATAACCGACAAAGACAAAGGAGAACGGAATGGCCATTTCTGGCTTATAAGCCATCGTCAGACAATCATGCCCAACCTTGAGGTGTGGGATACGTGGGCCTCGAACACGCAACCTGTTAATTAGAATTCTAACGCCTTTAGGCACTGAGCCACGGCCTCGTTGTATATTCCCGATAGTAATCGACAGGACAACGAGCCCCCGGCTCAGTGCTGAGAGGTATTAGACTTCTAACAAACAGGTCGCGAATTCGAGCTCCGTGTGCTCCACACTTCTGGATTAAGTGCGACTGACTTACGACGGCTAATAGGCCAGAAATGACCATTTCAGCCTCCTTTGTCTTTTTCGGTAATACCATTCTGCCTTTATCATGCGCCGCTGTGCGGCTGCTGGTTGAGCTCGAGAGAGGGCCTGTAAGGCACAACGGAACGAATGAGTTCTGTAGAAACAATCGGTGAGGGTCCCTCTACCATAGCCTAAGGTATATGGAGCTAGTTTGTGCGAATGATGTGTGGAGCGCGGAATGGTTTGTCGTAGAAACAAACATAAGATTGATTCAAACGTACCGCTAAACATTAAGGAGTTCATCCGCAAATCAAAGGGAAAAAGGACTTACGGCGGCCAGGATCGCAGACGCAAACGCTGTATAACTGAATGAATTTCACGACATCGAACAGGGGATGGCGAGCCAATCAATCACGATAAAAAATATAAACGTAAAAACTTACACTAATTCTATCTATGCATTGCGACAACAACTGCAGGTAAATCGGACATAACGCCAAATTCGAATTAAAGTCAACAGGCCTTACTGACAAGGACACCACTGTCGTCAAAACCACTACCAGCTTTTATGGAATTACTTGGCAGACATTACCTCGTTTGTCCACGCACCGTGCCTCGCGGTGAAAAAAGGGTTTAGCCTGCACAAATATGCAATAGCCTAGCCATACGAATCTCACAATTCTTTTGCTTAAATCAGGGTGAATGTGTGGTAAACGGCCTATTTGAGGCGGATCTCACTGTATGCTGAGGGACACATGCCATTTCCTTAGCTTTCTTAATAACAACAAATTCGTAATGTGGTAACAGTACGTGGACGTTTTCTGGGCTATCACTGACAAATATGCAGACCAAGCCGACAGAACCGTTCTCAAATGCATGCATACGGAGCTAGGCGTGGATCCAGGATGCCCCGTCAGAAGTGACCGGGCTCATATGCCCCTGAGATAAATTAGAAAACCATGTTGGCATAATAAATTCCACCTTCACCGCCGCCGCCGCCGTCGCCACCGCCACCAACGCCGGCAGTCAAAGAATATCTATGAATGGTAGGGAGCGCTCACCGATCGTTCTTACCGAACTCACTCGTTCTGTTGTGCCTTACGGGCTCTCTCTCAAGCCCGACCAGCGGCCGCGCAGCGGCGCATGATATAGACAGTATGTTATTACCGACAAAGATAGGTGGAAACTGAAATGGTCATTTCTGGATTATTAACCGTCGTCAGCCAGTCATGCCCGACCCCCCAAGGGTGGAACACCCGAGGCTCGAACACGCGACCTGTTAGTTTAAAGTCTCAACGGGCTCGCGTCCTAGTATTTAGAAGCGTGGACTTCTAACTAATAGGTCGGGATTTCAAGCCTCGGGTTTTTCACACTTAAGGTTGTGTATGACTGGCTGACGATGGCTAATAAGCCAGAAATAGCCATTGTAGTCTCCCTTATCCTTGTCGGTAATACCATTATGCCTAAATCTATAAATTTTAAGCCGAACAAGGAAATACACACAAAGTTAAAAAAATTCGAAACAAACCTCGCGCATCCAGGTAGCTCGAATGGTCTCCCGATGGTCTCGGTGGCTTACTGCCGACTTGACAAGAACAACGGCTGGTAGCGTCTCTTTTCCACTATGCCACACATGCGCACAAATATCCCTGGCTTTGTGTAGGTAACGGAAGTTTGGATGAAAAGAGGCCGGAATCTGCTGCGGTGCCAGACTCTCAATCTCCCGCCGATAAGTGATGGGGCCTTCAGAGTCACAATATAGCGAAGCAGCCTCCTGAAAGGGGGCGGCCGCCAGCATCTCGAATACCCCAAGAACACAGAGACCGAAAAGAGTGAAAATGGTCAGTATTACGGCGCAGATATACAGGGAGCTAGGGTGGAGTTCCACCCGAACTCGCAGCCAGCGCAGTGTGAACAGGGGAGTTCGCGATATGCGTCCCATCCGCTCATATCGGTAGAAACAACTCGCCACTTAAATGCGCAACGCCTGGGCAGCACGTCTAGACATGACGCAGAGGGTCACACGTCATTCGCTGCCTGGCGCCAATCAACGGCCTGGCAGAAATGCACCAATGAGAGCACAGGTCACACTACTGCGGTCTACGCGATCGTGCCTTGGTGGTTCAAGGTAAACGGCGAACTGAAAAGGCTCAAAATCCGGTCAGATAGGGCAGTGTCCCCCAGTACAATTTCGCGGGACATCCTGCAGCTTGCCCAAGAAGCCTTAGCTGACTTCATTCAACCAACGACAATCTTTTTGTAAAATTTCGTCTTTTTGCCTCTATCTTTTGGGTGATAACTATCACCAATAGCGCTACTGCTTCCACCTATATGAGTACTGCCACCTTCTAATACCTCGCCACGCAAAACATCCGATTCTAAGTATATATTGCCCTTGTGCTAAAGTTTAGATTTCTGGGGTCTCAATCTACTTAGCACGACTCTTCAGTTCGTCTCCGAATTAGCAAAGAACTACCTACTGCGATGTCCCTACATCGATTATGTTGAGACAAGAACTACGTAACAAGCATACGAGTTAAGGGCATAGAAGATTTCGGATTATGGCTTGGTGTGAAGTTATGCATAACAAACACTTATGATATGCAGCTCTAGGACGGCAGTTTAAATACCCACGACATTAGTAATGATGATGTCTTGAAATACAGATGATACAAACGCCTGGGGGACGTCCAGTGGAGTAGGTTTTTCTGTTGCTGGTGCGGTGAGATGCGCGGTTGATTATCCATCATATCCCTCTACACGATTGGCTATCAGATCCAAGGGCGCTGGTTCAACCAACCGGCAGACAAATGAAAGGTGATGGGGGTCGAACTCTGTACGACACGAGATGGACAGCTAGCGAGCGCGGTATTCGCTACAGGAGCCAGCAAGTCGCTCATGAACGTCTTACAAAACTCACTTTGATGTGTTTAGAGAGTGGTTTTTAGGAGAAAAGGGATAATGTGGGCAACGATAGGGAGTAGGACCCACAACTAACTTGAACTAGCCTGTGGACCGTGTCAAACGTTGAATTATGGCAAAGGGGGTTTTATGGGTGGGGCAGCAAGCAGGACGGATAGCAAGAAGACAAAGAAAAAAGATAAATTTCTGTCGAAAGACTTGGCGTACACCATCATTTGGCAACATGAGTGCGATAATCAAAAAATGATCGAAAAACGATTATCAAAATAAACGGACTTTTGATAGAGCGCCTATTATACGTCTACATTTACTCAGGAAGGAAGGAAATTTCAATCAACGCGAATGGTAAAACATATGTGATGTTTTAAGTCACACTGAATTCTAGGGAATTTTCGGAGTTGTCATCTACTCGGAGTCCTACACTCTATCATCACCATTATGTGCCACGGGGAACAAACTTCTTCAAAGTTTTACTAGACATTTTTCGGAAATTAAAAAACTTCGCTTGTTGAAAAGTAAGAAATTGAACTTGCTTAACTTAAATAATCGCCAACCGCAGATTTATCTGGCCAACCACATCTGAATTTATGCAACTTAGATTAGGTGCATGGTGATAGTTTCTGTGTACTTGGGTTTTTGCTTTTTATCATGACAAAATGCTCTATCCAGCACGCTAGCAGTTAAAGTTATACTTATTATAGTGAGATACACCAGAAAGGTTGATTGATGTGAAATAATCCCCATCTAGCATTGTATAATGAATGTCCTCTGATGCCCTGGTCGTGAATCAGTTTCCCTATCTCACCTTGGCCCGGGTCGCCCATCTGCCGGAAATGTCTACCATCAACAACGCCTGTATTATGAAGTAGTTCACGGTGAGGCGGACCTGCATAGTATTTACCGTACTCTCTCTCTTATCCCTCACCCACTGTGACCTGGTGGCGAGACAAACGGAAGTCGATCATAGGTGGGCGATGGCTCAGTAGCTGACAAAGCTAAACAGCCCCCTCTAAGGCCTTCTAAGCACGACGTGGTCCCATCTAAATGCACCAAAGTTTTGGGAGCGGGGTGGGCGGAATAGGACCTTCTACGCGCTAAGGTGCCAATGCAGTCTCCTTCAGTCACTTCAAAATGATCCCGTGGGGATCCAATTATGGGGTCAATTGGCAAGCCGCGAAGGCAATATTATTAACGCGTGTGATTAATTCGGATGCATCAGATTTTGCAGGGTGACTGAGGCACGGAAGTACCTTGGCGATGGATTCCTCAACGTAGACCTAAATTTCTCCTCCCACTCCCATATGCCAGTCGACTGGCGGAGCTTTTTGATTTACTATTAATGGAGTGACTGCAATAGAATCCATTTTGGTGGAACTCGCTGCAAAACACCACA
This sequence comes from Spirometra erinaceieuropaei, assembly GCA_902702965.1. Taxonomy (NCBI): domain Eukaryota; kingdom Metazoa; phylum Platyhelminthes; class Cestoda; order Diphyllobothriidea; family Diphyllobothriidae; genus Spirometra; species Spirometra erinaceieuropaei. The sequence continues at coordinate 309,161 of CACRXP010000277.1, read as the reverse complement.
TGGGGAAATCGGAGGAAAGTAGCATGACTTTGGCGAGCAGGAGACTTTCTCCTTCAAGTTTCGCTAAGAACTGCGTTAACGGGCTGACTGCAGTGTCTGAATCTGCGATTAGTCATTTAAGACGGCAAAATAGCGAAATTTGCCAGCTCGTTAGCCGAAAAAAGGCGCTCCATTAGTACTCTCCTAGAAGGCCCTAGAGTTGAACCAAGGCTCTCGTGATGTGTTGACCGGTTGTCGATATTGCGTCTGAATTCTCTATTGACAACAAATTAGCTAACATTTTGCGCATCGGAGTATTTTCGCTGTTGGTTCCGTACGGGACAGAGAACTGACCATCATTCAAAAATCATTTGGCCTGTCCGCTCATGACCATCATCTAAGACTGCTTTGGTAAAACCTCTTCTGGAGACGGCTCATTAGCATTACGGAGGTTTTGGTTACATCAATTATAAGCACCTGCCCCGCGCAAGGCCTTTTACATAACTTATGATAAACAATAAATTCAAATGGGGAATGTTTATTTTACCATACCGAATTATGATGACTTCCAAAGTGAATGATATTGCAATTCCGCCGACTGATCTCAGTCCTTCCTCTGATACCGTGAAAATCATTCTTGACAGTTTGTTATACGTTCTCTTAGAAACCCTCTAGCTGAATGGAATATCATCAATTAAGTTCTGCAAAGATCGAAAGCAAAAATGGTTGCGAATGCACGAAGTCATAAATGAGACTGGTGAACGGCAAATTAAGGACGGGAGGAACCCGCAGCAGTTTGTCTCTTCAGACGTCGATTCTTCTCCATGCAGAAGCGCAGTAAATGAAGGAGGAAACTGTGAGGACGCAAGAGACGTCTACTTCCTCATTTGCCAAAGGTTTTCTCTCTTTTGAAACATAGGAATATGACTGACTTATTTACCAGTACGTCCATTATATAAATGCCCTGCTAAAGATTGAAAAATACACGCCATCGATCTCCGGAACTGTGGACTTCTCAAAAAGTCGTGTGTTGTGTAGGAATTTCCATAAATGCGGGTCTCATTTAGCAGCAGACATGGGCCTACACGAAAAAAATTCTGGGGAATTTTTGTACATTGCAGGTTTGTTTCTTCTAATATGGTTGCTTAGCCATTCTATAAAAAATAAATAAGCTGTTGGTGAACAGCCGTAACAAACGGGTTATAGTGTATTTTTCAGTTATCCTACAGGGTTTTGTCTTTTTCCTGAGGTTGGTTGCCGTACATAAGTGTTAAAATAACCGCTTATTGATATCGGCTTCGTTGCTGTAAAAATCTCCATCCCCTGTGCAGGGCAAATGGCCAATTTCCAAATTGAATTGTTGACTGCCAGATTTGCAATTTTGATCGGCATAACTGACATTAATGGAAAACAACCACTCACCACCCAAAATCCACGCTTACATGATTGGTTGTTACTATTTTCGAGAAGTCGTCTGCATGTGGCCATCGAAATCGGAAATGACACCTTCGCCAGCATGTCCATCATATTTATTGCTTTTAATTCTAGGTAGTTAACCGACGCCAGACTGTCCACCACTAAAATGACACACTTAGAAGTACGCTGGCTTTGCTGATCTGCATAATGACGGCGTACGATAAAATGTTACAGAAAAAAATGTACCTGTAACCCTTAGTATAATTCGAAATGTAATCAGACCGGACGTGCAGTCTTACGTGAAAATCTACTACTTAAATTATTCAGGGCTGTGGGTTCCAATGCAGAGCCTTCATCATAAGGAGCATTCTACCTGACGCTCTGGCCGTCATTTCCGTCTATGGGAATGAATCGGACTTTCATTTCACCGTGTCCTATGTCACCCCTCAATAGCAATTTGCATTATGAAGGAGTTGGCTCGATTACGCCCGGACTACAGTCCCCGATGGAAGAGGGAGATGAGAAAAGACTTCCATTCTTAGAAGCTCTTGACTGCTACAAACCGGACGACCAGATTGAAATGTCTATCTACGGAAAACAGGCGAACACGCTGAAAATCCTCATTTACAACATCAACCCCCATTTGCAACAAAAATGAAGTTATGTATATACATAATGCTCTCTACCGACCGAAGAGAGATGATCCCATTGCGCACGGCGCATTAGTTTAACAGCGTTTATAATTGCATGAAATCTAACCACCTGCCCCGCCCAAGGCATTTTACAAATCATATGAAGGACAATTAATTCGACTGATTAATGTTTTTTATACCATACCGGATTTATTGACTTCCAGACTGAGCGGCATTCGCAGGTAGGGCGATTCTTTTAACTGATGTCAGTCCTTTCGCGATGTCGTGAAAGCCATATTTGACAGTTTCGCGTACGTTTTCTTAGAGACCCTCTAGCTAAATTATATGTAGTAAAGTAAATTCTGCACAGCGCAACGGCAGGCATAGCCGCAGTCATGCGGAACTACGAAGTCGTCAGCGAGAACGGGTAATGATGAATTGAGCACGCATCAATCCGCAGTTTTATGGTCTTCCAGATATTGATTCTTTTCCACGCGGAAGTGCAGTAAAATAGAAAAAATTTGTAAAGACTCCAGGGACGCCTACTTTTTAACTTGCCAAATGTTTTCGCCCTGTTGAAACGCAGGGGTGTGGATAATTCATTTAGCATTTTCCGAATTTAGAAAATTACTCGCCTGACGGAGAAAAAATACACTCCACTGATCTGCAGAATTGCCTGCTTCTCAAAGCGTCGTGTGCTGAGTATACATTCCCAACAATGCGGATCTTAGATAGCAGCGGACCTCTGCACATACGAAAAAAATATTTCAGGAAATTTTTGCCTTCTGTAGGCTTGTTACTTCTAAAATGTGTGCAATTCCATTCTGATGGAAATAAAACCAGCTACCAATGAGCGGCTGTAACTGACGGATTATAGTGTATTTTTACAGTAGTTACGTTCTTTAGTTATCAGAGAGAGTTTTGACTTCTTCCTGTGGTAGACGCTCGGGTGTACAATTGATGAAATTATAATCTACTGACCTTCGCTTCATTACGAAAAATATCTCCGAACTTAGAGCTGTACAATTACTTAATGTGTACACTTGAAGTTTTGACTGCTAGACTTGTCACATTAATCAGCATAACTGACATTAATGGAAAAAGCCCACTCACCACCCGAAATCCATACTTACATACTTGTTACTTACTACTGTCAAGAAGTCGTCCGCATGTGGCCATCGACAAGGGAAATGACACATTCGTCAGCATGTCTATCAGAGTCATTTCCCTAAACTCAAGTTAGTTAGCCGACGTTAGACTGCCCACCGCTAAAATTATGCATTTGAATGTGCGCTCTCCTTACTCATCTGCCTGGTGACGACGTAGGTTATTAATTTGCACAGAAAACGTGTTCAATTCTAAATGGCACAGTAACCCGTGGTATCATTCGAAAGTTAATCCAATTGACGATCAGTCCTACGGGAACTCTCTACTATGTAAAAGATTCAGGGTTGGGTGTTCCACAGCAGTGCTTCCATCATAGCCCACATTCTGCCAGTTGTTCTGAACTTCCATTTCACTTTGAACTATTATGTAGGATACTGTTCAAAAGTCTCCCAACTACGCTCCACGATGGAAGAGGAAGTGAAGAATAAGATTCCATGTTTATATATTCTTGCCAGCCGCAAAACCAACAGCCAAATTGAAACGTCACTCCACAGAAAACCGACGAACACGCTGAAAATCCTCATTTACAACATCAGGCACTCACTGCAACAAAAATGAAGTCATGTACGAAGGCAATGCTAGTGAGTCAATACTCGTTGCGACACAACCGTCGGGACTGTGAAATAGGACCTGCAGTCTCTGAGAAGGAGTTACCAACACCATCGTTCATTTTCCACCAAGATACATTTTCTTCTGTCTGATGACGCACTGTAGACAACACTACTTCATAGACATACGCGATTGAACTGAAATAGCGATAGGTGTCGAATGTGAACAATCCCCGGACGCCCAACGTAGCACGTGAATGCGACAACCCCAGCAATGCTCCAGGGTCCGTGATAACGGTACTGGTGAACATAGTCCCTAGCGATGTCACTCCGTTCCTAAACCGTGCATTTCCTACCATTCCCTGAATGGTTTAAGCACTGTGACCATTCTACATGTCAGTATGAATAAGATTCAATATACATATATATATGGAAAATGTATTATACCATATTCCCGACATAGATACTTGCTAAAAGCCCTGACACGTGTTTCGCCGATATTCTGCCGCTGCGTGACACAGCTGCGAGGGTTTCGGCTCTTCAGTGGAACACACAGCGTTCTCTAGCGGTTTCTGGTTTATGAAATCCAGAAAATAATCAGGTGAATAATTTCAGAAATTAAACAGTGCAGGACTTGGATTTAAATATAAATATATATATATATATATTTATATACCTCATCGATCGTTCTCTCGGAAGGCACTTCTCCGTTGTGCCTTACGAGCTGTATCTCGAACCCAACCAGCAGGCGCACAGCGGCGCATCACATAGGCATGATATAGGTGATGCCATTCTGCAAATTGACATATTTTTACATGTTGG
>CACRXP010000277.1:289540-301980 GCA_902702965.1 Spirometra erinaceieuropaei | reverse complement strand
CGAGGACATCCAGGAAGGCCAGCTGGTTGTTCTCTTCCTCCTCCATCGTAAATTGAATGTCCGGGAAGACGGCGTTGAGATGTTCTTGGAATGTCAACACTTGATCCCGTTCGATGACGACGAAGGTATCATCCACATACCCGACCCAGAATTTCGGTCTGTGGTGTTGGAAGACCAGCGACTCTAACCGTTGCAGGACCGCCTCGGCGATGAATCCCGAAATCGGCGAACCCATTGGTGTGCCCTTCACCTGCTCGTAGATTGTCCCGTCGAACGTGAAGTACGTCCTGAGACAGAGCTTCAGGAGCTGAAGGATTTGGGCGTGTCCAAGACGGTTCTCCGTTTCATCGTTTTTGCTTTGTAGTAGCAGTTTAATTGTCTCGATCGCCAGGTCCTGGGGAATAGAAGTAAAAAGGGATGTAACATCAAAAGATAACATGACTTCATTTGGATGGATGCTTACCCCTTTGAGTTTATCCAGGAATTGTGCTGACGAAGAGACCGTGGTGTCTGACTCAGCGGTCAGGAACTTGAGACGCCGGAACAGCCACTTAAATTCGATGAGGCCGAAATTCTCGCAAGAGGTGACAACCGAGTGAGCCGAGAGCTACTGGAATCATGGTTTACTGGCCCCCAGTCCATCAACAAGTGCAACGATCTTCCCATTCAATACAGCGTGCTGAGACTTCGTCTAGGCGGAGTAATTGGCCACGCGGGGAGCGCACTGGTGAACACTCTTCCCAACACCCGGGTCAACGCATCAGATGGTCGGGCAATCATCACGCCAACATCCAACGCACGTGATGAAATTGCGGCAATTATCGACTCGAATGTCGGCCATCAAGCAATGATCACCCCAAGTGTGACAATCCCGGATGAAGGGGGAAGCCGTGAACGTTCATAGGCATACGGTAGCATGGCTGCTGCATCCTATAAATACCGCAGCCCCTTGTGCAACAACCACCCGTTTCTGCTCTTTTGTCTCTGATGATGGATTCGAGTAGGAATCCGAAACGTCAGGCTAATAAAGCTCTTGTCCCGGCGATCGTGTCTCCTTCTTCAAGACTACTTCCTGGGACTCGGCTCTTCGCTTCTATAGACTACGTACATCTGTTTACCGTATAGACACCTTTGCGGAAATAATTCTACCTAACGAGATCAATCAGCCAATCTCTCACAAACGCGGTGCTGTCAACAGTCTGCTTAATCGAACAAAAACACATTGTTCTGATGAAGAAGGCAATCAAGACGAACTAAAATTTCTGTGTTAAGTGTTTTCGCGGAATAGGTAACGTAGAGATTTTGTGCGCCGACGCATGACGCAGAAAGTGTCGAATAGAAGGGAGCTAGGTAGTCCAAATCGGACGTCCTAAGCAAACACTTGGCGAACACTTCCTTACATTAAAAATGTGTCTGAACTCGTTGAAAGACACTTAAAGCAGCACCAAATGCAGGTGGCACACCGACTGACAACCACTGTGCGCACTCAGCTCGTGCACCCCTAAACATAAGGTTAACTATCTGGACATAAAAGAAGTAGTCTACAAGATCCCTTGTGATGCATGTGACGCCGTCTATTGCGGCCAGACGAGGAAGTGCACCTCTACAGGCATTCACGAACACCAATTAGCAGGGAAGAGGCGAGACCAGCTGTCTTAAGTAGCCATGCACACCCTGCACATCGGGCACACTTTTGCTTGGGAGATAACTCGCATTGTCGCCGTGTGCTCCTCCAAGAAGGGCCGAGAGTTCCTCGAGGTCATGCACTCAGAGGAAGCAGCATCTACCGGCACATCGAGTTGGATGCCGCGTACAGAAGTCTCAAGGAGAGATGGAAGAAGCGAGAGCCAATCCGAACGGACTGACACACACGACCGCCGCTTACTGGCATGAACGTCAAACGACTATCGATTTTTTCAGTGCACTTAAGATGTTAACTCTGTTGGCGCATTTGCTCTCCGTCTGCGTCTGACGACGACTCGGGAAAAAGGCGTCGAAAATTTGCACAATAAACTTCCCAAGGATTACTGGCTGTCCACTTGTATAAGTAGGTGTTTGCAAATAACTCGGGCCGAAGTTGCTGACCGAATCAATACTACACGCAGAGTTCTCTCAATCCTTAGAAAATGCCTGTAACTCCAAAGTGACATCTCCATCACCACGAAGATCCACGTGCACTGTGCTTCGGTCCCCATAGTCCTCCTCCACGGTTGTGAATGTCGGGTTTTGACGTGAAAGAGGAATGTTGATTGGAGGTCCTTGACACCCGCTGCCTGGCGACCGTCTTTCGGGTGGGGTACACTGACTTCTTCACAAATGAGGCCGTCCGCACTCGCTGCAACAATATCTCGAGGATTTTTTTAGCCCATTTAAGAAAGACGGTTATGGTGATTTTGACATTTTTTCAATTCTGGGCCTAACTAGTTTAGCTAATCTGCACTTGGTCGGGCGCCCTTACACGCCTGCGGTCGTCAAAATTTTGTCAGCTAAAGACCTGGATCTGCAAAGTTCAGGACATTGAGATGATCCTTAGACTTTCGTATTCTGTCTCTGTTGCTGGAGAAGGCAATAAGTCGGACTTTCCAGATTCGGTGGCACAAAGCGTCACGCACGGAGAAAGACAGCGTATAACATCATGGAAGCCGGTGAGACAAAGCTCGAGCGCGGCCGCACCAAGTATAATTTTGTAAACGAACCACAATCGAAATCTAACCGGAGGCCCGACCACTTCACCTCTTCTGCCTGGCTTTATTCACTCACTGCTTCGCTTATCAAAAGAGAGTGGTCTGCTTCAATTTATCCTGATAACAAAGGGTTTCATAGGGTCCATATGCGTCATCATCTTGCGGTGGTTGACAGTTTTTTCCCACAGTGCTTACTTACGTACACCAACCCCAATCCAACGGAAACCACATCATACCTGCTGGCCGTGAATGCTGTGAAACTGGTGTGCCAGGGGTCCTTTGTTTGCAATGCATGACCAACGGTCAGACTTCACGTGGTTTTCTCGTAGAAGTCAATTAGCGCCAAAAATAACTCAAGGAATAGTCCTAACCCGGGCTATACCGAAAAAGACACGCGAAGCATCGTCCTCCCTCTCCTATACTACGCCCAGTGACCAGACATGCTGGATAGATGGTTTGTTACTTTACTCCTATTGTCTGGCTGCGGTCGCTCACCGCTTCGCCCACCGACACAAACCGAATTTCCACAAGACACCTGTCCAATGGCAGAATAAGTGGTTGCCGTAGGTCGGAAGCAAAACCACCGCCAAGTTCGGGATCCGCTACGCGGCAGACCATCGGCGTGCCGAGGAACACGGTCATAACTTCTGTAATTAGCAAGTGCACACGTCTCCTCCACGCAGCGGGACATCAATAAAGGAGGATCTGCACTCACCAGCACAGCAATTCAGCAACTGTTTTCCGAGGAAGGCATATTTTGGTTAGCAGTTAGCAGTCTCTTAGACTTGATTTCATGTTAGGCGTGGAGCACATGACGCCTACAAGCCATTTTCAGCAAACTGAACTCATGCAGAATTGCCTAAGTAGGTGGAACTGAGGAGCTTGGCAATTCCAATTAAGCTGACTTGTCCAGTGCCTCTTTTTCAATAGCTGCGACAACAAGCAGCAAGCGCCTGTGAGCGAAGTATGTGGGTTAGCGGTCGTGTGATTGTCTCCTCTACTTCCTTTATCAATCCAAACACTGACGGATAAAAAACAACAAGGTCCTGAATTGCCTTTTTATCTGAGTGTAAAAATTTCGGTGTTAGTCGGAAAATAAAAAAGACTGAGTAAAAGTCTGATCAACATGGTCAAGATAGCAAAAATACACTCCTACTGGTCAATAGACGTATATACATAAATGTACACAGAAACCTAGGTAAGAGATGTGGGTGAGGGCAGATTTGGGTTGAGGAAAGACAGTTATCAAGGGTGGCTGCGGTGATGGCCTATCCGGTGCTCCCACAGCCACAGAACCGTACTGGGACTTCCCACTGTATGACAGGCGATGGCTTTTTCAAGCCTAGGAAGGAAGGACGGAAAGGAGGATAAGGACAAGTGCTGGACGAAACGGTGAGTAAACAGATAAAATCGCTCTACGCGATTGACGAATCCCAGCAACACGTAAACTGAAACCTGCAATATCCTAAAAGTATATGAATGCCTCGCTCAGTTAATAGACATGCGCTGAGAATATATGATGAGGCAACAACATGGATCAGTAGCTCGAAGTGTTAGTTTGAATGTAGACGTCATTGCGTAGAACTCACTCAAGCCGACATGTCCTTGCGGACAGCATGAAGCGATCCTCGTGTTCCGGCTGGACGTTCAACTTCAGTGCCAGGAAGCCTACAAAGACATCGTCAAAGCGCAGATAGGCCACATGGTCGGCCTCCAGAGCCATCAGATGGATGAGTTGCATTGAGGTGACGTAGGCACCCGCGGCGGGGTAGGGCGGCCAGTGAGTCCAGGGGTAGTCAGCCAGCGAGACGTACCACTTGGAGAACCAGGTTCGATAGGGTGATGCGTTCTCGTACACGTGTCCCAGCAACTGGTAAGGTTGCTGAGCCAACAACCTGCTACGACGTTTCAGCAGTTGGGCAAGCAGGTGGGGGTTTGCGTAATAGTCATCGTCCAGACAGACCACAAAGTTGGCTTGTGGACAGTACATACTGGCCCATTTAAATCCCATGATGGCTTTGTAAGTATTGTTGTCATAGTGATCGATGAATTCCTGTTGAACTATCTCGCCATAGATTCGCTGCTCCTCGTCGATGCCTAGTCGGAAAAAAGCGTAATAACTGACAGCAGGAGGGCTTGAAGAATGGACGGCTATTCAACAGTTTTCGTGCGCTCGAAGGCTCGAGCCCGTGATCACAATCAAGACCCGGAGACCTCCAGTCATCAAAGAATGTAAAAATAACCCTGTGATGATCACTGATCCCAGTCAGGAGGCACGGAGGTATCGACTTCCAGCTCATTGTCGCATAAGAGCCATTCGGAACTCACCTGAACTTCTTTCAGTCAGTCGTCAGCGCTATTATACATGATTCTTAAATTGCAAATTGCAGTATTTAACGACAGAGGACGTTGTTGATAGCTTACGCACTGCCAAAGCATGCAACAAATGCAGGATAACAAATGTGGGATAACAAACTATGACGACTTTAATTTTATTTCTCGTGTAGAATATCCCTAAACTGAATCAGGGAAATGTAATCTATGTACTCCGCGGCGTTGTTTGTTTCAACAAAAGTCGTTTATGTTGCATTGTGCAATAATTTACCGTACTAACAACACAGGTATTAGCTAAAAACCCAGACACGCGTGTTTCGCCGATCTTGTGCCGCTGTCTGACGCAGCTGCGAGGGGTTCGGCTCGTCAGTGGGTCCCCAGCTTTCCTCGTGTTTTTTCTGGTATATGAACTCCAGTTTCAACTTGCCTTGCTTAATTTCCGAGGAAATTAATGCGCGAACTTGGAGTAACTCTTTCGAAACAGGCCTTTTTAGGCACGGTCCGAAATTTGATATGAATATTTGAGCTGAAATCCATCAGCTACTGCGGAATAACCGCTTAATATTCACAAACCGCCAACAGGCAGCCAGTAGTATAGCATTGTGCAATAATTTACCGTACTAACAACACAGGTATTAGCTAAAAGCCCAGACACGCGTGTTTCGCCGATCTTGTGCCGCTGCCTGACGCAGCTGCGAGGGGTTCGGCTCGTCAGTGGGTCCCCCAGCTTTCCCCGTGTGTTTTCTGGTTTATGTTGCGCCTGTCTCAACTACCATTTAGCACTCCAGACGCCAGTGGCAGGAAAACGTTCGTTGTTTGTTATTTAGACAGAAGGTATTTCGTTAAAAAGAATACCTTTTTGTCAATGATGAACATAATTGGCATGCTATTTTTGGAGTCCGTCTTCAAATAAGCGTGAGTATGTAGACCCTAATTATCACTTCCTCAAGGATTCTGGAAAAAAATCGTGGAGGGGTTTGGATTAGCGATTAGCTCTTTCTTAGAAGGGGACGAAATCATGTCCTCGGAATCTAATTACTCATGCCAAAGGTGGGCAGGTGGCAGCTTCCTCTGCATGCAAATTGGAGTCAACTTTTTAACCGACACCGGATAACCATAGTTCCTGACTTACAGGCCGTCCACCCTACCAAGTGGGTGCATGTAGGAAGAAATATCTTCAACCACTGCCGGCTCCGGAAGAGGCTGTGAGGAGAACAAAGGCAGCGCATCTACTTCATTGGCCGTTTCAAGGGTAGCAACGTCATACACATACTCAACCACTTACGCGCATATAATATATATGTACAAAAGACAACATCATGCCGAGCAACGCTGACGACTTGAAGTGAAAAAAAGCATGAAACAGATGAACTCACCAGAGTTGTTTCCATGCTCATACGCACCAAGGAGGAAGACGACGGGTATATTAAGTTCCTTCATCTGTTGTAAAAAAATACAAAGTATTACAGAGTGAACAAGTCAAGCAGCATTGCTAATTAGAAGATGCTGCAAGCACTTCGATGGTTAAACAGCAGCGAAACATTAGAAGACACGACAGTTTGATCGGCATGACCTACGATGTCCACCGTCTGCTTCACAGTATATTGAGAGTAGAGGCGTGAATTAGATTACTTCGATAGCAGACTTGCGCATAGCCTACCGCACTCCTCCCAACCTGGGCCGCGGGTCGCAATACAATTTGGCGAACCGGGGACGGAAGAGGGTGCAGAAGACTGGTGGGACTGGAACCGCACCTGGGCGTGCCACTATACTCTCTGGTACACAACGAAGGCAACAACATAAGGGATGGCTGGCACCATCGGAGCCTCCTCTAGGTGCTCCACCACACGCCGCTCGACAATGCTGTGGCCACTTGACAGTTCGACCATCCCTGCCGAAGGTTCCACCGTGTGCTGGGCATCACGGTAAGAACAGGCACGGCAACTTGCATGTGAATCTGACTTGCACAGCATTTAACGCGTTCTTTCCTCCCTACTTGGACCAGGTGTCAAGACATGGTCAAGAAAACCGGGACGAGAGAGGGCGCAGGTGGCTGGCACGACCGGATCCGCACCTAGGCGTACCACCACACCCCTGGTCCACAACAAACCACTTGGGCAGAATCTTAATCAGCAACAACGAAATAACGGGTAAGAAATACGAGGGTGAGTGGGCATCTATGCGCACCACCCGTATGCCCGGCGGGAGTTCAAGCACATCTGCCGGCAGGAAACCAGGTGCACTACAGGTGGCGAGAGACATGTTTTGCTGAATCATGGCATAGCAAAAGCACGCACACACACATATCACACCTCTACAACCCAACTCGGTATCATCGCTCGCATGTGAGTCAGGAAGGCTTTTCTGAAGATGACAACAAGTGAATGTCGCAGAAGAGCAGCCGTCCCGAGCACCTCACCTACCAAGTCTGCTTTGACACGGCCACACCAATATCGTAGATCACCTCGTATAGGAACTCATGAATACATTATCACGCTGTGGCAACAGATAAAGAAGAATTTAAAAATCCACGAGGGTTTTGCGTATTCCCGCATACTGTAAGCGTTGCCGACAGGTAGATGAGGTTGGTTTCGAAAAGCAAATTATCACTTAACCGGAGACTGCATTTAAAATGTGAAAAACTAACCAAAAACCTAATGGGCCACATTAGGCAGCACTCTCAGATTTGCTGAAGTAGGCAATCAGGGCAGAATTTAATGGTTTAAAAAAAATTTCGCGACGGCTCGTCAGGTGCGTGCTGTTGCGTCATAATATAGATAACGAGTAGGAGGCGTGTAACAGATTTGAATTCGTGCAGAAAATCAATGCAGAGACAACAAGATCATGGTTGTGGGTATAGCTGGTTAATCGATAACGTTAGTAACTCAAACACCATATGGGGAGAATAGCGAAAAAAGGGGGCGCATATAACGAGCAAAAAGTGAGAAGGGAAGGGGAAATCATGGAGCTAGAGGCTACCATGGCAATGTTAGATTAACCACGTCTTCCAACTGTTTGCAAACATCTGTGTTTCACCCGCCGTATATTGGTCGTCTCTAGGAAACGTGATGTCCGAGTTAATCTTGCCCGAACAAGTACTCGAAAGGAAGTTTTGGTGTCGACGGAATGATCGCTACCAAGCAGGTGTTTCGTAATGGAGGACGGGGAGATTTTATTTGCTTGCTTTAGGAGCCATCTGGACAGGTGCTCAATAGACCTGGCTGCCAACTGCCTTTGCGTTCTCCTAATGTACTTTCATCCGCAAGTGCATGTGAATTCTTAAACAAAATTTGAAGTGACGTGCGTTGGCAAGGCAACCTTTGCCCGTGCAGTCGGAAGAGGCTTAGTAGGACTGCATAATACGAGTTCGGCTGCATCGTATGTCCTTTCGGTGGTGAAACGCAGCCGTCGTTTGATAGTATTTAAAATATTGTCACCCTTAAAGGGCAAAGACATTAAAACGGGCTTTTTTGGAACTGAATTTTTTGTCAGTTGAGGCCGTGTAGAGTTGCTGTACCTGTGCAGGGAACGTGCAGGATACCCTCGCATAAGCAGAGCTTTCCTGAGGCGTGTGAGTTGTGCATCTAGTGTGTCATTGAAGCAAATGTTCCTAGCTCTTTGGAAAAGAGCGTATACCAGATTACTTTTCCATTGTGTGGGCAAAAAACTCAAAAATGCAAGTAATGTCCCTTCCAAGTATTCTTGTGGAAAATGGAACATCTTGTAGAACCATCTTCCTGTCTAAACACAAGAAAGTTCAGAAAGGATGGCTGATTGCCTTGTTCCTTCTCCATTGTAAATCCGATCCTTAGATGTAGCTTATTCATAGTAGAAAAAATTATTCAGCCTCCTTAATGTCCTCAATAATAGCGAAAAAATTATCCACGCCCCTTTTGCAGAGTGGCAGCATATTCAAGTTCGCGGACACTTCTTCTTCTAGATGACCCATAAATATATCAGCAAAGAAAGAGCCGAAAATACTTCCCCATTGCCACTTCGTCAGTTTGTCTATATAATTGGCTGTTAAAAAGAAATTTAAGATTGTGGTGGTAGGGGGCGCTCACCGATCGTTCATACGGATCTCAGTCGTTCCGTTGTGCCTTATGGACTCTCTGTCGTGCCCAATCAGCAGCCGCATAGTGGCGCATGATATTTAGGCAGAATGCTATTACCGACAAAGACAAGGGAACGGAACGAGTGAGTTCCGTATGAACGATCGGTGAGCGCCCCCTACCATTGTATATTCCTGATCGAAAACCGACGGGGCAACGGGCTCGTGGTCCGGTGGGTAGAGACGTGGACTTCTAAACCAACAGGTCGCGAGTTCGAAGCTCGGGTGTTCCACACTTCGGGCTTGGGTATGGCTGGCTGACGACGGCTAATAAGCCAGAAATGGCTATTCCAGTCTCCCTTGTCTTTGTTGGTAATAGCATTCTGCCTAAATTTAAGATTATTTGTACACAATTTTAGTGCATCTCGTAGTGTTTCAGGTGGCAGACGAGTTTCAGATGCGTGGGTGCATATGATATCTATTGTTTCATCCAGTGGTACGTTAGTGAAAAGTGATTCTACATCCAGGGATTTCATGTATTTGCCTGAAATGTCTCGAGTTCTGATTTCTTCAATGAAATGAAAACGTTGAAGTAGGAAACCGTCGTCGAATTGGCTCTAATTCTCTGACTATCCACTGTGCAACTTTGTGAAAAGGTGAATTATACATTGACAAAATTGGTCATAGAGAAATATCCCTTCTATGCGTTTTTGGTAATCCATGAAGTCTAGGAGTTTATGAAGCCCTAGGTTTTAGGCAAAACGCTGTTTTGGAGTCCAACAGATTGTTGTCCAGTAACTTCTTAAGTGCTTTCCATGCGGAATCATCCAATGCCTTGGTTTCTTCCTTTCCCGACGTTTCTAAACGGAATTTACTCTGATCACATAAAATAGCCTCCATTTTTCACGTAGTCACTGCGACTTAGAATGACAACCCCATGTCCCTTGTCAGGTTTGGAAATTAGTATTCGTTTATGATGCTTTAAAGTGGATAGGGCAGTCATGTGTTCTTTATTTATAGGTGCACGCTGTGTTATTGGAGCTCTGCGGTATTGGTGCGAAATATCAAAAATGTGCTTTCAGCCAGCACACGTCGTCAGAAGATCTGGGTATTAGTTCAGATAATTGAGAATTCAAGTCACCAAATTGTATGTCTACTTCAACAGGCTTAATCCTTATGTTCGGGACACAGAAATCAAGTCCTAAGGACAGAGCCTCTGTTTGTTGTTCAGTAAGTTCAATGTCAGACAGATTATAAATAAGGTCTTCTGCGTTCAATGGAAAAATATCCTCAGTAGATTTCTTGCTAATTGACCTCAATAGCTTATGTCGAATTGTTTCCCTAGTCCTCTTTTTTATGATACATGCATGTTTAATCAACATAGACAAACAATAAGAACTTACCTTATCAAGAAAATGTTTCGTTTTATGCAGACGGGATTTATTGCGGCCGACCAGCTCAATGCAGTCCTCTATTCTGGATTGCGTAAGACGCGGGACATAATTTCCCAACACGCGGCGGGTAAAACCAGATCTTTGTAAACAGCTGGAACACGTGGTCAACCTAACATTGTCATGGTAGCCTCTATCCCCATGAGTTTTCCTTTTCCTCTCCTCTTTTTGTTTGGTAACGGCCCCTCCCCTCCTTTTTTCTCAGTTTTTCCCATACGGTGTTTGAGTTACTAACTTTATCGATTAATCAGCTGTATCCAAAACCATGATCTTGTTGTCTCTGCATTGATTTTCTGCACGAATTCAAATCTGTTATATGCTTCCCAATCGTTATTTATGCTATGACACGACAGGACGCAGTTGACGAGCCGTCGCGAAATCTTTTGGAACCCTTAAATCTTGCCTTACTTGCCCATTTCAGCTTCGTACTGGGTTCAAAATGCTTCAAACTCTCAGTTTTCGTCCTCCACCCGCCCCCATCCAACTTCGACGTAATTTCCTCATTTGTACACCCTGCAACGAACTCTCGTGAATTCTTCTTCAAAAATATAATTGGATCTAAGCAGAAACCTCAAATTAATCTACGAAACTACGAAATTTTCCTCATTGAACGCTGGGTAATAGACCAGCATGTTATATCTTAAACCGTATACAAAATTGCGTCATTTTTAGAGTATTTCAGGTTGTGTAAAGGAAGCATACTTCGCGGTTTTGTCTCAAATAAAAATGAGACCCGGAAGAGTCAGCTGAAAGTTTAAATCAATACGGCGTGATTGCCATACTGCCGTAGAGTCCTGCAGGCGCATTAAAGGTCACATAATTTGCGGGGAAAATTACCGGAACTAACTTGGACCACCAACGCTGTATTTTAGCGTGGGGGTACGGTTTTGGTGTTGATTTCGCTGGTGAGTGCAAGTGGTGCAGAATAAGACTACGGCTGCGTCAAGCTTAGCGTCCCCCCTCATCTCACCGAGCCGCCGAATTGTCTTGGGTCCAAAACGAGATTAGGCTTAAAGGACTGGTGATAGCATAAGGCACACGCCCACAGTCACGCCTACGCTCAACAAAACGCGACTGAATTCCCTCAAATCAATCGAACCAGGCTTTGCATCACCGAATCGCCCACATCGGGAGGTTCGGAACATTGGCTTAACTGGCTGGAATTCAAACGACAGCCGAAGAAGCTGCCTCTAATTCAGACTCTGGCAGAAGTGCAGTTTTTCTCTTTCTCTCTGGGTTGAGCTTTTGTCCTTTGGCGAACAATAACCTTGACCTCATTCAAAGTGCGGCACACTCCGGCATTCAAACCAGCTGCCAAGTGGAGGAGAAGGGTGAATGGGAGGATGGCCTTCAGTGAAACCAAAGGAACTTCAAACTGAGTTCACAAAAGATCACACGAACACACCTTATCAAAATTCCTTCAAACAGGATGAGATAATTTTGCCAGAAGTGCCAGGTGTTGATACGCATTTAGTTCGACATAGTCATGCTGTCGAACAATAGGCTTGCATAAAATCGCTTACATAAAATCAAAAACTGAACAGTTTCAAAAAGCAACCAGTTACTCAACATATGCTTTACCGACAAAGACATTGACGAGAATGAACTGGTCGATATTCGACATAAGAGTCAGTATTATCAAATGGTGGATATTTTGCACGATATGGGAGCGATTTGGAATTGCAAAACGGGTCATATTTTTCATTCATCCACTCATGAGATATGATAAACAATCTAGATAGTGCTGCCAATCCGTCCCCGCGAAGGAGAATAGGAAGAAGAAGAAGAAGAATAAAAAAAAGAAGGAGAAAACATGAGAAAGAATATGATGCTGACGCCGGTGGTGATGAAGATAACAACGATTACGACGATTATAAGGATGATGATGATGATGATGATGGTGGTGGTGGTGGTGGTGGT
>CACRXP010000277.1:244891-288148 GCA_902702965.1 Spirometra erinaceieuropaei | reverse complement strand
GGTGGTGGTGGCCACAATCTACAGAAAACGGACGAGCGCGCTGCAAATGTCCACTTACAACATCTATGTACACACGCTACACTGGAAAGTGTGATATCACGGAAGCATGCCAGTCGCCAAACGTGATGAGCTTAAGATCCTTCGAGAGTTTTCAGAGCGAGCTTTTATACACGGGCATTGCTTGAGTGGAACTGAATGCCAGAAGGGAAGCGGAATAAAGAGAGCTGACAGTCGAAAGCGTTATGGAGCAGCTGGTATGTGGGGGTGGATCTCCTGTGACCGGCTTAATCGAGACAATCAGAACAGTTGCTCACATGACTGACTCAAAAGTCCGCCTGAACGTGGTGCGACCGAGAGAGACCGGTCGGGCGACGTCTACCGAGCTAATTGCAGTAACCGTAGGCGGGTTGTCCATCTTTGTCAGCCACTACGCCTGGTCTTCTCAACAGTTGGATAAGAAGCTAGGACAGTTGACAGGTTCATGAAAGAGAGAGAGAGAGAGATAGAGAGAGAGAGGTGAGAGATGAAGGCCGACACTAGGGAATGCATCCACATGCATTATTCACTAATAATACGCCAGCGACGCTTGAAATCTATCCCCCGATTATCGTGCGCACTACCCGTCTTCTTGCTGACATTGTCTTCCATCGGAAGAGGATGCGCGAGGACGACAGAGTTTGTGATTAACTCCGCACAAGTCTGCCTCACTGCAAAATAATTCACATGCATTGCCCTGGTCTTACGTCTACTCAGTGTGGCCTACGATAGACATTGCCACCAAGGACGGTTTAGTTGTCACTTTTGCTCAGTTTGAGCACGACCATCCCCTTTTTGTTTTAACGAAAGGCTAGTCATTCGTGTGCTGGCCAGGCGTGTTTGGTGTGCGTAGACAGACCCTTTAGCTTTGTCAGACAATGCCCCGAAACTCGCCTCTGGTTTTTTTGGCCCAGACTTGAGACAGGCTGTACTGCGGACAGGGTTTTGAAATAAACAAAACTCGGAGTGTCTTTTTAATAAGCTCAACCGCGAGTGCTTTGCATTTATCCATCGGCGGAAGACGGTGTGTTCACAATTGTTGTGGATCCGAAATCAGGTCAGGATGTCTCAAATGTTTGCTCGCCTGTTTTAATTAGCATAAGTTAGAAAGCCGCGGCTATTTGTGCTACGCCGTATGAATCCAAGCTGCGGTTTCAAACGCAGACGGCTCAGCTTGTTGACTGAATCTGTTGACCCGATTTCTGACTGTTACTGAATTAGCGGCTTTTAATTCGGCCCAATAGGACAGTTTCGACGGCTGGCTTTGAATCACTTTTTGACATCTTATTGCCGAACGAAATGACGGTTGAATCAAATATTTTCATGGCGGATATGAATAAAATACGTACAAAATCCGCAAAACGGTTACAATGAGTAGAAACCGTCGAATGCTGCAGTGGAATCGATGAGAAGGGTAAGAAAAGGAACCAAAAATATGAGAAACTACGGTAACCATTGGATAGGTTTTCTGAAGCCGTGACCACAGAAGAGAATAGTGTGCGCGTAATCAAAAGACACCGCTTGCCCGTGTTACCGTAGGCCAGCTATTAGACATTTCGCACTACAGGACAACGGCGACAGCGCGCATTTTGAGCAGCATGTCGGAGGTTCCTACCTGAGGTATGATACAGCGAACGCCATGTTAAGCATACGATCTGTCATGACAGTTCGACGTCATAGTCGACCACGTTCACTTTATGCTCCATATCAAGGGGAACGCAGGCGCGGTGACTGTTTTGTGAATTTGTTTATAGTGAGGGCAGACTTGCGCAGCGTCTACCGCACACTCTCATCCTCCCCACCTGGACCAGGTGTCAAGACATAGCCAAAAAGATCAGAGGCATTGGACTGCGCAGGTGGCTGGCGCGGCGGGACCCGTTCCTAGGCGTACCATCACACCCTCTGGTCAACAAAACACGATTGACCTGGATTTAAACCAGCAACAGAAATAGGTCAGAAAGCGAAGGATCTGTCATGATGGGAGGCGGTAAAACGGAAGAAGAAGAAGAAGCTTCTTCGATAATTTATGCCGACCCTGTTTCCGCCCTATTGCAGCACATCGTTTCTAGCAAGGAGGATGTCAGTTGATATGCAGCCGTCAGAAGAAATAAAGTTTTCAAGTAGGATCATGGGTAGCGTTGTAGAAACGCAGCCCGCTCTCGCGTCTACATAAGGAATCCAGTAGCAAAATACACAACCTATCTAGCCAAATTAAGTAATAACATAAACAAGATCTAAAACAGTTTTTGCATAACAAACTACAATTATGCCAAAGGCACACAGGGAACGCTGGGGACCAATGACGAGCAGTAGGCTCTGGGGCTGAGTCATGAGCTGGCTGAAAACAAACCAGGCGCGTGCTTGAGCTCCTGACTACTATCTCTGCCGGGAGTAGATGAAAACACTTCCAAAATAGGAATGTGGGAGGCCTAGGAATAGTGAAGACGGACACAGAGGCTTCGGAATGAACTGGGTTCTTCGGCATCCATGTCATGTTGAGGCAACTGCAACTACGATGGAGTAACCGCCTCCTGAAGATGAACAACGAGTGCCTACCAAACAACTCTTCCACGGACATACCGCCACGGGTCCTCGCGGACAAGGAGATCGGACACGTCGTTACAAGAAAATCTGGAAAGATTTCTTGAGGCGGATACAGATCAACCCGAAGACTAAGAATTACTTGACACAACACTGGTCAGAAGAAGAGCAGTGATGACTGGAGCAGCCATCCATGAGGTCAAGCAGGTTGCCACTGCTAAAGCCAAAAGAGAAGCTCGCAATTCTCATGCTCACCTGACTGGCAATGCCAATCCCAACCCTTCCCAGCACATCCACGAGGATCGGCCAAGTCGAACATCCACTGAGTCAATGCACCAAATCGACGACCCGAACCGCTGTCTCTGCCACTATGACGACCGACTTCAGCACCGATGCTCAACATCTCCATTCCCCGTAGCCATTTGTCACCGCAACCTCCAACATCCCTGCCTCAGTCTTCGCGGTCAAGACGATGACCCCCACAACTCACACTCTCACCACTGAACAAAGCCTCACCACGGCTCGCCAACCACCATCACCAATATCACACCTACCTCCAGCGAAATGGACTGAGTCCTAACCAATTCCCATTGCGATCGCACAGTCACCTTACTCATCGGTATCGTTGGTCGCTTGAGAATCCATCTTACTGCGACCGGCGCACCAAGGACAGAAGTCCAAGTCCAAGACTTCACTCTCCACACTATGTTCACGCACATTCGTACACCACCTTTGGTTACATGTGTATCCGCAACAGCAGTATTGACTGCAGTATCGACACACGTAACACACCTTACATATCCGTCATCTCTACCATCCCTAGCCTAGTCAACTCCACATCGACCAGCGCGCCCACCATCCGCAGCAACACAACAACAACAACAACAGATCCAACATTGCCCACGCTGACACTGCACATTCACCTCAAGTATCGATCTGGCCGGTCACTAGCGAGTTCATTGCACAGACTGACGAATCAGTGCCTGGAGCACCAATATACGCCAGACTCCATCCTCTTAATTGCCCGCACTGTCCCGCACAATCACCTATCACATAGGCCTATTCTGTGCCATGTGCATTAGTTAAAACCCGCGATAGATCATCGCGGACATGACCACACCGCCACGCCCTTCCCCATGAACACATGCATCACACATAATCGCCTCCAGCATCCCACATCACTGGCAACTCTCACTTAACTGGGAAGTGTGCTTTTCAGCTCCGTTGCCATGTGGCTTGCCTACTATATGTGAGATCCGAGCGTCCCACACCCTCGTGTGTGAGATCTCTTTGTGTTCGTATGGGTGATCATTTTGTGCATGTTTGCGTGTGTGTGGCACGCACAGACGAGCTCCCTGACTCTATTAGCCACTGAGTTCATTTCCGGCATCAGACGTCTGAAAGTGGACTGATGCCTAAAATGGTACTAGAAAATGAGATTGCTGATAGAAGCGAACATGCCAGTTGCAGGTAGCAGTTCAGAAGACGAAGATGCGATCACTGGAAAAAGAAATCTATTGGCCTGACGTTTCGCATTCTCAATCGAATCCACCATCAGAGACAGTCGCGGATAAAGGTGATGGTGGCATAAGCAGTGCAGTATTTTTAGCACGTGGCTGCCGTGAGACCACGAGGTTGACGGTCGCAGTACCTATTCCTCACTACAAGCAATCTGGCGCGCTTTAATCTACCACGGTGCCCTAGAGGCCGTGGCATGGAAGTTTACCAGATGACGGGATAACTCCGACCTCCCAGTCAGTCCAGCGTGTGTTTGTATGGATTGGCAGGCTGGTAGACGGAGAACCAGGCTGGCAATGGACTCTTTTTAGTGCTGTAGGACACTTTCAACCAGTGGAATTCGAGCTAACTCTATTTTTTTGTTGCTGCGTAAAATCCTGGTTAGTGTGCGTTCTGGATCAGGTGTGGTGGTACGTCAAGGTGGGACTTTTCGCCGTGTTAACTGCCTCAGCCCGGTGGTAGATGCGCTGGATCTAGAACGGAGTCCGGCAGACGATATCGGGAATGCGCACACATAACCAAATGTTAACATGAGGTGTGATGGCACGCCTAATTGCAATTTACTCCGCGAAACTGGGGATCGGTGCTGCCCTCCTATTTTCTAGTATATAAAATTCACGTCGCATGTCTGTTGAATATGAGTGTTGGCATTCAATTCGTCTCCCTCAGAAACTGAGATAGCACCAATTATCCATAGACAGACTACTGTACAGTACATTTAGTGACGTTAATGTTTTTAACACTTGGAAAAATTCGTTTATCTGTCTGGTTTCGAAAACTTTGTAAATCTGAAGAAACTCTGTAGCCTTTTTAATGTTTCCATTTTCAAATTATTTACATAGTTCGCTTCCTTGTAACAAATAGGGAGTTCAAAGGTTCATCACCTATATTTCCCTCAAATAAATTGAAACTGAAAAAGACCGTGTAGTAGTAGGTCTAGGTGCCTATTTTCGTCCTGCCCTCTGCTATCTTCGGTCTTATTGACTTCTTCTTAGAACCGGCTCCATGTGGGAGAGGATTGAGTGTTGTAGATACTGCGCAAGTCCTCTATCACTAAAAAGTCGCGCGCAAGTCACCGCTCTCACGCTCACCCTGCCGTGAGGCATACGGTGGACATCGTCGGTAACGACGGTCGAACTGCCGTCTGAATGCGTATGGCTGTTATCTAAGACGAGTTCATACATAATTCTATTCCACTTTGAGTAGATCGTTTTCCGGTATAAAAAATGCTAACCTTTGCATCATAATAAATGCCGCGGTTTCTGACAAGCAGTTTCTATCGAGCGCCATAGTTTCCTGTTTCGTCACTGAACGAATGTTTCCGTGTTTTCAGGTGGATGGACGGCACGGCAGCAAAACCGGCTATTGTCTCTGAGGATGGGTTCGAGTGGGATTCCGAGACAGCAGACGAATAAAGCTCCTGGTCCAGTGATCGTGCCTCCTTCTTCATGGCCTCTTCCTGGGGCTGGTCCCTTTGCTTTTTATTTGAAAATGCCCCACTTCCTACTAAAGCTTGCCCTTTGTCAAATTCCATGGGGGATACCCATTTTGGCGTCCTAACATTAACCCCAATGTCTCCTGGAATTCAGCGCCAAATGATGGTGTTTATCCCCATTCCGAAATTAGAACTACGAAGAAGCACAGCCCAGCAGCCTCACTAACGGGCTTAAACGTCAGCAGATACGTCTAGTTCGTGGATGAAGGATCAAAGTTATTCGTTTTGGAGCCACCATTAAGTAATGTGACAAGTGTTGATACGTTGAAGCGTACGAAAGAATTGCCGAGAACAGAGTGAATGACATTTCGTGCGTTAGGCGATAAAAGTACACATTAAAAGTATGCTCCGTTTGACAGGGCTAACCGTTGAAGTCGATCGATCCCATATTCAGGCCAGCTTTTGAAGAAGGAAAAGTGAGAGACCTTTTAATTTCGTCAGAAATAAACGTGACAAATTGGAGTAAATCCTTCGCAACAACAGCTTGGTTGGACACGGGAACACGGACCCCTCTAGCACAGTTGGCCTTGCCCGAAATCTCAGTGAAGTTAGCGTTAGTGTTAGCGTTATGGTTAGATATAAATGGGTTAGGGTCAATGTTAGGACACGGAATAGACCCTTCCCTGGGATTTAGCGATAGGCCACCCGTAGTGGGGGTCCATATTCCAGGTTTGAGGTAAAGCTTTTTTTCAGCGACAGCTTGAAGGTCAAAATGGGTTGCAAGCATTAGCGCTAAGGTAGTCCGCGTGCTAGCGCTACAAAGGCACGCAAGACCGGCCACAGACAGGCAAAAGTGCCCAGCAGGTCAAAATCAACAGGAGGGCACACACGCACACACATTCATCAGTCGGAGTGAGGAGGCGGTGCCAAACAAGGAATTACAATTTGAGGCCCTAGCAGCACCCCCACACACACGTTAGTGCGTATAAAATAGACAGGAGCATGACTCAACCTTCTCTCCCCCACCCGATTCCAGCCCTGGCGGCATCAAGGCGAGGAGTGTGACACGCAGGTGTGCACAAACAAACGATCTTTCACTGAGGAAGACGATAAACAGACCGGATGCGTTAGCGCCAGGCTAGTCTGCTTGCTAAGGCTACACTCCGCGCACCTGGGCCGTAGAATCGTCAAAGAGTAGGAATCAGGTAGACGAACCTGAATTCCGTTGTTCTGAGGACTGACTAAGTAACCCGGTGGACGTGACGCCGCACGGAGCCTAAAGAGCACGCTTGTGAGAGCATTTTGAAATCGGCAGGCAGGTGAGCTTGTGAGACGGGAGGACGAAACCAGCGGATTTAGTGCGTGGAAATGATCCAGCGTCCCCTGATTTGATCTCCTAGATTAGGATGAGTCAGCGGACACATAGGATTTTAAGGTGACAACAGAGAGTCAGAACACGATAGATCAGAAGCAAATACAAGGCTGAGATGGAAGTTAACAGACATCCATCCTGGTCGTCAGAAAGTCACCTCGACATACGGGTATCGTCGTTCAAGCAACATTTTACAGCCACAAGGAAGCCATAGGCTTCCCGTGGAGGTACAGTTGTAGGAAAAAAAGGAAACTTTCTTGCTGGTCGTGTCGCAGACAACAAACCTGCGAAACTAAAAGAGCGCTGATGGAATACACGAGGACAGACACGTACAGGTAGCTAGCTATATGAATGGCCTTGTCAGAAAGGCCGCGAAGGTCAACCATTTTGCAACCTGCTAGGAAATTTAAATGCGAGCAGAGAGATTCAGTTAGACAAGGAGGGCTCCCAAATTTTTTTTGCATCACATTAAGCTTAGTGACAGAAGCAGCGAAGACCTTTTACATCAGAAGAGTGAAAAATGACTTCCTACTGCGCCGCCGATGAGGGCTCAACTAAGCACCATTATCTGCCAGCAAAGAAGTGGGCATCTTAACCCACATGCTTTGAGTAAAGCTTTGGCAAATCACAGCGTGATACTGAAGTGAGAAGCCTAACCTAAGCACCAAAGGCCTTCATTATAACTCAAGGAATAGATGGCGTTCAAGGCAGGCTTTAAGAGTCAGCAAGTCTGCGATCGAGCTTACGTCAGCGACCAGCATCAGTTGGGTTATCGAAGCCATGCGTGACCTCAGTTCTGTTTACAGCAACCAAACAGGCTACCGCCCGAAAGCTATTAAGCACGGATAAGCTCAGGTTAGTGCGATAATAACAGGTGTTAACCAAGGCAAACTCACCAGAGAGTGATATAAGTTTCTACAGCAGTTACGGCGAGGTGTGCACCCCTTCTTGACCGTCTTTTTCACTGCAAATCGAAGTAACTTATAATCAAGTTGCTGATCAGCGATAAAAATTATGACTTGAATAGCTGGGGAATAGCATGATAGCCGGATGAATGGAAGCGGAATAGCTCTTTCTCAGTGTGTCTTCAGAACTGATCATTCGGCCGTTGCCTGCTACTGTTTCATGAGGTGGGCAGAAAAGTGACCTACGCGTGAATTTGTTTATACTGTAGTAAAATTACGCTGCATCTGCCTTACGCTCCGTACTCACACCCAGCGTCTTGTGCCGATAAAACAAAGTCAGGACGATTAGATGTGAACGTGGGCTCAGCGGCTGAACAAAAACAAACATACCGTATGCTTGTTGGACCGCCCATTTCGACGATGACCAGGTCACCAAGGTACGGCAGGCACGGTGACTTGCGCGTGATTCAGTTCATAGTGAACGTAGACTTGTACAGCGCCTACCGCACTCTCCCTTTCTCCCCCACATGGACCCGGTGTCAAGACAGAGTCAAGAAGACCGTAGGCGGGGGGGGGGTGACGAAAGTGGATGGCGCGGTCGAGCCTGCACCTTGACGCTCCACTCCACACCCCTGGTGCACACAGCAATTGATGAGGTTCTTGACCAACAACAACACTGGGGGCGAATGGGTCCCAGTCTGTCGGCAGCCGGGTCTGCCCTCGTATACGTGTATAACACACGACATGAGACCCATATGCACTTGCGTCAGAATTCATTAAGGAGGCATCGCAGTCTGATCTTAAGCCAGTTGGAAGCATCCCCGGTCACGACCGACAGCAAGTCATAAAAGACAGTAGTGGTTATTGCGGAGTTCCGCTGTCAGAATGGCCTCGTTCTCAGTGTCAGCCTTAGTCTCCATCTCTCATGCACCAGACCACTGCCCAAACCTCTCAATCAACGCATGAAGATTTTACGCAAAGACCGACGTGACAAGAAAACTCCCGTATACGACACACCACATGCATGCACGGCGGTGGTTATGAGTTCGCCTAGATCGAACACCGTCCAGTATATACATGCCATGATCCGGTGTAGCCACCATTTGTTCCAACACGTCCACGATGCAGTCTGTTTGTGGGGGACCGCAAGCCCGAGACTTCCGAACCACCCATATAGACGCGGCCCCTCTGGAGGTGTTAAGTCTGGCTGAGCTGGCTGGTAGAAACAGACGACGAAAAGCCTTCGTAATACCTATAGATCGGAATACACGCTGCATCAGAAACCGTGCCTGGAATAATAGGCCACTGGAGAAAAGATGGAAGAATGATAAAGAATGAGGTCGAACTTCATATTTCATCTCGACAGTCCAGGTGGCTAAGGCAGGCCTTGAAAGTCGGGGGTAGAAGCGCTTCAATTTGGCAAGATAATTGGATTCAGTGGACTAGCAGCCAGGTTTCAGAGACGTTTTAGCAGGATCGCATTGGTGCAATGTCGATTGACAGTCGTGGGTGCTACCGTGTACAGTCCTTAGTGAATCCGTTTCCTGTATTACTTTTGGCAGCCTGAAGCATAATCACCGCAATACAACCGCCATCAGCATGCAACTGGGTGAGTTTTTTTAATCAAAAGTCATCCAGCTTCGCCCGGTTTAAGTTTTTGCATTGGCGTCTGGATGAGAAAGACCGGCCGAAATGTCTTAAATATAAATTGCCAGCAGACGATGACGAAATTTAAGGAGAAAATTATCGCAATATCGACCATCACTTTTTCACTCGTAAACAACGGAAAAAGCTAGTAATCAAAGAAAATGCATGTAAAATTTCATGCGTCGAGCTTAACTATAATATAAGACAGGCGATAAGACAGGATAGACCAAGACTAGCAAAAACATCGGTCGTTTCTATCATCAGAGGAGTGCGATTGAGTAAGTGTAGAAAACATCGGTCCAGATATGACTCAGTCGGCGAAATTGCCTGCTCTACAGTTTCGCCTTTTCAGGTAGATGAATAATACTGCTCTATCTTTCAAAATTTTAACCCAAATTCTGAAATGTTTTTTTCTATTAGAAGGGATCACATGGACAGGGGTTTAACGCTGATTATCGAGCGGCACAACCGTAAGAAATCTCAGTCACGGCGGGATGCAGTCATTTGACTGCGTTTTTTACCGGCAGTCATTGAAAACCACAGTCAGTGTAGGTCGCATATATTTCTAACAATCGATTTTCGATACCCTCGTAAATTAAAATTTTAAACAAAAAGCATGAAAATATTTTCACATTGATTTGATGGTAAATCATGCTTTTTAAAATGTGTGCCCAAAGGAATTACGTTTTTGGTTTTTGAAAAATTAAGCATTTATGAGATTTTTAAGACCGTAATATGTCCACTCCTACGATATCGTGGCTGTCAGGTTATTACTGAATCAACATTGCATAGGACCCATATGACGCCTTCTTCGTAATTCAATGAATTGTATAATTTTCACTACACGAAAACTATGCGCCATGGAGTTCTGAAGACCCAAGTGCAAGTGCAAATGCAGGCAGAATTTAAAATCATGCAGAACTGAAAAGGTTCCTTTTGAACTAAAAGGTGCGTTTTCTTTGAGCACTTCCTTTGAAGAAAACGAATTTGCTACGAACGAAGTACAAAAGAGGACATTTGGTCCATGTTTTATAAAAATATGTTTAATTTTATAGGGGACTCAAAAAATCAATTAAGAAAGGTTCATGCATCTTACGTATTCATTTTTTTGTCGTGTGGTTTCTGGAGGCGGTCGGATAGACACGCATTCAAAAGTCAGGATCCTTGCGTGACGGAAATGTTTTGCAATTATGCCGCACGATAATTAGCATTGCGTGCCTGTCTAAGCCGGCATTTTCCGGGGACAGCCAGCTCGTTTACCTACTGGAAGCGCTCCTTCCAGTCGTGTTATTTGAGACGCTCGTCCCGTTGGGCTTTAGGAACTGATCTAAGGCCCTTTAAGCAGAGGCCCATCGACCAGTATTATATAAACAGAAGGAAATTACTGGCTGTTTGACGGCCCATTCAAAGGTATTATACCGTACTCACGACATAGGTACGAACTAAAAGCCCAAACACATGATTCACCGATATACTGCCGTTGGGCGACGCGACCGGGATGAGTTAGGTCCTTCAGTGGGTCCTCTAACGTTCTCTATGCAGTTTCTGGTATATGAACCCCAGAAAAAATCGAGTTAATAATTTCGGCAATTATTAAGTGAAAGACACAGAGTTGAGTTTCTGGGACTTTACATTTTAGCGTCAGATCTGAAATTCTAATGAGCATTTGAGTCAAAGATGGAGAATGTCAGGTGGCAAAGGACTGATAAACTTCGATTCCATGAGGTGCGTATGACCCATCTGGTAAACCCCAGTGGTGGACTAGCTGCGTCAAGTATACCTCTGCGCATATTGGTGTTTCCGGTCTCAGTTGGTGATTAGGAGTATGGGTGATTGAATGCAGTTAAACAAGCCAAAACAGTTCTCTACCATTCTACTCCGCGGACTCCGTAGTCTCCTCTCGGCTATCATAGCGTGGCTGACTTCCGCCTGGTAGGAGGTTGTCTGTTCGTGACTCCTATCACCCATAGGGGGTATGTTTGCTTTGAGAAGTCAATGGATCGGTGTACGCCCATTCCTAGGTGAATATACATACATATTGTTGATGTTCTATCTCATGAAATGTTAACTATAATTCCAGAATGAATTTTCGACGATGGAATATTGCTTGAGTTGGACTGTTATAATTTTGACTGTACAGCAATGTCCAAAGCGAAGCGACGGATGCCAGTTTCTGTCTAGCAAAGACCGGTGAGTGTCAGTCGGAACCTGATGAGGGGGGGGAGAATGTGGGTCCATAGCTCAGGTGACAGAGCATTGGACTTAAAAAGCCTTGATGTCCAACTGGCTCGGATTTAAACCACGGTCCCCGACAAGGAGTTTAGCGCTGGCTAGTCCAAGTAGACAAAGAAAACAGAAGTTGTCACTTTAGTTGTTCAGTCTTCGCCTATAACACACGTCGACTACTCCTGCAGATATTTTTGCTGACAATTTGTACACAGTTGGCTTACAGATATCCAGTCCAAAGCTAACACAGCAGGTTGTGTGTGTGTGTGTGTGTGTGTGTGTGTGTGTGTGTGTGTGTGTGTGTGTGTGTGTGTGTGTGTGTGTGTGTGTATGTATGTATGTCAGACTTAGTCTCTGTTTCAAGCTAGGTAGCAGAACAAACAATGGCACGATCTCAGGAGTCAAACGACACGCACAAACACACACACAAAACATGTTCTTGCAACCATCTACTAGGTCAAGTACGCAGTCTTTGTCCTCAAAAGTTGCTTCGTTTAGTCGTCGGTTCAGGTACATTTTCCAGGTTAACAGGGTCTATTTTGTGCCGTGGGACGACGAAACCCACTTTTTTGAATAGATGGAAGACCTCTACGTTAATATTGAGTACACTGTCGGATTTTTGGTGAGGAAGTCTGCGAAAAAGATGTGTGGTTGTGTGAAGGGTAGGAAGCATAGTAATCAGCATTGAAGCCGTAATTTCCGCTTCATAAATCGTTGCGTATTAAAGATGCAGCTCGAAAACTGAAGACAAAAAAAGTTTCCAGACCAAAACTAAACTTCAGGGGCAAGAAGAAAGTAACTGGGGAAGGGCTGGACAGAGTAACAAAAGATGAGTTGCGGGACCGATATCACATCTTGACGGTTGTCCGCCTGCCTGACTATTTTCTTCCTCTCAGCCCAATATTGTTAAAGTGAAGAAAAGCACGGCCAACCATGATTCCTCCTCAGTTTCCCAGGGCAAGTATACCCGGAAGTCAGACTTGACGTGCGTAAACGTCGTCGTTAGCAACATTAAAACTGTCAAGGCGTTCTGATAATCACAGCAGCGATTAAACCAACAATATAAAGCACTGGAGAAAAATTCAGAGACACACCTCGCGCATCCACGTAGTCCGAATGACCTCCCGATGTTCTTTATGGTCTATTGCTGATTTGATCAGAACAACGGCTGGAAGTGTCTTTTTTCCATTATCCGATTCGCGGACACATATATCACTAGTAGTGTGTAGGTACGGGAAGCTAGGATGGAAAGAGTTTTGGATTTGCTTCGGTGCCAAATTCTTAATTTCCCGTTGAAAGGTGATCAAGGCTTCGGACCGCTGGTACCGTAGTAAGGCCTCTTGGAAAGGAATGGCCCGCAGGTTTTCCAGTACGCCGAAGACTTGAAGACAGACGAGGGTGCATGAGAGTAGAACAAGAGCGTAGATACCACCGAAGCCGCGGTATAGTAATCCAAAACGACATCGCAACCAACGCAGGATGAGCAAGGCAGAGTTTGTCAGCGGCCGCCGCGCTGACATTACCATCCGTAGACTTCGAACTGAACGTCCCGAAGTGAACCAGAGCAGGGCTTAGCGATATCACCAGGACAGTATACTTTCGCATATTAGAGCCCGTACTATTGGTTGTTGTGCGCCAATCATCGTCCTGCATGAACTAACCAATAGCGAGGCAGCTCAACCCTGCCACTTACTCCCCATGCCATGCGTGCTTTGACAGTTTGCTTTGCGGGCTTCGGGGATAGCTGGACGCTCCGTGTTCCACTGAGCATCTTTTCCAGGGACAGATTGTTGGACCTTCTTCGGCCAAGTAGACTAGGAGTAGCCAGCGATTTGGAACCGAGGAGAATTGGCGTTGAATTCATGGCGTCGTATAGTGTGTTTGCTTGGGAGAGCATAGCGCAACACAAGTCACACAGTTGTAAGCATAGCCTCTGACGGAAATGTTCGAATGCCTTACAATTTTCATTTTCGGAGAGTTGTGAGAGTTCCACTGAGGCGTTTGATGCCTTGCCTCAGAGTCCAACAATCAGCACATTTTTGATTAATTCCATCAATGCTTTTTAAATAGGTCTACTTCAATGTCGGCCTCTTAGTATATTCTGTGGCGGATATAGAGAGGAGCGGACAGGATGAAAAGGTAAGTAGCATTGGCATATCACCATGAAAAAACGGTGTTGCTCACGGTTTCTAATCGCCTGCAAAATTATGCCTTCCCTATCGGTTCAGTTGAGGTTTCCTGGTGGCATGGTCGACAGACAGCCTTTGCTTGAAAGAGCACTTTAATCACCAACACTTGCAGTTTCCTAGCGTGGGCATTGTTAAACGAGAACCTCCTTACGGATATTACTGACTTCTCTTTGCGCATCCAAGAGACAGTTCGGCACGTGTTCGACAGACTGGACTGTCAGAAGCGTTGCAGTGGGTGTTAACCGCCACAATCAACAGGTCCCGCCTCAATTAGTAGAAAAAACAGGCCTGCTTTATCACACAACAGTGGCCATTAGGGGGAGGGGGGGGGTGGCTAGAACACGTCCTGATTGTTTTAAGGCCAGTCCGGGGGGGGGGTGAGGTTGTGCAGTGCCAGTGAGTTTGTTTGCTCGAGTGAGCATAGCGCAACCCATGTCACCCTACTGTAAGCAAAGCCTCTGACGGAAATGTTCGAATGCCCTAGAAGTTTCATTTTCAGAGAGTTGTGAGAGTTCCACTGATAAGTTTAGTGTCTTGCCTCAATGTCTTACAATCAGCCCGCCTGTCCGCGGGGGTAAGGTTCTGTGGTGTCGGTTGTTTTGTAGGGGTTTTCGGAGCTGGCTCAAGGAGCATGTACAGTTTATACCGTCTGTATGCATTTGTGCTCGTGGTGGATTCCGTTCACAGAGCAAAACGACTTTTAAACAAGAACATGAACTATTAAAGCAAATGACCTCCTGTAGTTTGAGCCCACGGGTGGAAAATGTGGACGACACAATAGCGACAATGGCTTGCACACATATGGTGGCCGGTTGGTATTTACAAGTCGTCGGTCGGCCACATGACAGCCCTTGGGGCAATCATTGCGCGTCAAACCCGACACTCGCTCGCCAAGTCATTTTTTTGTGGTCGCAAATATTAGTTAGTGCGTGTTAGTTTTTACCGTTTTCTTTGATGTACAGAATACGCTGTTTCCACAACACCATAGAATCCAGTCTAAAACCCCTGCGTCTCCGCAATTTTAATTCATACTAACGATAACAACCGGCAGAGAAATGGCCTGCTTCTTAGGGGTAGAGTGACCAGACATCCTTAATTTTTAGTAGACGAACAGTCCGGGCTCGAGTCTGAGACGTTAAAAGCCAGTTGTAGGGTATGTTGTCTGATGATGGTTGATAAGTCAGAATAAGTTTGTCTGGTGCACTAACAGAGGCGTGCTTGCAGCATTTGTCCTTCTACTTTGCTAACCCCGAATAGATGAATTTAGAAACTTAGGCGAAGGCCAGCATTTATATGCTTTGATTCCGAGGAACCTTCTCTTGCGGAAAGTATTCAAAGAAGGCCGGGCCTCCCCTTTGGTGGTTGATAGGTCAATACCTTACTTCACGAGACTCATGTCTAGTCATAAAGTGAGAGAGTTGACTTTCTAATTGTCAGGATAAAGCTTGTTCTGCTTAAAATATGGAAGACCAGGCCCACTTCCTGAGCGGAATGGTTATCCCGAAAAAGATGTTTGAAGATATTGCCCTCCGAGAGCAGCAAAGTCAACAGAACTGGCAACTCCAATAGGACCTTTCAGCACTCGTCTTGACTTCAGAGGGTAACGTATTTTCACCCTAGTCAAGCGCATACTAGCCAGCAAAGTCGACAATTTTTACGCCACAAAAAATCTTCTACATGTATTTTATGTAAGAAGCATGCCAATCAAACGAATGAAATATGCCCTACCTATGAACATGTCCTTATACTTTTGGTGGTAGTTTGAATGCAGGTGCGTGTTAATACAAGCAAAAAGGGCGGCCTGAATCCGATTGGCAGTTCAGCATGTCGAACACTCACGGAAATGCCTACGTAGACAAAAAAACAATCGAAAAAGCTCTGTCACAAGGCCGTCGCTACACCGTGGTCACACTGTCAATCACATGTTAACGACTGGACCCTTTTCCATTCAAGCCAGGACGTCTCGTTACCCACGCTACTTGGAGACCGCAGCAGTATGGGGGGTGACTTAAAATCTGTGTCAGAAACAGTGCGTCGTCCCACTGGCTAGGTGTTGCTAATTATCCGCCACTCTCTCCCCCTCTCCATCAGTTCACGCCTAAAGGACACCTGTCGCACACTAGTGACTGCTACAGGACTGCTCATAAAGTTTGCTAGGGTCATTAAATTATGTCTCCTTTGCAAGTTTGACCTGGGTCAGGTGATCTGTCAGGTCGCTGAAATAAAATTTTTTGGCCTGGACCAGATATTTAGTGTACACCCACAGGTACCACATGACACTATGCCTAATTGTGCCCCATCTCATAAACCCTTTGAGGACTCCACCATGTGAAGTTTGGGAAAAAAGAGTTTGTGTTTTCCAAAAAACTGCCTAAATGCAAAACACATGATATAAAAAGTGAAAAGGGCTGTCGAGGATTAACAATGTGACGCGATTGAAAAATCTTAAAAATGCATTAAAACAAGAGAGAAAAGAAGATAATTCTACCTCCCTAACAGGTCCAAGACTGGAAAACAGGTTTGAACAGCAGGGCATGTCGAGAAATATTTAACAAGACAGGAGAGACTGGGTTAGCAGTCTGTGGTTAATTTGTTTGGCAACGATCAGGTGAAGGATCCCAAACACACATGACCAGCCAAAGGTACTTGCCTAACGGGAGAGGTGGTAATAGGAGTTTTAAGGGCGGGGTGTATATATACACACATGCATACATACATACTCCGCTCAGCACGCAGACGGGAGAACTTCGCGAAGCGGGAGTCATCCACCTACGATCAGTTGACATATATATATATATACATATATATGCACAGAGGAATGACAAACTAAGTATAGGTGATAGGTAAGTTCGTTTTTAGGTCGGAAAAGCTTTAATGCATTGACATATAGCAACGGAAACTAAGCAGAAGAACGATCGCTTCTCAACTCTCTGAGCTGAGGTCATTGTAGATAATGCATCGGGCCGTCTACAACAAACGATCCAACCTTGTACGATGAAACACCAAACGAAAATAATCCTGTCGGACTAAAAGTAGAAGTATAGTCGGTATCCTTGTATGTCACAGCTTCTTGGGGGCCTTCACCCGATCCTTACCATTCGTTCTAATTAGGTGTCCCTATAAGGGGCCACGCTGTCAGTGCGTTGGACCAAAACGGGGCTTGATCGCAGTGCGGTAGACGTTATCGGGAATGCGCACCCATAACAAATGTCAAAATTTGGTGCGGTGTGGTGACAGGCCCACTTGCAGACTGACTGTGCACCAATTGCGATTAGGAAGGCCCGCCCTCCGTACTCTTTGTTGACAATCCTGGTTAGTGTCCATTGCGGACCGTCGGGTGTGGTGGTCCGACTCGGTGCAGAATACGCCATACCA
Source organism: Spirometra erinaceieuropaei (assembly GCA_902702965.1). Lineage (NCBI taxonomy): Eukaryota > Metazoa > Platyhelminthes > Cestoda > Diphyllobothriidea > Diphyllobothriidae > Spirometra > Spirometra erinaceieuropaei. Next base: position 270,904 of record CACRXP010000277.1, on the reverse strand, counting down.
ACAACTTGCGGACTCTCCCGTCTCCCGTCTCCAGTCTACTCGACTCCGTCTGGACACCAGGGCCAGGTGGTGGAGGAGGAGGTGGAGGGTGCGGTAGATGCGGTACAACTCTACTTCAGCTGTCAACTAATTCACGCTTCACCTTGCTGTAGAGCGCAGAGTGGGCATTGTCGAAACCGGCGGCGGAATTGTCGATGTTCTTAATCAACCTAGCAGGGACGGAAGACAGAACGGCATGCTCTTCTTCCACCTATTTGACCCTTTCCTATCGCAGCCTACGGGGAGAAAACGCGTGGGTCAGACGATAGCCTGCTATTTCCAGGTTGACGACGGGGCTCAGTCAGGTCTGGCGGCCGCATTACGATCATGTTTGGGTCACGAATAGTTGAAGTGTGATTGGTCGACAACTGACGGCTCACGGGTGGGACATCGTAGTTCAGATCGTTAGACCGTTGGCTATACTCAAAGCTGCGAATTCGAAACTCATCTAGTTTCTCGAGTTTTTAACAAAGTGGGTCAATGAGTCATTGGAATTTGCCAAAGACACCCCTACCTCGAAAATTGTCGACTCGCACGTCAGGGAAGACAGAGATATTTGAACAGCCTTCACTAAGACAAAAGAGCATACACGCAGCTCAGTAGGCCGTTGCAGCAAGCGTTCTCCTTAGGCCCCAATTGCGAATGCGCAACTGGGCTTTGCTCGCCTGCAGCCAACCAGCGAACTATGCAGCATGTTATTACCGGAAAAGACTAGGGAGACTAGAATGGCCATTTCTGGCTTCTTAGTCGTCGTCAGTCAGTCATACCCAATCCCGCAGCGTGGAACAACCGATTCTCGAACTCGCGATATGTTATTTAGAAGTTCACGCCTCAAACCACTGGGCCACGAGCTCGACGACTTGTCGGTTTCGATCGAGAATATACAATGGTGGGGGGCGCTCACCAATCGTTATTACGGAACTCACTCGTTCCTTTGTGCCTTACGAGCTCTCTCTCGAGCCCAACTAGCAACCCCACAGCGGTGCATGATATAGGCAGTATGGTTGTGCGGCTGCTGATTGAGCTCGAGAGAGAGAGGGACCGTGAGGCACAGCGGAACGAGTGAGTTCCGTAAGAACGACCGGTGAGCGCCATCTACCACGTATGTAGCGTCGATTGGCACTGAGCTTTAGATATGCAGATATGAAATTATACGCGGCTCAAGAAAATAACTAGCAGGAGACATACGACAAATGGAATACAGTTTAGGCGAGCGGCCGCTCTGGTGATCGCGGAAGCAGACCGCCACAAAGTCACCGTATTGGTAAAAGCTACGACCACGTGTCGTGAATGAAATTGCGGGGAAACTTTAAGTAGGTAAGGTTTTCCTGCCATAAATAAATTCTTAGCTCTTGCCCTTTGGGAAGAACCTATCAGAGGCGGCGGAGAGAATCCTGAAACCTTTTGGGATTGACGTGGCTCATAAACCGGAATGCACCATCACACAGCAAATCATGAAGCCCAAAGACCCACTACCAACAATAGAACAGTCGGCGGTGGTCTATAGCATACTATGCCTAAATTGCAATGTGAGGCATGTTGGTGAAACGGGCAAACACCTCAGTACAAGATTGCACGAACACCAACTTGCAATCAACCACAAGGGCAAGCTTTCTTTGGCCTATGGCCACATACGAGAAGTGAACCACGATTTTGCCTTTGAGAAAGCGAGGGTAACTGGTCAAGCTTATGAGAAGACAGTCAGACTGGTGATCGAAAGTTGGTCCTCTACTGGCGCACTTAACCGAGCTATAGATCTACATCCCGCCCACGAGGCGCTGCGTACAATGCTCGGATCAGTCCGCACAGGAACAATAAGGCAAGCGAGCACGCGCGACCGAGAGTTAACGCTCACGGAAAAGAGCGGAATCGGGGACCAGAGGTCATGTGACCAAAGCCGAACACTGCCTCACCGATGCGCCCGCGAAGCTGAATGCTGCTCACATGAACAGCAACAACCGATCAGTCCACCGGCTGATCTGGGAAAGACTAACTGGCACGTTGATTTGATTACAATTAGGCCGACCTCAAAATGGAACAAAGGTCACGCCGGCCTGTCAGCGGTCAGCCCCGGGGGGCGTAAGCCAGTCAGCGTCAAACAGGCAGGTCAAGGTTCGTGCGTCGAGCACGGCTATAATGCGAGGCAAGCGGCATGACTGAACAGTTCAAGGACGGCTGGAGTAACAAGTGCGCTGATCTGATGATGGAAACGAGGAAGTTTCCGAAACGTTAGTTCAAATGAAATATGGTCCATGAATTCGCCCTCTCTTCTTCTTCGTCTTCTTCTGGAGATGATGACCGCGATACAATGTCTGGAGCTCGAATCTTTACGCTTATCGAGTTTTAGCTCTGTACTGTCAATTTCTGCTGATTTAATAACGTGTTATGTTAGGGACCGGGAGGACGCAAAGTAACAATTGATGTGATGCAGGATACAGTGATTCGACCATGTACTCATTTTGGAGCTATAATTTAGTCGGCCGAGCGACCAAACAAGATAAACTGAATGCTGGCTCTTTGGATCAACCTCACAGCGCGTGTTTCACGACTTGTTGACAAAGTTGTCTTCCTACTGTGTACCTGTAATGTATCCTTACGCTGGTTATAGAGATTTGAGTCCCAAATGATTAGACTTTATGGGAAGTAACCTGCATCAGCGGCGGCAGCGTTTGATATGATTTCTGTTGCTCGAAATGTCCTTCATGTACCCTGTCAGTACAATTTATGTCACCGACTGCCTATTATTCTCTCTTCGTCTGTTCTTGAAAAAGACTACCTAGAACCATAATTCCTGTTAGGAAACTGCAGTAGGAGAAAAGAGGAATGGCGCAGCCTGTCCTACGACATGAGGCGTGGCCTTGTGCCTTAATGTGTCGATCGAAACACAAACTCTGCTTGTTTTACTGAGGTTATCCACTCTTCGGCTGTACTTCTCTGTCCGTCATGTCTGTCAAAACGCATCGATAATTAAATTATGCTTTTATTTGCTAAGAATTATATTGATTTACAGATCTTCATTTTGGAAGAGCATATTCTTCTGCGATGAGGTTCTATTTTTAGACAAGCCTACGAAATCGCTCCAAACCGTCATATGTGGAAAGAACTTCCCAAGAGAACACACTACACCAACGGCAACATTCAAGAACTGTCGGCGGATGATGGTTTGGATGGCGATTAAATCCGGTGAGCGGCCTGTCTGGCGGTCAACATCCGACACCATCAACAGCAAGGTGTTCATTGCAATTGTCAAGGATGCTTTCGGTTACAACGGCATAAGTCGGCGCCGAATGGATACTGTAATTTTGCAGGACAATGCACCTGTCCACCGTTCTAAAGAGGTACGAATTTGATGTCGCTTGCAAATATAATCTAACATTTTAGACAACAACCACGCTCTCCGCAATTGGCCTCCAATCCATTTTCATCCCGGCCAACAGTCCCGATTGGAATCCTGCTGAAAAGCTTTTTGGAATAGTCAAGAGAAATTGGCACAAAGCTAAGAAGCCTCTTTCAACGCAGGAAAAATTGGATTTCATACTCAATAATTACATTTTACAATCCACCATAGATAACCTTGTCATGTCTATGTCGGACAGACTTTCTGCTGTTATTAATTCGAATCGACAATCTACAAAGTACTAATTTTTTGTATCTGTTTTTGTCCTTAATTATTTTTGACCTTTTATGCGCCCTCCTCCTTTATACGTCCTCATACGTCGCCTTTATTAACTTGGTTGTAATATAGGCGTTTTTCGAAAATGTGAATTTTGTCGAAAATTATTTATTTTTATCTCAGGAAATAAGATTTTCTTAACCAAACTTTGCTTTGTTTCTTTGACACATCGTTTATTTTCCGCTATCAGACTTTGGGAGCCGTAGTGTTTACCGATTTTGCGTTAAAGTCGTTAACCTGTGTTAATTCGTGACATTTCATGAGTTAGCACAGGTACTGTAGCTTCAAAGTGCAGGGGAATTCGGACGTTACCAGCGTCACAACGAGGTGGAGACAGGATGGTCACCTGAACTAGTAGGGCCTTAAAGATTGTGAACGTCTGCTATGCCGTGATCAGCAAACCATGGCCCTCGTAGCCTGATGTATGTTGACAGTTCTCCGACACCTGGCGCCCTGCCGGTAGATGCGCTTGCGCTAACTCTGGGTAGGTATATAGGTTGAGGGCATGACTGCTCCGTCCGCCTCCTCCTCCTCCTTCTGGCCCATCGTGATGATTTTTCTGTTTGTTGAGAATCTGATCATTTGTTATGTGAACCAGGGGTTGTGGAGTTGAAAGCCAAGGTGCGCCATCCACTTGCGCCATCCGCCGCCTCCGGTCTTCTTAACTCCGTCTTGACACCGGGCTCAGGTGCAAAAGAGAAGGGAATATGCTGTACAAGTCTTCTCTCATCATACACTAATTCGCGTGCAAGCCACCGTGCCTGTTTCACTTGCTGTGGAGCACACGGTGGACATCCTCGGTTATGGCAGTCAAACTGTCAGTGATTGCTGGCTTGCATTAAGTATACCGCACTGTCTTCGTTCAGATTCGTCTGGATCCGATGCCACTGCTAGTTCGGATCGACCGAAATGGAGCTCGGGGACTGTGGCCGGGGAGAAGCAACGGCATGTCTGCGTGTGTCGCACGTAAAGACTCAGATTGTACCAAGGAACATACTACCCACGGACGTGAGAGGTGCATATGCTGTGGAGAGTACATGGACATGCGACGGGTGTATGTGAAGGTTTTATCCACTGGTATGCACGGTTCAGTGCGATGAATTCGCAAGTGACAGGCTATGTCAGTGTGCGACGTAAAGGTGTGATCTCAACCTGTTTTTCCGGTAGTCCTTACTATGCAAGTGAGCCATTTTCAATCAGTTCGTTTCAGACGCGCCTGCTATCAGCTTCAACTACATATATCCCCATTGTGAGGTAGTTCTATCATCAGCTTTTTGTGTTTTATACATTCCTGGATTTCATCGTTAAGTGTTGATCCGACATATGTAAGTAGACTGCTCCTACCTACATTTGTTTTGTGCGCGACTGCCAAACGTGGTCTTTGACAGCTGGCCAAATCTCCAATCAGAGCTCGTAGAGTGAACTACCTACTTCCTGAGCTAGAGAGTTCATAGGAATGGACTTAACACCGCGGAACATCTGATGAAAGCTATTTTTCGATAATGCCGTCTGACTTCTGCCGGCATCTGCCAACGCCTACTTCATTCTCGGTTGTGGAAGATGTTTTTTTGTGCATACGGCACAGTCTATGAGTATTCTACAGTACTCGCCTCAAAATCAATAGCTAAGAGAGATAGTCTACTAATACAAGCGAGGATGCAGGTTACAGGAACTAGTTGACAAGTGGTAGGAGCGATGAACGGAACAACAGCTTTATTCGCCTGAAGTCTCTGATTCGCGCTCAAAACCATCAAAAAAGACAGTACCTGCTACTGTCTCTGATGATGGGTTCCAGAGATGCTTTAGCTGCTACGTCATATTCGTTGATGAAATCGATAGTTGATATGATTATACTGCCATTGGGATAGGACTCATTAGGACACGAGGTGTCCTGACAGTTTCGCTCACGGCACAAACCGTCGCTACAGCGCCGAAGATCTAACCTTAGGCGCATTTGTGTAAGAATTTAGGCCATATATATACCACGATATAATAATGGGATTAATATAAACAGAACAGAGTGTCTATAAAGGGTAATGAAACTGCGAGGGATTGACAGCTACTTATCGATCGGTAACACATGCACGGAAAGGCAGTGGAGGCTGGGATGGCTTCAACAAGCTTGTTTAGCGATGCCCTTGGATTCTGACTCGTATCCTTTGCTCACTGGGTGCTTATGAGTTCAGCCCTCTGCCACAGAGTTACGACCGCCTCATGCGTCTAGGACACAATCGAAAGAGAACGTCCCATGACTCAATAGTTGAACGTCTGTCCTAAGATAAATATTCACAATCGGCAGCACGTGCACGGAAGGAGTATCTGCAAAGGCAGTGGAAGCTGGGATGGCTTATTAACAGCCTTCAACAAGCTTGCGTGGCGATGACCTGGGATTCGCACTCGTATCCTTTGCTCATGGGATGCTTACGCGTGCAGCACTCTGCCACTGCGCTCCTACCGCTTCATCTGTCCAGAACACAATCGAACGATCACGTCCCATAACTCAATTACTGAACGTCCTTTCTAAGACAAAATATTCGCAATCTTTCTGATGAATAGTTAAATCCTGGTTTCGCTGATCATCGATTGCGAACAGCTCTCAGGATACCGGCAAATGGACTTTTCCCTTTCTGCCACGTCATGCATCGATATTGTTGTTGTATCTAGTTCAGAGTTAAGCGCACTTTGCCCCCTCCCCTTTGCTAGCAACGTCGGTGTGCTGTCGTCTGGTGCCACTGTTGCGAGGCAAGTCACTGCTATTAACTATGACAGCTGACTGAGCTCACCGGCTGCTACCCTATTGATCCTCGTTTTGAAAATGGCGCACTCCAGTTACTCGGGTTTGACAACCTCTCTGGTGGACAGTTATCTGCCGAGAGGAAAACAATACGCACTGCCGCGTGAGCATGCGCAACGGCACGCATGATGTGTGTGTGTGTGCTTCACCCAACCGGGCCACGTGGTAGATGCGCTGTACCAAACACGGAGGTCATGTCGGATTCTGGCAGGCGTCATCGGATTTGCTTACCATAATAAATGCCAACATTTCGGGGAGCGATGACGGACCCGGTTGCCGTCGCAGGTCGCGCACACTGAGAGTCTGCTACCTCTCATTGCTGTTGTTAATCAAAAACCCGGTTATTTGCTGTGTGGACCGGGGGTGTGGAGTGGAACGCCAAGGCGTGGGCTCGATCATGCCATCCACCTGCGGTCTCCGCCGACTCCGACATTTTTGACTCTGTCTTGACACCAGCTCCAAATGGAGGAGGAAAGAGTGTGGTTGATACCGTGAAAGTCTACTATTACTTTAAACTAAATTTTTGTCTAAGTCACCGTCCCTGCTCTCACCCTGCTCTGGAGCATACGGTGGACATCTTCGGATGCGACGGTCGAACCGTCTGTATACTTGTGTGCGCGGGCGTGGGATGTGGTAGTTCGTCTAGTTTCAGGCTAACTCCGTGCCAGCTATCTGTATCATCACCCGCCTTCGGTCTTTTAATTCTGTCTTAACGCCGGGTTTAGGTTGGAGGAGGATGAAAGAGTGCGGTAGATTAAGCGCAAGTCAACAATCACTATAAACTAATTCACGCGCAATTCGCCGTCCCTGTTCTCATCCTGTTGTGATACGCAGGGTGGACATCGACTGTCAAGACGGTCGAACTGTCGAGTGTTTGCATGTGCTACCAGCGCCAGCATCAACATCGAATTTCCATAGTCGACGGAAACCATGGAGATGGAGTCCATAGGAAAACATTTATTGCAACGAGGGAGCGTATATGCGGCTTAGAAAAGAGACACAGAAGTTAGTCGTTGCGACAAACCACGTGCTCGCCGATTATGTTTTCACATGCGGCGGGAGATGGGTGAGTGCACCTGAGCTCTGTCTGGCCGCAACCAATCGCTGAATGCCAGACGTCCGAGTCATATGAGACAAAGATAGTCAACTGGCTGGAAGTGCACAGTCGCTGTCGTCTGACTGATAGGCCGGCGCGTGGGATATTTGACACATCTAGTGGTCCCGCTACAGGAGGTTCAGCAGTACTTCACCAGGCATAACCGAATTTGAAGTAGGGACTAAATGGGTACATGCTAAAATTACCATTGTGGCAGTAATCGTTTCAGCTGCGGAAAAGGAAATGCATGCGTGGTTCTAGAGCTCCCGTCCTCTAAACTACATTTCAGATTCGCGGCGTAAAGCACAGTGTTGAAGAGCTTCACTTCTTTCAGCTCATGCACAGCATTAACAAAAATCAGAATTATTTTCGATACAGACGAATCGGTCGCCTAGGGACTGCAACTCCTGCGTCTTCTCTATCTTAATTTGATGCTTCCCCTGATCATGGGCTCGGGTGTGAATTCGAACGCCTGCGGGTGTGTATGCTTCTACTCTTAACTGCTTGATTGACTGTCCTCTCGCGTTGAGATTTGTCGGACCTCTTTCTGAAACCAATGGACAAATTAAGTTTAAAGGTTACTAATTTCATGCTAATACTGCCTTTTTGGACGATTTTTAGTCCACGATTAAAGTGGCTAGTATCAATCGACCTTTCTCAATATCAACTGCTTATTCATTCTAAGTGATGCCGTCAAAGCCGTCTCACCAATCCCTCTAAATTTCAGCTTCCTAGTGCTTCGGGAGTTTTTAAACCAAATGATAAAATTCGAATTCGACGTTTGACCACGGTTAGTGGGCCATTTTTCTCTGCTACAGAACCCGTGATTAGTAGACATGTGTGTACTCTGTGCGCGCTCGGAAGTCCCTTTGTCAGCAGACGGCCGTTTCACATGTTTAAAATAGGCACAGCATGTACACCCGATTCCGCTTATGCTACCAATCGATAGAGTTTTATGATTGGTTCTCCAGTGCTTCATCATCGGCGGCGTGCACTTGAGCACCGAACAGTCCTTGTAAACACAGTCCATATTCGGATTAATGAAACTACAAGCACTCGGTAAACTCTGAGACATCAGGCGTCACGTGGCGGTGGCTGATTTTGGATGGCCTCTGGACTGCAGCAACTCAGACAGCGTGACTTTGACTGCGACTGAGGCTTCCAAGACATAAAAACGCGATGAAGCCGTACTGACGGATGGGATTTTTCCGGAATTTTCAGACACGTCTGTTTCCACACCTCCTCCGCCCTTATCTTCGGGAATCCGTAGCACCTCTTCTCAAACATCTTCAGAAAAGTCTGTGTCAAGACACTCCATAGCCATACGCTGGCGTTTTATCTTGTAACACTACACACTACCGGAATGGGTAATGCACTGTTTTTCTGCAGAAGTGGATTGTCGTTGACTCAGATGCTCAGACTAACCTTAAAATGTCGTGTCCAAGACATCAATTCTGAGTCACTCTGTCAATATTCGGGGATCATGCAGCGGACGAGACAGGTAGTGTAGTATTTACGGTGCCCTTTAATCATTGAGACTGTTTTTTAAGGCAGTATCTTATAACCAACAAAGACAAGGAAGACAGGGATGGTCATTTCTGGCTTATTGGTTGTCGTCAGCCATTTATACCCAACCCCGAATCGTGAAACACCCGAGGGTCGCACTGGCCGACGATGGCTAATAAGCCAGAAATGGGCATTCCAGTCTCCCTTGTCTTTGACAGTAATGACATACTGCCTATATCACGCGCCGCTGTGCGGCTGCTGGTTAGACTCGAGAGAGGGATAGCCCTTAGGGTGAGCGCCCCCTACCATTGTTCTCAAGGCAGTTTAACCCAGTGGCCAACGATGTCCACTGTATGTTCCACAGCACGGTGAGAGCAGGCATGGTGAATTATGCAGGAATTAGTTTATATTGGTGGTAAACTTGCACAACATCTACTTCACTAGCTCCTCCTCCCCCACCCGGGCCCGTCGACGAGACATAGTCAAAAAGACCGGAGGCTACCACGTTCCTTGGTCCAGAGCACGCTGGCCAGGATTTTATACACCATGAAATGAAAAGGGGTAGGACTGCCCGGAACCCGGCGAAACCCTGCAGCTGGGCCTGAAAAAACAACTCTGGTCCACAATCACACTGACTACAATTTTTACTCAAGCAAAAACAAGAGCGATTGCTGGCGCGGCCAGGACCGTCATACTCGTCCCGGGTCCTAGGGGTAGAGAGTACCACAGAGACCACACTATGAAGGAAACACAGCAGCCTAGTTTTCAGAACACCACTCTGCCACCTTACATATACTGGGCCGACCGCGGGATCCAAGGTATCCGTCAGTTGACTGCTTTCCGAAAAAAGAGAATAATGATACTAAACATTAGACAACAATACTGTATACATAGCTGTATACCTTGCTGGAGCGGAAACGCATCTACCCGTAAAGAACCAGGTGCCAGAGAATTTCCAGCGCATAATAGGCTGCGGGGGCCATGATTTGCTGATACTCGCATAGCAGACGGTCATAAAAATTTAGGTCCAGCTGAGAGGCACTACCCATATACATTCATACCCTCCTCACCTGCGTGAGAGTTCCAGGGGTCAGGTTAAGAAGGAGCCATTGCAGCCTGACTCTTGGCCCATCAGTACGCCACTCCACACAAGCATGCAAAACTGGGCAGACTGCCTGGACTGAGTTTCTGTGTCAATGGACAACCTTTCGAGTCAGGACGCTTGGCACACCGTGATAGTCCCAGACTTCGATCACACATGTGTCAGAGTAGCCAAATAGAGAAGAAGTCGAGAAGCGCACTTCCCAATTGTGTGAAAAGTGACAATTGAGTGCTTGTGTTGTGTGTCGATTGGTGATGTTTATGTGGGGTTCAGGTGTCGGTGGGAGAAAGTGTGCAGTTGTGATATTGACGGCAGCGGTCTACCGCGGATTTTCATGAACGCGCATGTGGCCTAGTGGGCCATGAAGTGGCTGAATGAAATGTCAGCATTTAAATAAAGCTGTCCTGGAGAGCCCATCTGCTTCTTTTTATTCAAATAGTCTACCCGCATCTCCCAACCTTCCTGGATGCAATCATATGCCGCAAAGATTGTAGTGGCTTAAAGACCAAAGTGTTCAGGAAAGCGGCAAATACGGTGCAAGTACTGATCTTCAACATCATCCACACAATTAGCCATAAAAACAGTTGTGTAAGGACGCTCTATCGGCGTGTCCCAATGCACTGCAGAGAACCGGAAGACAAGATTGCCGAACTACAATACCTTCGACGGCTCGTCAAAGCCAATGGATACCCACGAAACTTCGTCAACCGGTGCATACGCAAAAGAGACGAAGGGCCAAAATGCACCGACGCCAAATTCCCGCAAGCGCTTTGCTATGTCAAAAACGTTTCGGAAGCTGTCGATCACCTTCACGTACCACTTGGGTTTGGAGTTGCACACAGACCGGAGGCAACCATCAGGCAGCATATAATGAAACCGAAAGATCCGCCGCAATCAAAATAAATGTCTAGGGTCGTTTATCGGATCTGGTGCAGTTGCCGCCAAAGCAGAGCTGCGGACGCGAATGGTCAAACACGCTTCAGCAATTCTGAGAAATGACACCAGCTCTCAAGTTGCGGCTCATTTAACGAGATCCGGCCACACATTAAAATTCGAAGAGGCCATAATTCTTGCAAGAGGTGACAACTGCGTGAGCCGGGAGCTAGATGAGTTATGGTTTACTGGCCCCCAGTCCGTTAACAAGTGCCATAAACCTCCCCTAACAAACTCTGTGCCGAGACTTCGCCTAGGCGGATTAATTAGCCACGCGGGGAGCGCACAAGTGAACACTTTTACCAAATCCAGAGTCGGTGGATCAGATGGTCGAGCGATCATCCCATCAACATCCAACGCAAGTGATGAGATTGCAGCAACTAACGACGCAAACGTCGGCCACCTAAGTCATCGCGCCATGTACAACAATCCCTGGATGAAGGACGGAGTCATGAATTTTACTTGATAAGCGGTGGCATGACGACTACATACTGTAAACACTGCAGCCCTTTGTGCTCGGACCACACGTATCTGCTTTTGTCTCTGATGATGGGTTCGAGCGGGAATCCAAAACGTCAGACAAATAAGGCTCTTGTTCCAGTGACCGTGTCCTCCTTTTACCGACAGCTAAAACTGCTCACTTCTCATGGACGGAAACGCACTTCAAAACACACGTTGGTCTTACCAGCGTTTACGAATGAATAGACCGATTAATTGACCATATTCTCCCCCTGACGCTAGTAGGGCGATGTCGTCAGTTATTTTAAGGTCGGCCAGGCGGAACTGGGGTGCAAATTGGATACGGTCAACATTGCATGGACCCCCAGCTTGCGTAGAAAGTCAGGTTAAGAAACAGAATGAAAGCTTGCCGATCGTTAAAACGCATCCTAACCGCGGCGCGACCGCATGACTATTAGACAATTCAGCGAATATTCCCATGTTGCAATTGAAAAGTCAAATTGGCGAACACGTGTTTTCAGTAACTCTTCATCAGGCCAAAACGGTTACAATGAAGTTTAAGTTATGTGAATTACATGACTTATAAATGATTCGGGACAATTAACATCGATCGTTCCCACGCCACTCGCATGACGAGGCGTGCTATGGCGTGGTCGGCGTGTCGTGGTAATTGGGTTCGGGGGGCGAGGAGGAGGGGAGGCATAGGCTGTGAGTGCGTCGTGTACCTTGTGCACCCACCCTGGCATCAGGAGGTTGGAGCGACGTTGTGGTCGGCGTCGGTCACGGAAGACAGAGCGCCTGTGTCAGAGTCTTCTGACAGCATAGCACTGGATTGGCTAGCCGTATAGCCACTGCCTCAGCTGTAGCTAGCACCCGTTGGCGTAGGCCTTTGGAGAAGCCTGCTGGTGTCCGGTAGACAATTAACAGCCGCTGCATTCATCATCGACGCTCGCCCGTATCTGAGCCATTAATTGCTGTAATGTCCTCACGAATGCTGGATACCGGCATGGAAATTATTCAGTCAATAAATTTTACTCATACTGCTACCATCAGTCAGTGCCCTGTCCGACTGGCTAATTATCCTGCCTAGCCAAAGTCAGTTGGCTGAGTATTGGCGGCATGTGGGAGGCCATTACGCTTACTGATGGACTGTGGGACAAAGAAGTAGACTGCTCCATGTTCAGGATGACTTGCACGAAAACCTCCGTGGTGTCCGACGCCAGGGTATGTAAACTATGATGGTAGCATAGTAACTGTGTCCCGTAAATGCTGCATTCGCATATTACCCCCATCTGCCGTTGCTCTTAACGATGGCTACAAGTGTGGATTTAAAGAGCCAGGAGAATAAATTTGTTCTAGGCATCGCGTCTCCTACTCTTTACCTCATTCCTCGAAGTCGCCTCTGCTGTAAGAGAAATTGCAATGCGCGTTCGACTTTTTTCCTAGGTCACTTGTTCCTCTTTAATTTCCGGGCGATCCATCTACGAAATTTGATGTAGACGTCATGGCTTTTAAGCATGTATGTGGAATAAAACACCGTGGTTTATTTAGCCCTTGCCTGCTTGCCGAATGACATTTAAATCCTCGAAAGATTGAATCAGCAGACATATTGGGGACTTAAAGGCAGGGAATGCTTGCCGGGGAGGCCAGTGTAATTATTTCTGACATTTGACTTATAACCGTTTAGCGAAGTTAAGACGCCAAACCCTGTGCAAGCAGTAATATTATCCATATGAATTTGCACTTCTCAAAACATTGAAACTGCACTATTATTTTCTCACAACTTCATAGTACAAAACGTAAAAAGTTCAAAATTGATGAGTTCAACTGTTTGAATTCCGCTTACGATGGCATATGCAAATTAGGCTCGAGGCGCTTTTCAGAAGCTGGCGTTAAATAGAAAGGTGCCCGGCAATTCAAGAGAAGATGGGCGGAAGTTATAATTACAGTCAATTGTTCAAACAGCCCTGGATGTTAGCCACCGACTTCGAAGATTGTCGACATCTGGAAATATAACGGCCGTTTAAAATAATTTTTTTAAGCTCTCTAATGCCTGATGGGGTTTTAAAACCCAAAATCCGTTTTATTTTTGATGAAGAATAAATTTAATTATAACCGCGTCTAAGTGCATCGCATCACATGAATGCATGGAGGAGATTAGGGCAATATATTCTGATTTAGCTGAGGCCTCAAGTAAATGGTCAATAAAATGAGATTCTATCTCCTGGTTGAGTCAGCACTAGTTTTTTCTTCCTTCAACCTGCCTGGTTTGTGAGCTACACACAAATATAAAAAATAGCCTCTCCAAACGCCTGTACGTCAAACTCCCATGTCAGAATCTGGATATGCTGAGCAGCGTCCCTGCCTGATGCAACCCTGCTGATGAAAAATTACTACGTCATCCATTTTTTGATCTTTCTATCTTACCTTATCCGCTGATATCAATATATGCCTGCTTTGGAGTCCCTCAAATTGTCAATGAGTCATGTTCCATTCCGGAGATGGTGCAAGAATAATTCACATATGGTTATTGACCTTGCCACCTATGCATTTAAAAGCGCGGCAAAGCTAACTAACAGGTTTATGTTGTGATGAGGACTCATCACCGGGAGAGACCTTGAATTTGAGGGCATAGTTTCGGCAGTCAGCTTTTATCTGCATCATTTTATGCGCTTATAATTGTTGGGCACTTGTCTGACTCCAACCCGTTGCTTATTTCCTTTTATTTCAAGAGCAAGGAAGGTTGAATTGATCCAACTGGCTTTCGTTGGACTCTTGAACCTCGAAGATCCATTTACTGCAACAAGTATTTCTACTGCTTCGGTAGATTCGACCTGGATTTCGTCCCCCCCCCCCAAGTGCGGTTATGTTGGGACTACGATGGCACTGAGAGACCATACCCCTTTGAACGCTTGCCCGCACAGGTAACTTCACTATTACGTTCCCCTCGTGTTCGGTCACGCTCACATCTGGCTGTTTTTTGGTCGACTTACGCAGGCTTCAGGGAGATCTTGCAGACCCGAAATCCCACTCGGATTGTAGACTGAAACTCTTGGTCTCGCATTCTGCTTTGTCTTGCGAAGACAGCAACGTCAGGACTGTTTTTCTCGACGGTTCTATGTCGTATATATGTGTTGCTCTCAGTTGAATGCACTTTTCTTGATGTATGCGTTGAATGTTGGAGAGGACCTATCTACAAAGTGTGATGATGCAAATCTCTAGTGAATGCATCAAGGTTAAGATTTGTGAGCGACCAGACCAGCCGTCCAAAAGACAGGCTTCTCGACGTCAGTGAAGCAGAGGTAGTTACTGCGCCTACTGTACCACATATGCATAAGAAAGAAGACTAGCGCATGCTTGCAAAAGGGGTGACTCAGTGGAAGAAAGTCATTCCGCGGACGGAAAGTGGTGCGTTTGATGCTAACGTAGCAGAAGGCCACATCCAAGAAAAAAGCCTGCAAGATAACTGAAAAAAGAGTCAGGGTCCATTTGCTTCACTTGGCGGAGTGTCAAGAGGCCTCAGGACTCGAGTAGTGTAAGGATAGAGGCTAGATGGATCGACTGGCGAATAAGGAAGAAGATACCACTGCTGTATCCGTAAATGTATGAACGTGTTGACGGCAGACCACAGAAATTGCCTAGAAGTACCCATCAGACCGACTGTAATTCGTAGGGTAATCTGTTCAGATCTTCCCTATAGATGACAAAACGTGCGCGTCAGATCTTATATTTAGAAAAGGCTTTCCAAATGGGGGCTCCGGCTATCGAGCAAATTGGTGCAACCAGGTTCTAGCGCCCTTGCAAACAAATTTAATTCCTTTTTCCGACTCTGTCGCTAGCCCTTTTGAACTTTCCCATTTAGTGGGCTTAACACCAGCAATTCGATCGATTATCATATCTAGTGGTTGCTGAGTAGTCCCACTCGAAACTTCACGAAAAACGAGACTGGCTGCAGACTGCCGTGATTGCACAGTGTAAAAGCCTGAATATCATCCGTGACCATCTATACTGCCTCAAGGTCAGGGTGGTTATGTCTCGCGAGGCGCCGCACCGCCACAGAGGTCGCAAGGGATATGTTCAGCTTGCACTAAAAGATTTCAGCAATACCTTGTAGGGACATTTAAATCCGTTTTGCTTCAATCAGTTACAATACGCTTTTTAAAGAACTTGACGCAACTTTTAATAAGACATGGAACAAGCACGTGCATTTTTAACCTGCTGACGACTTTGGTCTTATTTACTAATTCCTGGCTGTTGGGATACTGCTATCCTCTCTTCCTGGATAGCCTACTCACTGTACCCAACTAATGGGTTTATCACTTAAACTGGTGACTAATTGCATGCTGATACTCCACAGGAATATGTCCCAGCAAATGGATTAATAGCTTTAAAGGTCAAGAGCCTTAGGCCTATGTTTTTGCGAAGCTACGTCATTCGATTTGGTGGCTTGTAGCTTGGTTGCGTTGTTGTGATTGATCGTTGTTCTTGTTACTTTGCGAAAATCCGCTGACTAGCATACATTCTCCCAACTGCTTAACGTTTACAAATGATCTTTCATCAGATCAGAAATGGGTAAATGGATTCAAATTAATCCCAGTTTGCATAGGCAGCCCAAGGACTGCGTAAGCATAAAACAAATAAAGTCCTAGCTCCCTCATTCAGCAACAATGCTCGTAAATGGCGCGACCATTCTTTTGTTGTCCACCCGGATCGCCAACAGCAGGGCGTTTACTTGTTTTTTCTTCGACATGTTACATAATTAACCTCTTGTTTGCAAATATGAAGTCGCATTTTAAAAAAGCTGTCTCCCTGTGTGCGCCCTACCCCCTATATTTCAGTGACTTTCGGAATTGGATATATTACGAATTCGAAACGTCAGAAGGTCAGAGTGTGTCTCATCGATCGCACCTCCTTCTTCTCCAAGACCCAGTACCACTAAGTACAGTTAATTTTCTGATATCAGCTTGTATAACTTCAAGCATACTCGATGACGAAAGTGAAGATTTACGCTTCAAGAAGCCCTTCTATAAAAAAAGAACAGGGAGAAAAAGAGTGATGGGCTGAGCGCATGAGACAGGAGTTTCGCCACCGATGTCTGAGACGAGTCTTGAAGCAAATTAGATTGACTCGGTTTCGAATGCGCCAGTCCAAACTTGCTGCGACAACATCACGAGAATGTACCAGGGCGTTGAGGAAAGATTCACAGAGATGGCTAAGGCATGTTTTTGTTGTAAGCTTCACAACCTCAGAGTTGTCCATCTGCAGATCCCTAACAGAAGGCCACATCGAAACCTGGGAACATCGGTTATACCACTGGGGCATTTCCATTAACCCTTCATTACTGACGCCCGTTCGGATGCAATACAAGCAAAGATGTGGCAGACTGTGATTACTGCGTTGGGCCTATTTTCAAATAGTAGCCAGCAGCATCACAGTTCTGGGCTCGAAATACAGGATATTTGCATCTGGGACGTTTAAGAACCAAGTGAGTTTAGAATACCACGGCAGTCATGCACCAGTTCCGTTTTAGGGAAAACATGCCGGTGGAAGTAGTGCCTTCCGTACAGAAGCTCCGTGCTGGCCAGAGCCCTTGGGGCACACCTGGCTGTGGCCCTGTCCGCGCATCTGTTCGCCAGGACGGCGTGGACTGGAGTGAATAAACGTCCCATATGAGCCAGTCAGCGTCAACTTGGTCAACTGGTCTCGTGAAAGCTGAATCTGTGGGCTCCTGTGAATGAGCGTCGCCGGGGCTGCATGCGCACATGTTCCGGCTGCTAGGGTACTGTGATCACGTGTTTTCTAGGCCGGCTTAGGCGTCACAGGCGGAAGATCTGAGAGCCTACGTGTCCCAGCCACTTCTTCATCGAGTTACACGACGTTTCGCTGTCTGCTCAGTCACAAAGGCACAGTCGCCATCAATATATCCCAAAATGGATCTTTCCAGCAACCAGTTCCGTGACCCGGCACCCACACCCTGATGTGGATAGAAAGTTTCATGATGGCAACTGACGAGATGTGGACGTCTGGCTCAGTGGCATAACAGTTGGCTTGATGCGAAACGTACCCGAGCTCGAATTTCGGATGTCAGGGATCTGGTAAATGAGTGGTTGGCCAGAACTGACCACTCAGTGTTCCCTGTTATCACCAGATTTCCCACCCCCCACTGCCGATACTTTTTCGTTGTCCGATCGCCGGCATGTGCTGCAGCTCGGAAAAGCAGGGCAAAATTTAACGAAATAGTTCTTTTCCGAAGGCAGATGAAAGAATAACATTTAGCTGGCTATGTTACCGTACACAATAATATTATTACTAGATCCAATGAACTGGCATCTGTTCCATTGTCTTTAAGTTCATTATGGACAGGAATGATCTAATAATTGGTCTCCTGAGTTAAAAAAAGCTAATGGCAAGTTTGAGCATTGGATACCTTCTCGAAAAAAAGACAGTGGAAACCGACATACACCGCAGAAGACAGAAGTCAGAAGAGCAAACAATAGTTTACGACAAATTTCACTTATGCAAAAATTCATGCTAACGATCGACTATGGACGTTAGCCCATTCCCACGCACCCCTCACCTCCCCCTCCTCTGCCCGCATGACTGACTGCTGTCCCGCAAGTGGCAGCTTTTTACCACGTCCGACAGGCTTTCACCGTAATCTGAACTCGCTTGCTTAGGTAAATTCCCTCCCCCTTCCCCCTCGCCATGCACACCAGATTATCAGACCAACTGTCCATTTTTTATTTACCTAGCATTTTATTCCTTCGCGGTCGATTGAACAGTTTGTCTTATTTTAAGAGCTGTATCAAATACCTTTCCGGCAGCTGTCACCCGTGTGCTCTTCTCCACCAGTCCCATCATATATGGAGAGAGAAAGGACAAACTAACAGCATAGACCACCTCTGGGTGTATTTACTCGTTCATCTGCTCCTGTGGGGCGGGATATATTGGTGCACGAGTCGACGTTTATCCAAAAGGGTAAAAGAGCATCTTCCAGCATGGTTAGGAAAGGGATCAAATAAATAACATCATTAGGTCGATCCTCGCGCACATGGTAGACACAGACCACCGTATAGACGCCACAGAGGCCTTCAGAGTGATTTACGAGGTTCCATCAAGTTATCCAAAACTACTTTGGCAGCGCTCGTTGGCTACGGCAGAGACGGCTACAATTTACGCTACGCGGACTGGAATCATGGTGTTTCACTCTTCCCTCCCCCCCAAACCCGAGCTACAGCTTAATTATATACGTTCCCATATCTTTTAATGCATTACTTCAATAGCCATATAAATGTACATGCCTGAAGATAATTTATCGAAAGCAGACGTATGCTCGCCAAATTGCTTTTTGAATAAGTGGTTACGGAATTCTACTTGTGCAAATTTTGAACGGATCTTATTGATCTCTTAAGAGAAATTCGTCTACAGAGTAGCAATTTGAACATAATTAGTAAAGTAGGACCGACTTATTTAGGCGTCTAACCGGGATACGTAGTACAAGCCGGCTGTAATAGGGGTGAGTTTTGATGTAAGGCTTGGGATTGAGTTCAGGTTAGAGATTTAAGGTTTAAGGTTAGATTCAGCGTCAATGATAACGTAAAGCGGAAACAAGTTAAGGGTTCAGGTAGGGGTTAGTGTTAACAGTAGAGTTGAGGTCTATGGTAGGGCAGCCATTTGCTTATATATTTGGATAATATTTTGCCTTTTCTCGAATTCTGCGCTGGTTCACCTTTAGTACTTGGGTGGGGCGTTCCTCTGCCCATGAGCTGTCTAGAAATCCACACAAGTCAGCTCCATCGTTAAGAAAATTCAT
The DNA here is from genome assembly GCA_902702965.1 of Spirometra erinaceieuropaei. NCBI lineage: Eukaryota > Metazoa > Platyhelminthes > Cestoda > Diphyllobothriidea > Diphyllobothriidae > Spirometra > Spirometra erinaceieuropaei. The sequence continues at coordinate 251,489 of CACRXP010000277.1, read as the reverse complement.
ATTTTAAATACGCAATATCTTACTCCCTTTAACGCAGATATTACGGACAAAGCCATCATAGTGATGACCCATCATTCTAAGGCTATTTGTTTCTACGCTCGGCGATTTTCAGAACACATTTTGACACTCAAACCCCGCAAAAACCTAGCTCGCTGAGGCGCCATTAAAAGTGATGAAACACTACTCTAATCAAGGCCTAGACGATCTCAAGTGCGTCTACTACTAGGGGGAAAATTTAGTTAGCTTCGTATATTTTCCATTCTAATGATTACGCTTAGGGCCGATTTGCATGGGGCGCGTGAAAGCTTCTTCAGTGTTTAGTGGGGTCAGACTGCTCACTTAACTTGACGTTTAGGTTCAGCAGTGAAGGTGGTGACCACAGTAAAAATGTCGGTGGCCCATATAAAGTTCGGTCTGCGAGAAGACCGTTTTAAGCAGCGTCCTCTTGACCTTTCTATCTGACAGTATACAGGCTTTAGGAGGAGGCGCTCCGTTCGAAAAACTCGAGTATCAACGAAGGACTGTCAGTAAGCAAGTCCTTTCTTCGTCTTGACAGCGTTTTTTGTAGTGACGCTCCCCCCGGCGCCTGCCGTAAAACTGCTTCTTCCTGGCGCTTACTCACGCATACGCACCAATGCCTTTTCGCTTGTCTGACGTTGCGGGATGCTGCCGTCTTCTTTGGTCAGTAAATGAGATTGAAAGGACCCATGCAATTCCCGGCCAGTCATGACAACCCAAACTGGCAAATCAAGTTCGTGGGGCGACGCGAACGTACCCTCAATAAAATCACTTTGCCGTCTGCTCTGGCTGGCTCCGGACGCGCCTCTAAAACCCGACTTCTTCCTCAGTACAACCCTTTCTCTTTACCTTCACCTCTCAGCAGAACCGATGGTCGTAGTGTTGGATATTTAGGCAGAATGGCATTACCGACAAAGTCAAGTGTAATGCCATTCTGCCTATATATCACGCGCCGCTGTGCGGCTGCTGGTTGGGCTCGAGAGAGAGCCCTTAAGGCACAACGGATAAGTTCCGTATGAACGATCGGTGAGTGCCCCCTACCATTGTTTGATAATTGCCCGAGGTCTAAGCTGTTTAAAATAATGAAGATACATCGGTTCCAATAACTTCCACTTTTCTGAGTCAGTTTGCTATGTACATTTTTAGGGATTTCTGCTGACTTCAACCTCCTCGAAATGTCCCAGTGCAAAAACCATACTACGCCAGAGGGGGCTGAATTTCACGTATGGTAATGAATTACAAGAATCAACGGCAGGGATTAGGTTTATGTGCGCGCAAAAAATGTGATTATTTAACAAATCCACCAGCGTTTAAATGTACGCATTCTAGTTAAAAGTATTTTAAGTACCTTTTAGCAACCTAACCACACTATGGGCAGCAATTTTAAGAAAAATGAGCTTTTATAGCTAACGACGTGCGGGGGTACAGAACGATGAACCAGTGTTGGCAGCACCTTATCAGCGGGGCGATACTAGTCGACTAATATCATCCTGCCGGCGAAAGGCCGAATAAAATCCCTACCGAACAACATCTAATTTTAAGAACAGTACAGGCAGTTCGCCATAGTTTTTCCGTATCGTGTGCATATACTTAACGCTTATCAGAATAACATCGAAAATTACTGTAATTATTGCTCATTCGAGCGAAAAAAACATGTTCACAGAAGCCGTTGCGCAGAAGGAGGTGCGATTGTTGAAAGAAGAATTTGTCGAAAGATGCATGCGCTGACAGGAGACGCAATCAGGAGGCATCATTCTCAACATTTCGCGATCGCTCCCGCATGCTAAGATCGTCTCAAAACCCCTCAACAGACCTTTCACACCAAGTGGAGTTGCAGGTGCACGCTGTCCAGAGGCAACTAGGAGGTATCGAGTAATGAGGCAGGAAGATTCACTGCAACCGCAGGAAATGAGTTGAGTTGTTTAGCGAATCTGGTATATAGGAGGACAAAGTAATTACGTTGAAGAAATCTCGAGACTACTCTGGACGCCAACAGTCTAAAATGTAGTAGTAGTAGCAGCAGCGGGGAGGCGGGAAGACGCCAACTCGCAGAACACAACGTCTTCGTCGGACTACGGACCGATCCGCGTGGCCGGAATTCTCGCAGGAGGTGACAACCGCGTGGGCCGCAACCTGTCTGTATCATAGCTCTCCGGGCCGCAGCCCACTAGCCAGCTCAAAGTCCCTCCCACCTCCACATTCAGCGATAAAAGTTTGTTGTGACAGCGCAAATGGCCAGCCGGAAAATGCGTGGGCGACCACCGCGTGCACTGAGATTATCAATGAGTCAAGTGGTCGAAAAATTCTGCCACTAATTAAACACCGATAATGTAATTTTAACTCTTAGAGGCTCGGATGCAGACGGGCTTACAAAGGGCGCAACAATTACGACCGTAGGCGATGAATTTATGAATTATTAATTGTTATAGGTGCGTCGTGTGATGCCAACCGCATCATCTAAATACTGCATGTATTTGATTTTCTGGTTGCAACGCTAGTGGTCGTACATTGGGGCATACAACAGAGCGAACAGAAAATGCGTAACCGAGCACAAATGGGGAGGGGAAAAAGTGATGCCGGGAAATATCTGTTAGTTCTCACGACACCTCAGAGGCAAGGAAAACCCTTGCAGTGGGCGGTAAGACCTGCTTTTTAGCGTAATTTATATGAATCTTTCTAGTTTAGAAAAGTCAGATTCGACTCTATGATAAGACTAACCGTAATCGATTTCCCATATCGATCATGCGATTTACTTTGCATCCCATTCACACTCGAATGTACTGCTTGACGAAAATTAACCCAAACTGAAGGTTGAAAAGTCAAATTCGGCGAACCTAAGTTCTCGATTTTTCCCAATTTGGTCAGAACAGACATATGCACGAGTAAGAGTAGGTCAGCAAAATTAACAACAGAGAGTGAACAATGGCACTGAAGGAGAGGCCTGAGGCCATTTGGACACGTCAGGCAGAGGGCCAATCACAGTTTAATTCCTATTTGGCGTGGAAGAGGAGGGAGTGGGGGGGTAGATTCTGCCGATCAATAATGCTCAGGGGTTTAGGCTACGAATGTGCAGAATTTAATTTTCACCGACTTCTGCATGCACAGCACTGGCTTATCTAACCATATGTCGTCGCCTTTGACGCGGCATGGGCAATTTATACATAACTTGACATGAGAAGAAGAGGCGATCTCGGTAACCTTAGTTATATTGCCCTGACGTTTCAAAAGCAAACAAGCTTTCATCGTCGGAGGTGAGTATTGTACCGCGCCTCACAGTATTTATAGGCGGTGTATGTTCTGTGCGATTTTTTCCGAAAGCTGTGTTCTTTTTTTCACAGAAGTAAGCTGTCATAATACCTGGACCAGCTAAGTGGCAACGAACTTCATTGTCACGATCTACCGGTTAGTTCAGGAAAGATGTGTTTCTAAAATGATCAGGGAAGACTGTCATCCCGTTTAAGGGAAAACTGGTTTTAATTCGCACATGGGGTCCACAGTGAGGATCCTTTGCCCAGAAGACATAAACGAAGGCGACCCCCGAAATGTTTCGACTTTGCAGGACGACTTTAATTTTGATGCAGAAAACAGAAGGAAGTTCCGTCCGCTGGCAGGTGTTCGAATTGGACTAAATGCAATGGCAATCTTAACGAGACTTTATGCCTTCGCGGGCCGTCACGAAGTGACCCACAGTATACGTATTAGGGGCGTATCGAAAAAGAGTAGGGAGTTCGGGATATCTGATTTTGGCGTGGTAGATCGAGTAACCTGCTCCAAAACGGGCCGCGCGCTCCGTCAATAAATTTTCCGCAGGTTGTGTAGCGGTTGGTTAGATGGCAAAAGATTATCGGCCGCATGTGAGGTCTGCTACGGTCACACATTCCTTTTCAAAATACACATTACCAATTGTAAAACATATTGTGATGCAATCCAAAGCCGTAACTTAAGCTATTCTGTCAGGTGAAATATAATTATCAATAAAAGTAAAAATGCGGACTGCAGAAGCAGTTGTGACGCGGGACAAATTTTGTTGGTCTGAAGATCCAGTTTCGCATTCCAACCCATAAGTACAAACAGAAGCATTAAACTGTGAAGAAAGTCTCTCCAATGACGCTGTCGAATGCGAATCTAAATAACATTTCTGCTCAAGAAACTGTAAATTCTTCCTTCTCGTTACCATCATCATCAATGTTAAAATCTTGTCAGAGAAAGACTATAGTAAACACGAGTGAACATAACCTGACTTCAGGAATATAAGTGGATGATTAATAGTCCACTATTCCCTTAAACGTACAAGGATCGTAGTCTTGCCCACCATAAAGGCCAAAACACATTTCCCAATGCCTTCCTGTTGGAGAAGCCGAGAACTCGAAAGTCGATGAGGATGATTATGACAAATCCTAGCATTCGCAGCAGAAAAACCGCAAAATATTTATTAACTCCAAACGGACAGGTGATACTGCATATATATTTAATGATTTAATATATTGACAACACAGACACTTACTAAAAGCCCATGAACGTGTGTCGACGATTCATGCTTCGCAACATGACACTGCGAGAAGATCGTGTCTCGGCTCTTAGTTAGAACATGTGCTGCTATTATGGTTAATCCTGCACCACCGTGTACTGCTGGATGCCTGTTTGTAGTTAAAAAAATACCACACAATCAGTCAGCTCAAGTGCATAGATGCCAATCCACGTATTCACACTAACCTTTGAACTAAGCCGGACAAGACTTGTCCCGAAGCACTGACTACAAGCCACCTCTGGCGATTCCAAAAGTTTCCATTGAGGGCATGTCCAGGAAAGGTCCTTACTCACCAGATTAATGACGGAGTCATGGCTTGTGCTTGTTTCTACATCTTGTTCAGGCTGCAGGTCACTTGAGAGTAAACCTCATGCGTAGCCAATTTATAAGTAAACATCAGGCTCAAGCTGCTTATTCAACTATCATTAACGCTCACCGTAATTCGCACATTCCTTCGGGATGCAGGATAACTAGGTAAATGGTTAGGCCAGTGCATGAATCATCCACTTCAAGCACTGCCCTGTCACATGTAGTGGGCCTCAGAGTCGTGCCACGACTTATGTCGAGTGAGTCGGTGAACCCACCAGAGATAAACTGTAGGCGCATGCTTGTGATGTCAGAGACATTAGTCAGGAGTATTGTTGCTGTTGGGAGGAGAAATACGTCTCCCCGTATCACTACACCTCTCTCAAATTGAGGCACGACCAGCGGGCCATCGCCCATGGTGATCGAAAATTTAGGCTGAGTAGTTGTCCAGGGCGGCGGACTGAAGAGATGACTTTCATCAACGCTCGCGTTTAAGGCGGACACCTCCACTGGCCCCTCTGCAGCCCCGATTTCCTCTTTCAGGTCAGTGTTGGACATCTTTTTGGATGATGGTTGACATTCGCCTTGTCGTCAACTATTTACAGGGCAAGAACATTTAATAGATAACTGTCCTGTCTGCTGGATGCATGGCCAGTTGCCATTGTGCGACGCCTACGGTCGGTGTTCACAGTGTGTTAGACGCCAGAGGGTGAGGCACTGTTACCAAAGTGCGTGCTCTCCCATTTAGGATCCTGTAGCTCACTACTGGCAGCCCACTACTGGCAACTACTGACGTCGCCATCTTTAATTGCAATCGTTTTGACTGCTAAAGCAATCTGCTGTCGGTTGACTGCGCAGAGACCGCACCAAACTTTGACAAAACGGTATTGCAACTTGGCTTCTCATTTATTGTAACCATCAAATTGGACGAAATATGACTACCAGAAAGTGCTGTCTCAACAATGTTACAGATTTTGGAGATTTACAACAATCTCCCAACTCGTCTGAATGCGCCTGATAGTGAGGCCTTGTTGATTATCCTTACCGCACAATTTCATGTAACTGAGCTCACAACTTAACATATGAAGGTGTGGATAGTTTACAGTCGCAAGACAAGACGCCTTCACTGGCGACTAGTCGTCATACTCTTTGGCCTTGGTCAACCAGGAGTCCAATGTGCAGAGGAGGAGCGAGGAGTACACTCATACCGTCGACCAGACAGCTGGTTAGATCTGGTGGCGGCAGAGAAGCACCTGAGCGAGATGATGAACCTGCAGACGTGTGAGCATAAACAACGTACTTCGCGCGCATGACCAACCGTCTCCTCACCTGTCGGCAACGCGTGAGAGTTGAAAATACTCTTTACGATCCTATGTCAGTCAAATGGACCCACAGTGTTAGACGTCAGACGGTGAGGCACTGTTAACACAGTGAGTACTTGCCCGTTTCGGATCCTGTAGCTCACTACTGGCAGCCCACTGCTGGCAACTACTGACGTCGCCTGCCCTGACGCGACTGTGTGGGGTTAAATGGCGGATCGTGCTGATAACAACATGCTCATCAAACACCTTCTTCTTCCCGCAATACTGCCAATCCCTTCAAAGCCACTGTGGTCATAATCATCACATTGGTCACGTGGAACAACAAACTGACCAATCATTATCTGCAGTCGATCAGCCGGTCGCGCTGAGTGAACGTCAGACGAGGAGATAAGGGCAAATTGAAACCGAGCAAATCCTGTCGAGC
>CACRXP010000277.1:39897-244386 GCA_902702965.1 Spirometra erinaceieuropaei | reverse complement strand
CAATTAGACTGAAGACAAACCAGACAGCTAGAGGCACCAGAGAACCACCTGGTGCGGACGTGTGAGCATAAACAACGCATTTCGCTCATGACTTACCGACTCCTCGCCTGTCGGCAACGCGTGCGAGTTGAAAATACGCCTTAAGATCATAGGCCAGAAAAATCTCGCAATGGTTTCAACGTAGGCACTGCTACCAAATTGCGTACCCTCGCTTTTCGGATCCTGTAACCCAGATCATTAACCCACTACTGGCAACTACTGAGGTTTGCTGCCCAGGCGTGACTGAGTGGGAGTCTAATGGCGGGTCATCGTAATAAAAACAATCACTTTAAACAGCTTATTCGTCTACCGATACTTTCTGTTCATTCCGACCTCAATCATCACGTCGGTCGTTTCATTTCCTCAAACTACCGTGGTACAGAAAACTGAAAATTCACTATTTAAGGGAGTCTCACAATCACATTGACAGTCAAAGTAGGAGAAAGAGGTTATTTGAAAACGGACAAAATCAGTAAAAAAGGGAAATCGCAAATGCTGAGGATTAAAACAGACAGTCAATTGACATTTTGAAGTAAGCTAAAAAGCACAAGAACGACAAGAGATCACCAGAAGGATGTTGTACTGTATAGCACATTCTAAACCGTCTGCGTTGCAGACTAACGCACGCTTCAGAAATGGGTGTAAACCATCCGTTTTCGAAAGCCGTCTCCTTCTTTTTTTCTATTATCAGCAAATGCTGGAAACCAAATTTGTGTTCTTCAATTCTAACGCAGACCGCGATTCCGGAGAACTCGGTCCGCACTTTCTGAAACACCTTTCGCATCTTCTGCGGGTCTTTTGACAGGCACTTTTTATTGTGAGGGGAATCGTTTTACTCGATTCAGGCTGGTTTTATAGGATTTTTCTCGCCATGACTTTCTATAGGACATGTGGGTTTTTTAACCAGCTTGTGGCGGTAATTTTGTTGATGATGGCGGTGGTGTTGGTGGTGGTTACGACGTTGTAGGTTTCGCCTACTGTTCTCACTTCTTTGAATTTAGGCATTTCACCTATCTGAGGAAAATGATTTGCTCACCGGATTGGGGGACTTTTCTGGCTGACGTTTCGAAGAGCCGGGGCTGATCTCCATTGTCAAAGCGTCAAGGGTAAAAGTCGATCAGACTTTTTGAATAGACTGCCGGATTATTTGGCCCTTGGCTGATCGATTTTTTTCTTCTCTCGCTGCCTTAGTAGGGCAATGCCTACCCTGGCGAGTTGTAACAGTCTTGAAACCGCCACGAAGACTCCTTTTATGTAAGTAATAGCCCTCCAGACTTCGGGTTGTTCTTCTTATGGCCGTCGTCTGTTCACTCGGCGCTCGCTTTGCTTGATGAAGTGGCTTGGGTATCCAGTGGTTCGAAAGAGGTCATGAAGGTATTGTTGTTCGACTCTTTTGTCGGCTCGTGTGTTGCTGTGTGCGTTCAACTCTTTGGAACAGAGTACGGACACAGCTGCGTTTGTAAGAGAGGGGGTTATTGATGTTGAAAAGCAATATTTGTCTTGTGTTGGCGACTTTTCTGAAAACGGTAGTTTGCAATCGTCCAGTTTCACACCGACGCACAAGGGCATCAAGGAAGGGAAGTGGGTTATTTGTTTCGGCTTCCATCGTGAATTGGATCTTTTGGTCAACCAAGTTCAGTAATTCTTTAAGGTGCTCTACGTCAGATGATTTGACAATGACAAAGGTGTCATCGACGTAAGTAGCTCAGAACTTTGGTTGATACTACGGCCTGTAAAGTCCTGCGTCACTACATACACCGTGAAGAAGACAAGACAATCATACGGAGCCTAAGAATACCGAGCGAACACGGCCTGTCGACCACTTTACCCAAAGCGGGAACGCAAACGCATCTAACTTCAATTGAGGCGACGACACGTAATACAGGAGGCCACCAACACTTCTATCTGACGGCCAGTAGGCCAAGGCAGCGAGAGAAGTAGAAAATCGATCAGCCCAAGGCCAAATAATTCGGCAGTCTATTCAAAAATTCTGATCGAATTTTTCCTTGACGCTTTGATAATGGAGGTCAGCCCCAGTTCTTCAAAACGTCAGCCAGAAAAGTCTCCCGATCCGGTGAGCAATTCATTTTCCTCAGATTACCGACCCGGATCTCTTACTTTTGCTAACCTCGTTTACCCTATGCCGTGTTGCTAGAGGCGTAACACCTTTCCCGGAGATTGGTGAACCCAGAGATGTGCTCTCAATTTTCTCATATGCCACCTCTTCAAAGTTAATGAATGTCTTGTAGCAGTACTTTATGAGTTCTATAAGATCCTGAGCTGTAGTCCTCTCATCGTGCGCACTATAATTTTGACATAGCAGGTCACTGGGCCTTCCGACCGCAAAAGCGTCGAACGTAACCGCCCTCCTATTCGGTTCGATTGTTTCCGTCCCCTTTACTGTCCAGAAATTACTCTGCTGAGTGTTCTGATGCTTGCAAACCCGCAGTTCGGAGCCTTAGTTTCTGAAATAGGCAGTTTGTAAGCCCTTATGCGGGTGTGCCTCGGACTAAGACGATTTTCGGAAGAGGTGCGGAAACCTGGATGACTGCCGACTGCTCTGTCAACAGTCCCATTAATTTGTCGCCCCTCCATCTGATTTTACGGGTCTTCTTGATGGGGGACAGCCACGGCGCGGAACGACCAGGGCTGCTACTTATCGCTCTGGTCAACAAGGGCGAGACGACACAGGTCATGGTGAAATGCGGGCCGGATGCAACCACATAGGGGCCGTTTGACGAGCTGCATATCAAGCAAAGTGTGACGCACACTGTGGGCTGTAAGCATGCATTTCCGATTTTTGACGATGGGTGGTCGGAATAATAACCCGAAACTTCAGACTCCTATGAACCTCACTCGGTGAGTGCCTCTAATTTCGCATTTTCGCTAATGTTGATGATTACATATGTATAGAAGAAATGGGCGAACACAGATCTACTGGCTTCCCGAAGCAAACAGGCTCCCTATGAGTGGCAAAAGTCACAAACAAACTATCAGATTCAAGATGACTAAATTATAACAGAAAAGAAGAGGGCAGACGGATAATGGGGTAGTCTGACATAGTAATTTTAAGGCCTTATTTCGCCTTTATTCGATGAAGTGATTTTGAAACTGTATTCCCTGTGTGCGATATCTGCGCAATTTACAAGTGTATGTTAGTTGTGCTGACACCAGCTTATGATAAGAATAACGAGTTATTAAGTAAAGACCAAGTGGGATCGAAAAAGTACTGCCTCAGTTAGACTCCAATCTTTACCCTCCATCCCTTCTGATATATATATATGCATGTCAAGTGGGCGTTTGACTCTCACTGTTGTGGCTAGGATCTCACTCGATCCCATTCTGTCCGCCCGCCAGCTTGCTACTGGCGACAACGAACGCTGTGTCAGAGGACACATACCACATATAATACATGAGCAGCCTCTTGCACTCTTAGCGAGCTGCTCATGTAATATATATATATATATATATATATATATATCAGCAAGGAGGGAGGACAGAGAATGCGGGTAGATTGATACAGTACTGTTTCGGGCTTATTTTGCCTTCATTCAGCCAATCATAACCCTGACCACCAGCAGCTGGGACCAGAAACACAAACATGCGCACAGACGCACCTGGCGCAGTTGATCCACCACTGGGGTCTACCAGATGTGTCATAAGCACTTCATCGAACCGAAGTTCATCAATGCCTCGCCACCTGTCATTCTCTGTCGCTGCAGATCGGGTATTTATTCAATCAGGAAAGGGCGCACACCGATATATTGGCTTCACGAAGCAAACAAGCTCCGTATGGGTGGCAAAGGTCACGAACAGGCAACCAATTACCAGGCCGAAGTCGGCCAAGTCATAATAGCAGCAAGGAGGGAGGACAGAGAATGCGGGTAGATTGATACAGTACTGTTTCGGGCTTATTGTGCCTTCATTCAGCCAATCATAACCCTGACCGCCAGCAGCTGGGACCAGAAACACAAACATGCGCACAGACGCACCTGGCGCTGCTATTATGACTTGGCCGACTTCGGCCTGGTAATTGGTTGCCTGTTCGTGACCTTTGCCACACATACGGAGCTTGTTTGCGTTGTGAAGACAATAGATCGGTGTGCGCCCATTCCTGATTGATATATTCCCCATCTGCAGCAACAGACAATGACAGGTGGCGAGGCACTGATGAACTTCGTTTCGATGAAGTGCTTATGACCCATCTGGTAGGCTTCTGTTGTGGACCGACTGCGCCGGGTGCGTCTGTGCGCATGTTTGTGTTTCAGGTCCCAGCTGCTGGTGGTCAGGGTTATGATTGGCTGAATGAAGGCACAATAAGCCCGAAACAGTGCTGTATCTACCTACCTGCATTCTTTGCCGTCCCTCCTCGTTGCTATATATATATATATATATATATATATATATAATGGTAGGGGGCGCTCACCGATCGTTCATACGGAACTCACTCGTTCCGTTGTGCCTAAAGGGCTCTCTCTCGAGTCCAACCAGCGGCTGCAGGTGAGCTTTTAACTGCGTGGAGGAGGGAGATCCGGATGGTCGTCTACACATTTTAACTAAAATTATCCAACTATAGTCAACCCCATGAGTGTGCGACCTGCTGTTTGAACCCGCCTTCCCTGACTATGAACCTTTAGCGATCCAACATGCCAACCCTTGAGTCAGGGGCTCGTCGTCGTGTGTCTTGAGACTGGAAATATTACTACCTGCATTCGATTGAACAAGGAGTTTGTTATTCAATGATTGGCGCTTCGGATAGTTTACTCCTGAAGACAAAAAAAGCGGGCTCAAACAACAGGTACCGCAACCGTGGGACTGAGTGTAGATGGCTGATGACAGTTGATTGGTCAGAAATGACCATTCCGGTGTTCCTTTTTATGCAGCAGCCGGCCAATCTGCATTCACATTTCTTATGACGCCCATATTCTTATGAACATTTACAAAATGATATACAGCAGCTGATGCATTATGCATTCCGTGAGGACGAAATGAAGATGGCAGCTCGTAGTGAAAAAATTAAGTTGTACTCGTGAATTTTCGACCTGGTGACATCAACCCGTCGTCAGACAAAAAAACAAGGGATAAAGTGAAATCGTCAGAATAAATTAGTTGGCGCGACAGGACAGCCAATGACAGACAAGACACGCAATTTTATCTAACCACTCCATTTTTTCCTCTGTTTATTTCGGCTGACGACGTGTTGGTGTCACCCGCTCGAAGATTTACGAGTACGACTCGACGTTTCCGACGAGTCTTATATTTTCATCATGCTATCTCGGATTGTACATTACCTCAGGTTTGATACATCTATTTAGCAGGAAAACCCCCTACCTCTCTGATGATGAAAAAGGGGAAGCATCCAGAAACGTCAGTACGAATACAGTGTGCACCATGGAATCACCCATGTCTTGGACGCTGGCATCCAGTTAAATATAATTTGGAGGCAAATACGTTCTTTGGGAAAATTCTAAAACTGTATTAAGTAAATCTTCGACGCTGGTTCCCCAGGCCATTTTCAGACCTGAGCAAGTGTGCAAAAAACAATTGACATTTAAAACGTGCTAAAAAGTCGATATTCACTTGGCGTTTGCGACTATGAGCGGCCGTCGTATGCGTCATTCGGTATTGATTGGCTCGCTTCTGTTTCACTTTCCCTGATCTTTTAGACCGTGGAATATAACTAAATGTTTCGATTGATGCATGATTCATCTGAGTGCATGGCCTCGAGAAACTTGGCCGTTTTAGAAGGGCAAACTCTGACTTAGTCGTTTAAAAGATCTCATGCTACACTAGTGATGTTGTATATTGTGGTTAAACTAGGAAATATGCCTCTACTCGCGCAGTTGAGCATTAGTTGATGGTGAGGAGACTAGATCCTCTATTTCAGATGGCCATGAACTCACTGGACACTGTACACAAAATTGCATGTAATAACACTCGCATTGTTGGTACCTGCCCAATAAGGAAAGGCCACGAATTCCTGAAGGCAATGCACTCAGATGAGGCATGCATCAATCGGCATATTGTTTTAGATGTCACGCACAAATTTATCGAGGACAAATGGAAGCGAGCGCAGCCAATGCCGAGGGGATTACGAAAAACCATTGAAGCGCATTGGCACAGGCTTCGGCCAACCATGGACTCGCTTGTTAGACACGGTTAAATACTTAACTGGTTTTGTCGCCGCAGATCAGGTTTTTATTCACACATATGAAGTTAATTTGCTTCGGGAAGCCGATGGATCGGTGGGCGCCTATTTCTGAGTGAATAAATACCTGATTTGCAGCGACAGAGAATGACAGGTGGGGATACACTTCGCACTGGAAACTGGGCACAAATTTGCATGTATATATAAAAAGATAACCAGGCATGCCGAGGTAGTTAATTAGGATGAGCAGATTCTTTGGTGATCTTTGCACTCTTTTTGCACTGTATGTATATACACATGCCTAGAGAAAGATACGGCCCGATGAAGTGACGGGGAACTGTGATCGCCATTTATGGCTTATTGCCCGTCTTCAGTCAGCCGTATCCAAACCCAAGTTTTGATGTAACTGGGCCTCTAACTCTTATTTCTTGGACAATTTGCCTCATTAATTCCAACGCTCAACTAGGTGAGGCATGGAAGCATTGTTCTGTCGGTTGCGGTCAAGAATATTAACTCCTGATAGAAGCGCGTCCGTCAGTTGGGTAACGGGACATACTCGAGCCGGTTTCTCTTGCAGAGCCCTTACAGGTAGTTGCATAGCGGCTGGGAATAGATGCTGAAAGGAGTCTCGACAACTACAAGGGAGACTGGAAATAATTTTAACGAGGATGGCTGACGGCGTCTAATAAGACCGAACTAATCATCCCGGTTCTCCCTTACTTAAGAGATGCTTCCGTTATGCATATATTCCCCGTCGTTATGAGATTGAGGTCCAAGGCATAACTGAAGGAGCTTGTCCCGTGGCCCGTTTGAAGACCGCAAGTGTAGCATGCGTATGTATAATTCTATATATGTTTTCATTGTAAACCTCCACCTTTGTTTTACATATATCCCATTTGCTATCATCTTTATGTTCTCGTCAGTGTACTTGTAGATAGAGGAAGTAATTGTCCTCATGCTCTCATATTAAAACCGTGAATGCTCATTTCCATCCAATGTTGTGGTGCGTCGTGAAATATCTACAGAAAGGTGTTAACCTCGACCGTTTTCTAGAGTATTCATTAATTTGTGCGGCAGAATTTTATGCCAACATTCACATGCATAGGTGTGGAGGGGAAGAATATCGAGAGACATTCATTTAGACTCGAGATAGCAGGACTTCTCGCCTACACGGCATTTATACAAATAATCATAGTCTTAGTCACATCCGGAGTGTCAGTTGGGTTGTGCCCTTGACCTCTGGCACCTACGTAGTGCTTGTTTGTTTTAAGTCAAAAAGTCGTTAGGTGCTCATGCCTACAGGTGTTAGGTGTCTAGCTTGAGTACATTTCGATTTCGCCGGTGTGCGCTGTACTATAAACGTCTTAGGTGCTAAGTGCCAGGTAGTCTGATAACTCTAGTACAACACAGTCCCTGCTTACCTCTAATGCAATGGGACTTTGACCAGAACGAATGCAAAAGCATCGAGTATACTCAGATCTACAACAAATCAAATATGCAGAACCTCGTCAGGTGTCTTCAAAGACAAGTAAAAATACATGTTTTTACGTGCAGTTACATACACATTTACTGTTTGAAGTGTTTGAAGAAGTCCACATTTGTGGTGTGTCGGAGGAGTGTATGTCTTTTCTCTGTCAGACTTCAATGTAAACGAGAAATAATGGCCTCCTACATAGTCAGAGTATTGTTTTGGCACAGAGAAAAAGTCACTCAGCGTACAGTCAGGAGCAATCAAAGCTGCACTTGGCAGGCATATCTTACAAATTTATACTAGTATGCTTACACTGCGTGACCGATCTAATGAAATGTCGGCCAAAATCCTGAAATGTGTTTTCGATAAGGAAGGATTACTAAGGCGGGGTTGTAATAGTGATTAGCATGCAGCATGATCATGTAGAATTTTGGACTCAGTAAGATGTCGGCTTTTGGATGCATTCCTTACTGACCTGCAGAGACTGCGACCTGCAAAAAATGACCATTTTTTGTATTGATTTTCTGTGGTCTTACAAATTCAAATATATTTTATAGAAAACGTGCACAAAAATATGCCTTTTTTACTCGTTCGGTAGGAAATCACGCTGCCTTCATATAAGATACCTGAAGAAAGTGTATATGTAGGTTTTAAAAAAATCTGTCATTTCGCAAATAATTTTGAGCCATATCTGCCATTGCATTGCGTTTAGCGACTTCAGTTTACAAGGTGCATGCATTTTGCGTAGGGAAAATCATATATCCCTCTATGCCTTTAAGAAGATACCATATAGAATTTGTAAAATTTTGCAATGGATCCGGATTGTGTTTAAATTTTATGGGAAGCCTTGGTAAACGGACAGGCACGATATTGCATATATGGACATCACACGGTCTTGAAAATCTCATAATTTGAAACTTTTTTAAAAGTTAAATATGCACTTTGTTCAGGTATCCTATATGAAGGCAGTGTGATTTTCTACCGAATAAGTAAAAAAAGGCAAAAGCCGACATCCTGCTGAGTCCGAAATGCTATATGATTATGTTGCATACCAATCACTATTACAACCCCGCCTAAGTAATCCTTCCTAATCGAAAACACATTTCAGAATTTCGGCCGACATTTCATAAGATCGGTCACGCAGTGTACGGCAACGACCTAATCGAAGTGTCTCAATGTAACAGACTATCACTGCAACTGGCGGTGAAGTGACCATGACTGGATTTCCACCAGAAGATTCGAATCCCCACACTTTGGCAAATCGCCTCAGCCCTTAGTAGCGATTTTCGGCAATCAATTGCAGTGCTGTCTGTGCTGGTATTGGAAAGTCGTCAGGTAGTAAGATCTGTTTAACTCTTGATTCTGAAATCAGAGACGGATAGATGACATGTTTCGAGCTAAGGCCACCCGAAGAGACGGATCAATATCGTCATTCTGGTGGATACCCTTCTTCAGGCTGCCACAATTTTTTGATTAAACAGTCTTGGGAAGAATAAGAAGACTCCCTTTCCAGTTAATCAAATCTACTGCACACACATCGACTAGATCTTTCTCCCTTCGGATAACTGGGTAAACCTACTCGCGTCTACCCATTGCGAAGTTTCAAAGTGATTCCGAGCGTCCAAATTGAATTGTCACGCAAAGGAATCTGTCGGACTTCTTGTCGTATGACAATATCGATTGAATACAGTAATACGGACTGTCTGGTATCACGGGTGGCTGTGCCCCAAATTCCATGGAGAGGTAGATTTAGAGTCAGTGTTAAGGATTAGACCTAGTCTTAGGGTACGGGAGGTTACTCTTTGCAGCATGAGGGTCACAATCGGGCTTGGGGTTAGGACAGTTAGGGTAGGTGCCAGCATCAAAAGTAGGACGCGGGAATAGGGACGTTTGGAATTTAGTATGAGGCCATCTATGACATTGGGGAGCAGGCAATGCGTAGTTCCATGTCCGATCGCGAAGTCTGAGCCCACTCTGCTACCTGGAAAAGTAGCTAGCGGTTAGTTCCTTTGACGTTTTGACCAAAATCTGGTCGCATTTTGCAGAAAATTTAGAGTACGTTCTGAGTCTAACGCAGTAGTGCTTATCTGCAAAGCAAATCCTGCGAAGTCAATAGCCAGCAATAAAATGTGAGCCTTAACCGATGAACGTCCCCAGGAACTTGCATGCCTACCTGACTGACATGTGCTGCGACGTGAATTCTAACGGCAGGTTTCCGAAGGCTCTCTAAACTACTGCAACCCCGCCGGCCTCACGGACAAAAGATGGCGAACGTGTCCCACACTAAAAGCCGATTAACCAACGACCGTCCCATGCTCTTCATTATTGCTTATCAGAGCCGACAGAACAGCAGGCCTGTGGCTTATTTGAAGAGCATTGGACTTTACGGTCAAGGGTCAAATAGGCCTGTCTAAAGTCCCCGACGGCAACGAATAAGCCGGAAATGCTCATCCTAGTTTCCTTTATCTACTTCAAGACGACTTTTGCAGCAAGCAGCAGGGACATTCTTTGCGTCCTAATCTCACAGTAGTCATTCCAACCGTTGGCACGGTCTATAATTAGCCAAAGTCGAGTCATGGAAACTCGTTTCCCAACAGGCTCCGCATTGCAGCAGGTTCTGTCACTGCCTTAACAGGTATCCCGATGGTATAAACAAGCAGACTACGGCAAAGCGGTCACTACAATTAATTCCAGCCATATCTTTGAAAGCTCATCGCAAGTTAATGTGTGAAGAGAAATCTGGAGTGGTTTGCCGCATCCCGCGCCAAAACTGCCCTTGTAACTACACAGGCCAGACTGGACGCATGCTTGAATCGCGCATACACGAACATGAACTATCTGTGCGGGGAGACGACGCAATATCGCAAGCGGCCGCCCACACGTACGAAATTTGTAACGAGTTTAACTTCTCAGCCACCAAAATAGTCGCCCGCGACGGAAACAAAACAGGCCGTGTATTGATTGAAGCCGGGCATCGGATGAGAAGTCAGTCAATTGATAAGTCGGTAACGATCGGGAGATGGCACCCAAAAAATCCGCCAAACCAAAGCAGCCTGTATTACGGGACAGGTGGTAATATGGGTTTTATGGGTGATGGCTGGTCGGGATGTACGATACAAGCCGATGGAAAGCCTTATTTGAACAAGGGATTGATCGATGTTGGCCCGCTCTCCGTTCCGTTATTATAAAATGGGTCGCCAAAGGCAGTATAGTGGTAACGGGTAAGTGGAACGCGTATAATCGTCTTCCCTCAGAAAGTTATCTGCATTTCTCTGTCAACCACTCAAAGAAATTCAAGGACCCTATCACCGGACGGCACACCAATGCCATTGATGCATATTGAAGTAGACTGAAAAGGAAAGTCCACGAGGGAGGCCATGTATGTGCTCCAGCTGTGTGAGCTCACATAGACGAAGTATAGTATCGTTTCTGGTTTGGCCTCATGTAACCTCCATGTCACCTCCCGCGATGTTCTTCCGGCCAGCCCATGTTAGGCCGTCGGGGAAAGTCCAAGTAGTGCGTGAAAGTCGGCCTGCAACCGCTGATATAGTTTATAGGCTTTCGAGACCACTGTTAAACGTATTGTTTCTAGGTACCGGATTTGTTTGAGTACCATCTCCCGATTGTTGCCGATTAATCGATCTGGTGCCTGCGTATACGGCCCTGCGTAGCCACCTACAGTCTTGCTCCGTCAGTTGATGATTGGCCCAAATGCCCCATAACTATCGTTTGTTCTGTTGCTGCTACTATCTCTGACGATGGACTCCTGCACAAGTCCGAAAGCTCCGAAAGCAAAATGCTCCGGTGCTAGAAACCTCTTTTTTTCACTCTGTGGATCTTTAAAACAGCAAGTACCATAGTTAAATCCCTTCAAAACCAGTGGAAATTTCAAATATTATGTCCAACTACTAACATAAGAGTCCACACATCGGTAGAATTTCCACTTAAAACAGGTTAGCAACTGTACGGCCATTGATTTGACACACGAAATAAACTCAATAGGGGGAAAAATGGATGACAGAGGTTATCGTGCTCTCTTCTGAACGCCTGTGTAAGGGTACCTTCAAGGTTTTAAAAATAATTGGGACGAGTTAACTATGTGTGCGGGGTAAGAAAATACCGACCTCTATTTAAAAAATTCGCAGTGTTTAAACACTCCTACCTTAATGGCAGAAGTATGAATGCCGGGGATTTTTTCACTATCTGTCTACCCTTCAGGCGCAATTTTTTTTTAAAATGGGCTTTCCTCCTTCTTAAGAATTACATGTGGTGGGTGAAGGACAGTAAACCAACGTAGACATTTCAGCAGTACTGAATTCTCGAGGCGGTACGGGTCAATGGATGTCATATAGCCGGCAAAAAACTGACCGAAAACTCTACCAAACAACGCCTTCCTTTAAAAATAGTATAGACAATTGTCCATAGTTTTTCCTTACCCCGTACATATGCTTAACTTTATTAAAAATGCATCCAGAGAGTCATAATAAAAGTGTAATAAGATAAGTTCTCCGACTACGTTACGGTGCATGTTCCTCCTGTTAGGCATTGGAATTTAGTCTGGATACGCAGCAGACAGTCACGTAGCATGTCGACAACAAACCGCAGCCAGTTTATTAACCGTCGTCAGTCAACCGTATGTATGACCAGGGGTTCGAGGACGAGTTCATTGGCCCTCAGGCGTCATGCGGCGCGCTGCGCTAACCACTGGGCCACAAGAATGTCCTCTAACTTGATCCATGAACGCATCTCCCCACGTTAGTGAATCCTCCCGATCGCAACAGACAGGAGAAGCCTAAAGAATGAAGAATCAGGGCTTGACTCCCAGATCGTCCAGACTTGGGACTGGGTATGACTGGCCATCCCAGTATCCCTCCTCTTCCTTGGGTTTCCCTCATTTAGCTTTAGTCTAAAGATTCTGTAGAAGGATTAGGCATACCAAATGCGAAACAATGCCTGGCGGAAAACTGTTAAGTTAACAATTTGAGCATAATATTTGAACCTGAAATGTCATAAGCACTACCGCCGCCGCAGCAGCCGCCATTGCCTTCGCCGACACCACCGCAGGAAGGTTAAAAACACCAAGTGTCCTGTAAGAAGTCATAGAAAGGAAAGTCGTATTCGCGAACCAGATTGTCATGAGTATACGCACTTCCGCCCAAAATGCACAAATGTCCGTCAAAAGACTCGCAAAACCAGAAGATGCGAGACGCATACACTGGAGTTGCGGCGCACATCTAAGCGTAAGAACTCACAAAGGCAGAGTACGCACATTTGTAGCAGTGCCTCACATGTCCTACGTTGAACCCATTATGAGATTTTTCTGGCCTCTGATCTTAAGGAGTATTTACAACTCGCACGCGTTGCCGACAGGAGAGGAGTCGGTGAGTCATGTGCAAAGTGCGTTGTTTATGCGCACACGTCCGCATCAGGTGCTTCTCTGGTGCCTCTAGCTGTCTGGTCTGTCTTCAGTCCAATTGGGTGTTTTTTTTCAACCCCCCCCCCGTTAGCATCTCCCGTGCTCGACAGGATTTGCTCGGTTTCAATTTGCTCTTATCTTCTCGTCTGACCGTCACTCAGCGCGACCGGTTGATCAACTGCAAATAATGATTAGTCAGCTTGTTTTTCCATGCGACCAGTGGGATGATTGAGGTCAGAGAGTCTTTGGAGGGCCAGGGAGTATTGCTGGAAGAAAAAGACGTTTGATGAGCAGCTATTATTAGCACGATCCGCCATTTAACCCCACACAGTCGCGTCAGGGCAGGAGACGTCAGTAGTTGCCAGTAGTGGGCTGCCAGTAGTGAGCTACAGAATCCGAAAGGGGGGAGCACGCACTTTGGTAACAGTGCCTCAACGTCTGGCGTCTAACACACTGTGGGTCCTTTGGACTGACATACGATCTTAGTGTATTTTCAACTCCCACGCGCTGCCGACAGTAGAGGACACGGTGGGTCATGCGCGCGAAGTACGTTGTTTATGCTCACACGTCTGCAGGTTCATCATCTCGCTCAGGTGCTTCTCTGCTGCCTGCAGGTCTAAACAGCTGTCTGGTAGACGGTATTAGTGTACTCCTCGCTCCTCCTCTGCACATTGGACTCCTGGTTGACCAAGGCCAAAGCGTATGACGACTAGTCGCCAGTGAAGGCGTCTTGTCTTGCGACTGTAAACTATACACACCTTCATATGTTAAGTTGTGAGCTCAGTTACTTGACATTGTGCGGAAAGGATAGTCATGAAAACCTCACTATCAGACGCATTCAGACGAGTTGAGAGATTGTTGCAACAACTCCACAAACTTTAAGATTGTTGAGACAGCATTTTCTGGTAGTCGTATCTTGTTTAATTTGAATGTTAGAAGAAATGCGAAGCAACGACGTTTTGTCGAAGTTTGGTGCGGTCTCTGCGCGGTCAATCGACAGCCGATTGCTGCAGTAGTCAAAAACGGTTGCAATTAAAGATGGTTATGACTTACCAGTCAGACACAACCCACTACTTCAATTGACTTAAAGGTTCCGAATGATGGAGCAATTAACATCACTGCTCACTGTGACGGCGTAAAAAGTAAACGGACCCTCGCTAATGTGTTCCTCGGTCTATGCGTGTTCAAGTTTTAAAGCACGCACATTTTCAACGTCCAAATCACTTTAATCCTCCCTTTATGCTATCAATGTAAATCGATTTTCGTCATTACTCTTACGTCTTGTGTTTCATATGAAAGAATTCAACAAATCTGCTCGGGCATATTTGTCCTTTGAAGCACCCGGTTTTGCAGGGCTTCTTAGTATTGTAGGCAAACATTTCACAGATGTGTAGAGGACTTCAGTATTCATTAGTAGTAACCTTATGGTACAAATGGAAATAGATAGTATGGCAAAATGGATTTTGGCAAATGCTGTCAAAGTCTACGGTGAGGGTTAGTTGTAGATTGGGAGACCAGAGACCAGTTCATCTCTGGTAGGCTCTCCGACTCAGTCGACGTATACTAAGGCACGACTCTGAGGCCCGCTAGAGGGGGCAAAACTATGCTTGAAGTCGATGTATCGTGTACTGGCCTAACCATTTATCTACTTACCACGCATCGCACATGAAAGTGCAAATGACCGTGAGAGTGAATGATAGTTGAATAAGCCGTTTGAGCCTGATGTTTGCTTATAAATTGGCTACCCATGAGGTTTGCTTAAAGTTGCCTTTGCAGCCTGAACAAGATGTAGAAACAAATACAAGCCGTGACTCCGACATTAATCTAGTGGGTTAGAGCTCTTCCTGAAAATGCCCTCAGTGTAACACTTTTGAAATCCCCTCTGATATCCAGAGGTGACTTGAAGTAAGTGCTTTGGGACAAGTCTTGTCCGACTTAGTCCAAAGGTTGGTGTGAATATGTGGGTTGGCATCAAAGCACTTGAGCTGATTAATTGTGTGGTATTTTTTAACTGCAAACAGGCATCCAGCGGTACACGATGGTGCAGGATTAACCATAATAGCAGCACATGTTCTAACTAAGAACCGAGACACGATCTTCTCGCAGTGTCATGCTGCGAAGCATGAATCGTCGGCACACGTGCATGTGCTTTTAGTAAGTGTCTGTGTTGTTAATATAATAAATCATTAAATGTGTATATAGTATCACCTGTCCGTTTGGAGTTACTACATATTATGCGGTTATCCTGCTGTCCATCACTGGGAGTCGGCAAGACACCCGAGTGAACAGCATCCGGGTCAACTATCACAAGCAGTACTCAAAAAACGAAAAATTGAAGATCACTCCAACTAACGCAGTACGTTTATCATCACGGGCCATCATTACCTCTCTGCAGAAGAGGGGCATTTTTGGAAGACTGAAGAAAATTGCATAACGGAATTTTTGCTGAAGTGGTCTTTATCATCAAGAGGGAAAAAACTCAACATTTTCACACCATATATGTACGTCACAAATGCGTACTTGCCCTAGGAACCCTCCTTCTCTATCCCAGCGTTTCCTTCTTTTGTTACACATGAAATGCATACTTATGTCGGTACTTGGTCGTCCATTTATTGCATAAAGTTAAGTTCGCGCATCTTCATATTTAGGAAAAGTTGATGTTTCCTCAATTGTCAACATTTTCTACTTAGCTCACTGAAGGGTCCGGACTTATACGACATTCTTTTGTGTACTTCGGACTTCATATACACACTGCACCAGCAAATTTAAATTTCTACGGGGTACTTCATTGTGGATACATAAGCAATAGCGGCCACACCCTCTCTAAATATTGCAAACAACAAACGCATACATTCTTAATGACATAAGCCCTCCTTTATTGGTTGCTATGGCTATTTTGGAAAAAATCGTTAATACTAGAGGCCGTCGGACAATATGAGCACACATATGTAAAGTCAGGATTCGTATAACGGACAGTCTGAATTTGGATGAATATGACGCAATATCCGTCAGCTTATGTTTTATGTTTCAAAATACCGAAATAAAAAAGTTTATCAGTGTAATTGTTTTACCAGACTGAAAATGCGTGTCGTAAACGAATATATATTGAGTTCGCGCGACATGCCGTCACTTTGCTCTGCCACGCCAAACGATAACTATGTCTAAACAATACTTATCCGAAGTTGACTTCCAGCGCATTCGAAAATCAGCGGCGGAGGGAATCCCGCGTGAGTCGTTAGCTAGTATTTGCAATATTAGCAAGATCACTCTGTGGCGCATTATTAATGATAAAACTGTTCCTAGAAATAAGATAGGGGGACCAAAACGGTCCACAAGTAAGCAAGACGACGATTTTATTCGTCGTACATTAAAAAAAGTTTCATTACATGCCCATTGGGACCACTCAGCGGGAACATCTGCCGATGTTTTCTATGAACATCATTAGAAAAAGGATGAAGGAATTTGAACTGCAGCGGCGGAAGGCCATGATTAATCCATATTTAAGTAGAAAACTAATTAGAGAACGGCTTTTATTTGCTAAGAATTATATTGATTACAGGTCTTCATTTTGGAAGAGCATTTTCTACTGCGATGAGGTTCTATTTTTAGACAAGCCTACGAAATCGCTCCAAAACGTCATATGTGGAAAGAACTTCCCAAAAGAACACACTACACCGACGGCAACATTTACGAACTGTCGGCGGATGATGGTTTGGATGGCGATTAAATTCGGTGAGCGGCCTGTCTGGCGGTCAACATCCGACACCATCAACAGCAAGGTGTTCATTGCAATCGTCAAGGATGCTTTCGGCTACAACGGCATAAGTCGGCGCCGAATGGATACTGTAATTTTGCAGGACAATGCACCTGTCCACCGCTCTAAAGAGGTATGAATTTGATGCGGCTTGCAAATATAATCTAACGTTCTAGACAACAACCACGCTCTCCGCAATTGGCCTCCAATCCATTTTCATCCCGGCCAACAGTCCCGATTTGAATGCTATCGAAAATCTTTTGGAATAGTCAAAAGAAATTGGCACAAAGCTAAGAAGACTCTTTCAATGCCGGAAAATTGGATTTCATACTCAATAATTACATTTTACAATCCACCATAGATAACCTTGTCATGTCTATGTCGGACAGACCTTCTGTTGTTATTAATTCGAATGGACAATCTACAAAGTACTAATTTTTTGTATCTGTTTTTGTCCTTAATTATTTTTGACCTTTTATGCGCCCTCCTCCTTTATACGTCCTCATACGTAGCCTTTATTAACTTGGTTGTAATATAGGCGTTTCTCGAAAATGTGACTTTTGTCGAAAATTATTTATTTTTATCTCAGGAAATAATATTTTCTTAACCGAACTTTGCTTTATTTCTTTGACACATCGTTTATTTTTTGCTATCAGACTTTGGGAGCCGTAGTGTTTACCGATTTTGCGTTAAAGTCGTTAACCTGTGTTAATTCGTGACATTTCATGAGTTAGCACAGGTACTGTATGTATAACGGAGAGTCTGACTTTGGAGGAATATGAACCAATATCCGTCAGCTTTGATGCACTCGTTCCATCCCTTGCACTTAGTCGGACGAGCAGTTAATAGCCTTGTCGTTGCATCTGGTTCTTCTGTCTGATGCCTGTTATCGCGATCACTGTGGACTTGGGCTAGAAAAAAACATCCTCTGTTAAAGACCCGTGTAAGCTGATTTTGTAGTCTTACGCATACATTCGGCTAGTCTCGTGGTCCTGGGAGTGACGTTTTCTCATCTGCATTGTGATAAGCAAACCGCCGCCCACCTTCTGAACACCAGCCATTAACAAACTGCACAAAAGTGTGATTTACGGGCTGAAGTTGGTGTTGTTTCCGAAATTTATAATCAAAGCAACTAAATTTCATTGACAATGTTTTGGCGATGTTCGACCCCGCGGCCCCACTTGATCAACACCATATAGATAGTTCCCTTAAAGATATGTGGTAGGTGCAAATCCGTCGACTTTACAGATATCACATGTTTACGACTTCCTTGCTTTTTAAATCCGTCGAATATTTGCGCATTTTGGGGGGAGTGTTTATAATCCATGCCCTGTTTACATCCGTCATCAGTTCACACAAGCTTTCCCGAGTGTGCTGCAAGCCCTGTCTGCGCCCTCCTTCTGAGCTTGATCCCCCGAATGAATACGTAAATTTGCCAATGACACAGTTTGGACGGATTGAAACTCCGTCATCTCCACACTGGTAGCCACGTACTACGAATTGACACGCGATTCCCCCCTGGATCTGCAGTTGTGATTGCACTCTCCCTATCCTCTTAAACCAGTGAGTGGCTGCGTCGCGCTAGACTGCACATGCCATCTTCGGCTTGACCAAGCATCGACTCACACGCGCTTCCTTGCGTGTGCTTTGAGCTCTGCTTGCACTGTCTTCCCAGCGAAAGAGGCTTTAATTTGCATGTTAAATAAAATTGTTTTAAAAAAAGATAACCCTAGGATAATTATCAAGTGGAGCTGCAGGACCAGACCTCACCAATGTTTCATATGCCATTTGCGCAATTAAATGGTAACGCGGTGTGAATATGGGAGGATAATTAGAGGCTAGCAGAGTCCGTTTATTGGTGTATGCGTGGCTATTGTGGTGTTGGGTGTGGGTTTGGTAAAGTCTTATCAGAGTGAGATTAGATGGAGAGCGAAGGAGGTGCCCTAGAGGTGCGCCTACTAAAAGCAGATGGCGTTTTTTGGTGGAATTCCAAGTTTCTTATTCTCTGTCGCAATGCCTGTCAGCTGGGTGAAAATCAGTTTGGCTTTTACAGTATATTCGTTAATACCTTCACTGGCCTGTTCCCTCGCATCGTTACTGTGCTTGTCAAATGAGCTTGCTTGCGATGGGTGATGACACAATTTATGCAGAGTCCTTTTGATGGATAATATGGGGATGGGAGGTAGTCGTTGTATTTATTAGTTGACTGTCTGCTCGGCGAACTAGGATTCGACTACTGCGACCTCTCAACTTATTTACAGGAGTATAGAACAAGGCGCGACTCCTCAGCCGATGTCGTTCTTTTTCGATACGATCTAAGCCGGTTGATTTCAAGAAAAGTTGTCAGCCTTATCGATTAAGACCTGCATTAGGTTTCATTTAGCTTATATGAAGGGAAGAAACGTGTTGACGAAGATTTCGAACACTTGAATCCACTACGCGAAATTGAATGCGGAGGAAATGGTTTTCTGATGTGGCCGAAACCGTTTCGACTAAATTTGATTTTTGTGGTCCTAGCAACTTGTCGTGATTGAGTCGGTGGTAGTAAATCCTGGAAGGTAATCGGATAAGGGAAATCGAATCACCTTCTTCATGTGGCCTGTATGGCACTCGGTGAACGCCAGCTTAATACCGTGCGTGGTTGTTTAGCTTTGTCAGTCATTGCATTGAAGTCCGCCCCCGATTGTGTTCACGGTCTCCAACGGTCGGAGTCTTATGGGCGAGCGGGGAGGAGGTTCGGCATGTGCAACGCAAGTCTACCTAGTTTATGCACAGGCCGTCGAGGCGTGCGCACCCTGTGGGGTACCCAGTGATCGTCGTCGCTTCTGACATTTAAACGAGTTAGGAGTTACAGCATAATACCCGAATAATCTTTCGCTAATTGATCAATCAATTCCTCAAAAAGCAAAATAGACGAGCGCTTGATCGTCAGCGTAAACTTTGACTCCTCTTCCTAACTCAAATTGTCCTTTCCGCGTAAAAAATCTACCGTCGCAACTAGTTAAACCGTTTCGTTTTGAATTCTACTCGTGATTTTATTTCTGATTTGTCTGGTATTGCTAGTTGATATAAGCGCAGGGACGAAGAAACTTCAAAAGATGACTAAAGAGAAGCCAGTATTCCGAGTAAAAAACGCGACTGGTTGGAACGTTGCGTACGAAATCAAACTTTGTGATTGTATCTTCAATTTGTCTGGGTATGCTGGTAGTATAGGTCTCCTAATCTATATATTCATCAGACGTAGATATCGCGTACGGCTGGATGATGTCCTCCTTATTCCCACATCTGACATTTACTATTGAAAGACATGAGGTTATGGTGCTTTTTCTTTAAATGCAAAGCCTCATGACAACATGCCGTCTAACAGGAAGACATTTATTAAACACAACTTTCTCTCCCCGAATTAAGAGTCCTTTCGACTCCGCCTGTCCAATGTGAGTATGCACAACTCGAGTACGCTTACTTTGGAAAGGCCGATACGTGGACGATACATTCGTCATTATTGAAAAGGATAAGTTATCGGGTTTTCAAGACTTACAGCATATGCCCCGACAGTCAGTTTACAAGAGAAGACAAGGAGGACGAAAAACCAACCTTCCTGGACGTGCTCGTCACGCGCACAGCTGACGGTGAACTCAGCACTACAGTGTACAGAAAGGCGACCAATAAAACCCAGGTCCCCAACTATCATAGCAACCACCCATTGGTGCACAAACGGGGTTGTGTGAGGGCGCTTTTTGACCGGGTAAAAACGCACCGTAGCGAGCCCGAAGGAAGGATGCAAGAACTACGGCATCTTCGGGACCAGTTAACATAGAACGGCTACCCAAATAGTTTTATCAGTCGCTGCATACGCGCGCACCTACGCCGGACAAACGGAAGAGAGACACCAACATTTTGGCACTCCCTACCGTACATAAAGAATGTGTCCGAGGCTACAGAACGCATTGCGTCAGAGCTAAGCGTGGGCATCGCTCATCATTCGGCGGCCACCATGCGTAGCAGGATCATGAAAATGAAGGATCGGCTGGACGCACGTGAACAGTCGGGCGTAGTCTATCAAATCCCGTGCCGAAACTGTCCTTGCCACTACACAAACCAGACAGGACGACATCTCAGCTCACGAATACTTGAGCACAGACGGGCCGTTCGGAGAGGCGACCCACTATCTCAAGTAGCCACTCACACGCTGGAGGAAGGCCATGAGTTCGACTTCGCGAACACGCGGATATTGGCTCGAGCCGGCAACAAGACAGGGCGAAAGCTGTTGGAGGCGTGAGTGTCGGACACCACCTCTATCAAAAGACACATCGATTTGCCTGCGTGTTATTACGCGCTCCGACCACGCAGCCAGGTGGCGCAGCTCACACCGTCGAGAAGTACAAACGGCGTCACCACGCCGAGGGAACATCGTGGATCAAGCGGCACAAACCCTACCTAGCCACGAACGTACTCCCCCTCCCCCCCCGCAAGGACGAGCGATATAAATGTTCAAATCTGCTGCACTCAAGTAGTCTCTGATGATGAACTCCAGTTCGAGTTCGAAAGCTCAGGCAAATAAACCTACTGTCCCAGTCATCGTGCCTTCGCCTTCTTTTAAATGGCTTGTTGATTGCCAAACTTCTTGCTACAAGTCAACTACTCTCTGAGTGAAAGTAATGTCAGCATATAGGTGTTACACTTACATTGCGGAAATGCGAACTGAGGACAATGAATCTCGTGTTTCATTGTGTAACTTCTCGACATTTCAATACTGATTTCTCTACCCACACTCATTACCCACATGATGCAATGGAGGGTCCGCTTAGACCCACCCGGATCCTCCCATCCATGAGATTCTGTCTCAGAATGTACTCGGTGTGGTTGAAGACAGTCAACGAAAACGTATGGAAAAGACCGTCGGCCTTGAAATGGCAGTTATTATTGGCGAAGGAAGTTCTCTCGATTCGTCTACGCATGCACTATTTACGAAGTTATTGGGGGTTGATATTCGCTTTACGGTCGGATTCTTATGGATGAGCGGGGCGAAAGTTCGGCATGTGCAACGCCGCCGAGGCATGCGCACGCTGTGAGGTTCCCGGCGGACGTCGTTGCTTATGACAGGTAAACTTTCGGCGTGAACATTTCACTCCTCTTCTTAGCTCTAATCTTCCTTTTCGCGTAAAAAAAACAACCGCCGAGAGTAGTTGGACCGTTTCGGTTGGAATTGTACTCTGTAATTATATCTTCGATTTGTCTGACCATTCGTCGACAGGATGATATTCCTTGATGATTATCGCCCAGATGATTCGGTGCTGCTGAATTTCCCACATTGGTTCATTTTTCTGTACCGTCGCACGTAATTATTTAGTAAGAGTGAAGTTGTGCACGGTTTCAGAGGAGAATCGGAAAACACTCCTCAGAATATGATATCTGACATCTTACACTCAACACACGTCTGCGGTTCTAAAAATATGTAGTTTAGACGGCAGCAAGGCATATTAAATAACAGAAGGTCATAAGAGAACGGAAAATGAGATCGCTGGAGAAAGAATCTTACTCGTTTGACTCTTAAGATCCCCACTCCAATCTATCGTCAAAAATAACCACGGATAGGGAGGTAGTATTATAAAAATGCGGTTGTCATGCCACTACGCGTCTAACATAATTAGTAATTAATGCAATTGTCACCTGTGGTCCTAATTGGTGCGTTGTTTGTTTACCCGTCTGCATCCGTGACGCTAATAGCCGCAATTACATCACCTACGTTGACTGATGGATGCGGCTAGAATTTCAAACAAATCAGGTGAGCGACTCGGATCCCGTCCACACGAGTAGCAAACTGAGTAAATGTGCTGAGTCAACCTAACTCTGTCCCTCCTTACACCTGCACTAATGTGATATCCTAGCCAGCTGCCCATTTGATGCTGTGATTGGGCGCCGTGGATAAAGGAGCTGAACGCGCCTGGTCTGTGCATGACGGATCAGGCATTCGCCGATCGAATATATAAAGAGTGGAAGGGCTGCTGAGTTCACATTAAGGGATAAGCTATTGCAGCATAACTCTCAGAAAATCAGTCGGCCAATCTACATAGACACACACACTGCCCACATCGAGGTCTGAGTGGAGTCGCCAGTTAGCGTCCTTTCATAGCACGGCATCTGGCACACCATGATAGATTCAAGTGCGCCTATTTCACTCTGTTTCAGACAGATGAGGAATCTAATTTCCCAAAAAACGCTAAATTGCGAAGCAAAACTTTATCCCTACCAGTGATTTGCATCGGGGTTAACCTACCGTTTTTCTCTGGAAGCCTGCATGTGCAGGTCATGTTCATTTTCAGTTTTGAAGTATCACAGTGGTCAACTTATATGATAACAACTGGGTAATTGTCTTAAGATTGCTGAAGCTAACGACATACAATGGTCGAGGGGTGCACATCTATCGTTTTAACGGAACTTACTCGTCCCGTTGTGTCTTAGGGCTCTCTCTCGAGCCCAACCAACAGTCGTATAGCGGCGCACGATATAGGCTGAAGATAAGCGGAACAGGACTGGCGATTTATGGCTTATTAGCTGTCATCGGCCAGTCACAAATAATCCCCAAGTTTGGAACAGCCCGCAACCGCCAGGAAAACGAGCCCGTGACCCGGTAGTGAGGGGCATTGGAGTTCGAGAGGATAGGCAGAGGGACAGAGTCCCACGTGTTCCACACCTCGAGGTTGGGTATGGTTAAATGATGATGGCTATTAAATCACAATTAGTCACTCCAGTCCCCCTTGAGTTTGTCGGTAGTGTTGATGTGCTTATCTTACGCCCCGCTGTTCGGCTGCTGGCGGGCTCAAAACGGAGCCCCAAGGCACAACGGTACGAGTGACATTAGTAACAGAATATGTGGATGCCCCTCTACGATTCTACATGTATACATATACATACATCTCGTCATCCTCATCGTTCCAGTAGACGATTACAGTAAAGAGAAGTAGAGTTTATGGACCAAATCCTATTTGTGCCGATATTCTCGGAGATGTACTCGCTACAACCATCAGATATGCGCGGTGTCCAGTAGGAAACCATGGCATTTACCCGACTTATAGTAAGTGTGTATAAACGAGTTAATTCTATAGAATATGCCTTTTCATACATATTTACATGGGTAGGTTTTTAATCTCTTCACGAATTCCATCGTTACCTCGAGTAAAGTAGTGGAACATTATTTTAGCTATGGTAAAAGGAGTTCCAAATTTACACAGGAATTTCTAATTTAGAAATGAACATTTAAGTCTGGAGTCCTTATATATCTTAAAGCGCATGACGAAGGCTATGGGCAAACTGACACACAGAAAAACTCCATTTGCTCTACGACACGGGTATTCATGCAGCTACTCCACTTCGTCTCTTAAAAACATGCACAGAAACTAGCGTTCTATTCTTCTACGAATAGTGCCAACAAATGGGTTACCCGCTGGGTCACCTATTCTCGGCTTTTTGCGGACGTCACAGAAATTAGAAGCTACGGTCCTTCCACTAGTTCTCCCTAAACTTGAAGTTCACCGCAAAATTAATCGGACAACATTTCCAAAAATGACTTTGACATACGAAAAGGAAGTTGATTAAACTCCATTTTCAAATTCAGAGAAAGACAGATGAAAAATTGCTCTTCTAAGTTAACCAAAAATAAACTTACTCGGGGGCATTTTTACAGTAGATGTGTTATCTCATGAAATTTCAACCGTAATTCCGAAATGTGTCTTCGATTAGAAAACACAGTTGTCATAGTAGTCATTATACAGCAAATATACAAGATTTTTTAACCGAATCCAAATTTCGGCTCGTAGATGAGCTGATTTTTGGCTATCTGAAAGTGTATGCTGTAAAAATAACTACTTTATCACTATGCATTTTCCCGATGATTTCGATGTCCTTGTAAAAGCGACCATATTTTGTAAAGAAAAACATGAAAGTCTTTTCTTGTGCATTTGTCTGGCAGAAGATGAGGTCCTCTTCAGGGTTTCAATTTTACAATAGCCCAGTTTGGCTTTAGAATGCAGTTCTTTTCAGCCGTCTGAAAGAAGCCGGTTGATAAAAAATAATTACTGAAATAGCATGTGTTTTTCCTGCTGATTTTAATGACCTTATAAAATCAAGTGCATATTACAGAAAGTTAAAACAAAAGTATTCTCCCTTGCACTCATTTGTAAAACACCAATTTTCTTCAGGCGTTATACCCAAAGGAAGAAAATATTTAAGGGTTAAGTGTTTTCGCTTATGCGCGATGTTTATCCTCATAGCATCGCGCCGCTCCCCCTCATAATATTACTCACGATGCCTGAAACATAGTAAACATCTATTGTAAACTTTTCCAACCTCCATAAGGTATTTTCTTAATGGTAAAAAAGAATGCGTGGCTTTCGTTATATTAAAATTATCAAGCTTGTATAGCGAAAACCCTTAACGCAAATGCAATGCCAGATCGGGTTCAAAATCATTCGGAACATTGAAGGATTTATAAACCCTATACATATGTTTCCATTGAGCGTAAAATTAAAGTAAAAAGCGATGCTTGATCAAATTCACAACGGATTTTATTTTTATGCTCATTCTAGGTTGTGTTGTTTTTCGTAATCTGAGAGAGGTTTGACTCAACAGTGGGCCCACTGGCATCCACTCCCCTTTTTACTGCAAAGTACACAAAGTTTTGCAAAAAACTTAGCGCGCAAAAAAGTTGGAACGACGCCTCAATTTCTTGAGAAGGCGGGAAGCCCAGCTAAACAACTGTGGACTTATACGCATGTTTTGGAATGTAAGTTGCTTTCACACAGTTGCTGCACGTCTGACGAGTGCACCCGAACCCAAAACACAAACTTATGGAATAGTAATTAGCACATTCTTTGAAACACCTTTCTCATAAAAATTTAAATTTATGCAAATGTCCTTACTTACCAGTCCTGTTGTGATCCTTATGACACTCTTGCGAGCGTAAAACCCGCGCTACCTCTTTTTTCTTATAAAACCCAACCTCTTGCGTGGGGAATAGGCGGACTGTGAAAGTTTGCTTCCTAGTCCACCTCCGATCGTACTGACACCCCGTCCCACCATCACGCCAAGGCGCGTTAGGGAGGAGAGTGCGTCGGATGCCGTGTAAGCCTGCTGTCGTTATTTACGCGCAATTCACTGTCCAGCACCTGCCGCGCCCTGAGGCAGATTGTAGATACCGTAAGCAGAGACGGTTGAACTAACCTACAGAAAGTGGGCTAACTCATGAAATGTCAACTGAAATTCCGAAACTCGTTTTCGTTTCGAATAGATTAATTAAGTGGGGTTGTAAAATTAATCAGTCTGCAGTATCATTCTACAATACTTCAGTTACCTCAGGATGTCGGCTTTCTAACGAACTTCGACCCGGCTGTGTACAAAAGCTACACTCTGTAAAAAATGACTATTTACGTGTCATGCATTTTTCTCTTTGATTTTCGATGCATACAAATATTCATTCTTTTCCTCATTCGGTAGAAAATTACGTCTTCTTCTGGTCGTATACTGGAAGGTGGGACATACTTCAGTTTTGAAAAGGCTTTTTATTGTGGAACTTCTTAATACCGTGAAATGGCAGCTGACAAATCGTCATGTCTCTGCATTAACCAATGTGGCTTTTAAAATTAACAGTATGGATCAAATCGATCGCTAAATTGTATGAAACCTCTATGATCCCCCTTTATAACCGTAAAACAATGTGGGGTTTTCCGCACACGGACAATAGGTGGCTTGTAGTCTGCAAATCCTGAATGCAAGTGTGACGACAGAGCGGATCCAAAATTATTCAGGAATTGGAAAAGGTTTTAAGAAACCAAATAATACACTGCCTTCGGTTATAAGATTGAAAGAAGACGTAAGTTTCTACCGATTGAGCAAAAGACTGAATACTTACATGCATGTTTTCCATGAAATATACTAGGACTTCTACGGGCTCCGAAAATCAAAGAGAAAAGTGCACGACACTTAAGTTGTCATTTTTTACAGAGTGTAGTTTTGTACACAGCCGGGTCGAAATTCGTTCGAAAGCCGGCATCCTGAGGTAACTGAATTATTGTAGAATTATACTGCAGACTGATTAATTTTACAACCCTTCCAAATTAATCCCTTTGAAACGAAAACACATTTTGGAATTTCGGTTGACATTTCATGAGTTAGACCCCCTACTGTATAATAATATGCATGTGTATTTATGTATACGCTATTTCAAGAAATACAGACCGATTTTTCGAATCAATTTCAAAAATAAACATTAATCTTCATAACATGGTACCGACAAACACAAGGAGACTGAAATGGCAATTTCTCGCCTATTGGCCGTCATCATCCAGCCATACCAACCCCAAGTGTCGATAACTTAAGATTCAAAAACGGGATCATTGATCATGGAGCTTGACACTTTATCATAACCAAAGATCCAGTGTTTGAACCTAAAGCGATCCACTCTTGGGGTTGGGTATGGCTGGCTGACGAGGCCAATAAGCCAGAAATAGCCATTCCAGCCTCCCTCGTCTTTGTCGGTGCCATCTCATTTGCCTCTACCACTAGTCGCTGGGCGACTGCCTGCAAGCGTTTTAGTATGAGTCCCACGGCACAACGGAACAAGCACGTTCCGTAGTCTGATCGGTGAGCGTCAAACTGTCATAACTAAGCTTTATCTTTACAATGGCTTATAAAAAACTGTGCGTGCTTGATAATTCCACGTGGACGTCTTTTTTAATCCACATACGATTTCTTTCAGAGTGCAGTTTTGAAGCACGTAAGCCCTTACTAGCAAAAGTTCAAATCAAATGCCCTTACGTATCTTGTTTGTGTTCAAACTCAATCATGGTTCTTTCCAAACAGCCGCCACTATCAACAGAGTACTGAGGAGATAGCCCACATCATCGAGCAGAAGGAGATTGGTTTCAGAAATCCTGAAATTTTAATGAAAGCCGTGAAAAGAAAGGAGGTGTAGGACAGTCTTGCACTCTTGACGATGCCCTTTCGAAAACAGCGTCGAAACAAATTTATATTCAAATGCCACAGAAATGACTGAAGCAATTCATATCGGTATTTTAACGGTGTCCGACCATTTGGAAGTTGGTAAGATAAAAACACGAGACAAAGGCGGTGGGCAAGGAGACGCGAACTCCCACAGCTATCTCTGTTTTCTGAGACAATTTTTCACGCAACTGACCGGGTATCCGTTGAGTCGGAATAATCGACACAAGAAAGCAAGTTCTTTCATAAGTGAATATCACTGCTGCAGTAACGATAGGCCCGGTTTAAAAGGCTACGGAAACAACTCCTTTTATGAGAGGATGGTTGATGTCATAGTTAAGAATGACGTCATC
This sequence comes from Spirometra erinaceieuropaei, assembly GCA_902702965.1. Lineage (NCBI taxonomy): Eukaryota > Metazoa > Platyhelminthes > Cestoda > Diphyllobothriidea > Diphyllobothriidae > Spirometra > Spirometra erinaceieuropaei. The sequence goes on along the minus strand of CACRXP010000277.1, from coordinate 216,210 downwards.
ACCGGAGTCTTTTCGGTAGACGCTCGTTGCAAGGCCGCCATCACTGAGTGTTCGATAATTACGTCTAGCGACGGGAGAATGCCTCCTGTCGCCTCTTCGCGAGTAAACTAGATAGCTGGAAAGAGGCTATTCAGACTCAGATGTAATTGTCCAATTTCGCAGGTCTTCATGATAAGAAACGTATCCTCTACGTATCGGAGTCACATTTTTGGTTTGAACGTCTGCATAACTTCCTCTTCTAGTTGTTATAGTAGTAGTTCAGCTAGTAGATCTGACATTGGCGAGCCCATTGGTGTACCCCTAACCTGTTGATATAACTTTTCATCGAATTGGCAGTAGTTATTGAGACTGAGTTTAAGCATCTCTGAAACGTGTTGTGTTGGAATGCTGGTCGGATTATCTTGCAGGCGTTGGGTTGCGCTCTCAATGGCCCCGTCATGTGGTATTAAGGTAAACCAACCAACGTAGACATTTCAGCTGCACCGACTCCTCGCGGCGTTACAGGTCAGCGAATGTCATCCTGCTGACAAAGGACCATCCAAAAACTCTACTGAACAACACCTACCTATTAAAATATTGTAGGCAGTTCTCCATAGTTTTTCCTTACGCGGGACATATACTTAATCCTTACCCTCAAACCTTTCGCTCGGGAGGTAGGGAGACAACCATCATCCGGTTTATCCGATTAGTTGAAACGGTCACCAAAGGGTTTTTGTTGTGCCGAGCACTACATCTTGGAGGCACAGTTAAAAATGATGGGAAAATAGGGGATACGCTATTAGTCAGCAAGTGTGGCAGAATTCCCTGCCAACTACCAGCTTGATAGGGGATATTCTCACCTGAAAACCACCATGCATTTCAACTAGACTGCATATTTATTTGAGTGCTGTGGTCCAACTCAGTGCTATTGGCTGTCTAGTACACGATGTCAAAGTCTGCCGCGAGATCATCTCTTCCGGTGGTGTTGGGAGGGTTCGGCCATAATTTAGACAGCTGGGTTTCGAAGAGGTACGACCTACGAAGAAGTATACCGTAGACCGTATCACGATCCTAGCACTGTCAGAGCCTTTGTTTGTCCATTTCCATTTTGCCACACTGGACAGCCAAAAGACTCTGTGGGAAACGTGCTGGCTCAGGCAGAAGTAAACATCTGGTGGGAGGTGTTAAGTCATAACAGGTGTCACCGTGGGAATTAAGCCTCTGACAAAACGATTCGACTGCTGCAAGGTTTGCCCACTTATGTGGCAAACTAAACATTAAAGGCTTACATCATCAGACCACGTCTTCTGCACTGCACGAAAACAATAGCCTCGGGGCTAAAAAAATGAACGAACTCAGGAAGACATTTCAGTTTATCATAACACCTACCAGAAGTCTGAATCGGATGTGGCAGAAGAACCACTCCTCTTATCCCTCCGCCTCTACGATGGGTAGTAATCAAGGTGCTTGTACGGTTAACTTGCCAGAAAGATCCTAAATTTGCAGGCTTGATCCCTCATCAGAAACCCATGCTGAGGGCTCCCCGTACACTCACAGACGAAAGCGACGCTAGTCAGATATCCTTAAAACAGTATCAAAACTGTAGTCATCAAAACACTTGGCGAGGCTTGTCTAACGGTGCGGGTCTGCACAATCAAAGACCTCCTGACTTAATTATGAGAAATGCGACCCGCCAGAAAGACAGTGTGCAGACCGCTGTGCACAGTACCAGTGCCCTCATGACATGTTCCGCGAGATGTGAGCAACATAAAAACTTTGCAACCGTCGGCCCGGGCAGGGCAGGGCACGGATGTTGCTACTGACACCATTGGCACGCTCGTTTCTGTTTTCCTGGTTTCGCCTGCGCAGTGAATCCTGTCCTGTGAAAATTCTTGTACCTAATGGTGTTTTGGGACAGCTGGTTACCGAAAGTTTTCCACCGTAGTCAAGTCTACTATCACGCAAAACGGTCATAGTTCGAGCAAATGATGAAGATTTCACATCCGGCGTCCGCTGAGGCGTCGGCATCTCACAAAATCTGGTTACATATGTGACAAACTTGTCTCTTCAAGCGTGTGGAAAGACAGGTGCAGTGTTGCAGTAGTCCGTGGTCCTTAGATCATGGACCAGCGGTGTGTGCACAACGTACCCGACGTACAAACATTACTCACAACCTATGTCCCCCCTCTCCCTCGCCCCCTCGACCCAATGGCGCCGACAAGCCGACCACGCCATAGCACGCCTCGTCATATGCATAATTTCAGTTTCCATGTATCCGTTTAAGCCTGATGGCGGATTACCGAAAAGGACTGTTTGCCAAATTGACTTTTCAGTTTATAAATTTGCTGAGAAGGAAGACTCCTCTTAGTAGAGAAAACATGCTGCGTCCCGGAAAGAAGCAAATGCAGCCATTTTGCGCCTCGGAGTAAACGCTCCAGGTATGAAAATTGCTATCGTCGAGAAGTAGACATGATCACCGAGACGAGAGCTTTATTCGTCCGGCGCTTCAGATTGATTTCCGGACACATCAGAGACAATATTAGTTACGTGCAAGTCACACACAGGGAGTTTCAGTAATTATGGGAAGCGGTTGTTATGCTACTGCATACCTATGCCAATTGACGGATCACCATTTGCCATTAATTGGTGAAATTTCATTAACACGTGCGGGATGCTAGCGTTATGATTCCCGGTCTCATTCACATACCGAGCCCAGAATTTTGGTCTGTGGTTTTGGAGGATTAGAAATTATAGCCGTTGTACGACCGCCTCAGCTATGAGTTTTGAAATTAACGAAATACGAGGGACATAACTCCTACGGCCCCAAATGTTTTGCCGCAATACGTACTTTGCGTTTGACGGAACAATCTACGAGCAGGCGAAAGGAACACCTGCGCGTTCGCTGACTTCGGGACTCATAGTAGATGCGGTCCTACAACGGATAGAATCTCTGGTCCTCCAACAAAACGTACCAAAATTCTGGGCCATTTGTGTAAATGATACCTTCCTTGTCATCAAGTGGAATCAGATGCCAAATTTCAGAGAACATCACAACGCCGTCTTCCTGCATATACAATGTACGATGGAAGAGGAAGGCAATAACCAGCTAGCTTTCCTTGTTGTCCTTGGTCGCTGCAAAGATTGCGACGGCCCAAAAAGCAAAATGTTCAGAGACGTGATCAATACGACAAACGTCCTGAACTACAAAAGCAATAGCCAATCAGCCACAAACGCAGGTGTGTACAGACGCTCTATCGGGGTGTTCAGATGTATTGCGGTGAGTTGAAGTCCATTTTCAGAAGAAGAGTGCATTTGATGGGTGCTCAGGGAAAAGGGATTCCAGCGCAGTTTCGTCAGCAGGTGCTTGCGCAGAGGAGACGAGCGGCAAAATCGTACCGATCCGAAAAAGAGGCAATAATAAGGTGTCAACTAAGGGGACTTAAATGCCCACTGCCATGTCAAGAAACATCTGAATTCGCTAACCGGATTTGGCGCACTTGTGGGCCAAGTAGATACAGTGGAAAACCGGAGGACTTCATGGACGCGAATGGCCGAGCATTCAGCAGTAGTGCAGACGGTTGACGCTCAAGCTGCAGCTCATTCGACAGAACCCAGGTTCACACATTCAGTTTTGTTTAGGCTGAAATTCTCACGAGAGATGACAATCGTATGAGCCCCGAGCTGCTGGGCTCCTGATTCACGAGATCCCAGTTTATCAACAAGCGCAGTGGCCTCCCCAACCCATATTTGGTGCTGAGACTTGGGTCGCGCAGGCTAATTAGCAATTCGCGGACGCACAGGCTAGTAGACTAGGTGGTAGAGCAATCACGCCAACATCCCAGATGGGTGATGAAATTCCACCAGTTAACAACGAAGGCGGAACTGTTAATTGCTGGAAGTGTACACGAATTTCCTGTGTCCCACACTGTATCTGATGATGGTTTTGAGCGTGAATCCGAAACGTCAGACGAAGAAATCCCTCAGTCCAGCGTTTGCTTCAACTTACTCTCAATTACTTCCTGGGACTCGCGTTTTCTTTTGCATGGATAAACGTCATCATTTTTAACCTTTTGTCTGCTTATTTACTCATGTAGCTGCGACTTTCACTTGTTCTGCTGCACACGGCACCTCTACCTGACGTGATCGTAGCTCGGTCAGAATTACCTCTGCCAGTAGTACTTCGCAGAACGTGCTCGCCTCAGTCAGTAGGGCGGATTTTTAATCTATTGTTGACGACGCGAGGGACGATTAGGTTCACCTCATTTGCACAAAAGACCCACCAAAGCGGTCGTAAACAACTGCGCCTGCCAGAGAAATACCAGGCCCTCTGCAGGTGAGTGCATTTCGGGCTAAGGGGAAGTACTTTGAGTCAGTGCATAGGTCGATCATCAGGACTTTTAGGGAAGCAAGAGGGTGTCAGATTCTCGCCGTCGGTCTTTTGTCAGACCTAGAAATCAAGGTGTACACGGCTTAGAAGGGTGATTGCATAACGTGGCGACCCCAGAAACAAGCATACCTGGGAATTTAGTTACCTTGCATCAGTCACTCGAGCGATTACCTAGACCCCTTTCCTCCTCTAATGAAAGTTCAAAGTTATCACTGCTTTTTCTCCGAAAGTTTCTCTCAGAATGCCTCTTGTTAGATGTCAGTTTATCATTCTCAATAATGCAGAATGTCTGCTTTCAGGGTATCTGGTCTCCCTGGCGTGTTTTGCGGGTCTGACAACAATGAACTTGTTGTAGCCCAACTCCGAGCTCCTATCTCAACTCTGAGGCTCACGCGAGTGTACGTCTGCACGTGTAAACCAGGGCTGTCTGGCATTCGCCCGCTCGGGTCTCCCACTTACCAATCAGATTCAAGGTCGAGTCAGAGGTGTCCCGGCTTATGACGCTGCGACGCCTTCCTTCGGACCCCTGGGACACGGCTCACCTGGCGCCGAGCGTGTCCGTGTCCGGCTGCCAACTAACCCCAACTACTTCTCCCGTTAATCTGTACACAATATGTCACTGGCGCCCGCATTCTCTTTCCGTTCGGGACCGAGCCTGAAGGTCATGGTAGCCAGGGTCTCACTCCCGGCCTAGCCTGCCGCGATAAATCCTTTGATGAAACTTAAACTCTCTCTTCTCGAGGTCATCCTTCGGGCAGGCACCAGTTTTGGCAATGTAGACTCATTCTGTGCTCGCAGGCCTACCATCGCACCGCTGACGGCTGACACAGGGGTGGGGGGAGGGGGGCAGGTAGATATTCAGTCTTACATTAAAAGGTTACTAACGGCTGAGTCGAAGTGCCTGTGTACGTGGTCATTGTCCTGACTGGTGTCCGTGCTCGAGAAACGTCTGGATCCTTCGCGATGACTCACTCTTTGCACAGACCCCAGCGCCAAATCATAGCGTCGAACTCACGAACAGGTAACGCCTTTATCCCTGACCGAAGAAAATGTACACAACGCCCAAAGGAACGTGGATATTCTTACGTGCCTAACGTCTGATCAGGTCACCGGCAAACCAGTTCCTGTGACTCAGAAACTGTCGACCAAGTTGTGCCGTCTTCTTCGTTTCCGCGTACATGGCTCATTGGCACAGTGAAGTCTTTCTACATCAGTTCGAATAATGATATGACAAAGACATAAACCGCGTATCATGTGGCGGCACATGATCCGCAAAGCACATATTTCCGAGCCCTTAGTTGTTACCTGTGTTGCCTGTTTGGTAAACCACTCAATATACAGTGAATGACCGATTTCATGAAATATTGGCCGAAATTCTGAAATGCATCTTCAAATAGGAAGGATTACCTTGGCGCGACTGTAATACCGATTATCTTGCTGAATATACTTATAATATTTCGGAATCAGCAGGAGTTCAACTTTCGAATGCATTGATTTTTTAAGCTCCTGTTGAAACCGCACGCGATAAAAAAGGACAAATTAAGTGGCATGCATTTTCTCCATTGATTTTCGATGGCCTTTCAAATTCAAATATGCGTTGTAAAAAACATAAATAAAAACACGCTTGCTCCTAGTCGTCTGATAAAGAATTACGTCTTATTTACATTTTATACTCGAAGAAGGAGTATAATTAGGTTTAAAAAAGTTTCAAATTATGAAATTTTTAAGACCGTGCAATGTCCATTCACACAGCATCGTACCTGTCCGCTTACCGCAACTCATCATAAAATGTACAACAAAGTCCGCATTCATCGCAAAATGCAATGGACTCTGTACAATATCTTTATAAAGGCATAGATAGATACAGTGCGTGACCTATCTCATGAAATGTTGGCTGAAATTCTGAAATGCGTTTTCGATTAGGAAGGATTACTTGGTCGCGGTTGTAATACTGATTATTTTAAGGCATACTCTTATAATATTCCGGACTCGGCAGGATGTCGGCTTTTAAATGCACTTCTTTTCAATCTCCTGTAGAAAGCGTGCTCGGTAAAAAATGACTACTTAAGTAGCCTGCATTTTCTTATTGATTTTCGATGGTCTTGGAAATTCAAACATATTTTATAGAAACCACAAACAAAAATATGCTTTCTTTTAGTCAATCAATAGAGAATCATGTCTTCTTTATATTGTATACTTAATAAAGGAGCTTAATTAGGTTTTAAAAAGTTTCTAATTATGAGACTTTTGAAGACCGCTATATGTCCTTTCACGTACCATCGTACCTGGCCGTTTACCACTGCTCCTCATGAAATATAAAACACGGTCCGCGTCCATTGCAAAACTTTGTGGACCCTGTATGATAATTCTTAAATGACATAAAAAATATGGGATTTTCTTTACGCGGAACTCATGCACCACGTAGGGTGTAAACACTAAGCGCTAATGCAACGAATGATCAAGCTCCAAATTTTTCATCAATTATAAAACTTTTAAAAACCTAATTTTACTCCTTTCTTAAGTATAAAATATAAAGAAGACGTGATTCTCTATTGATTGACTAAAGAAAAGCATATTTTTGACTGTGGTTTCTACAAAATATATTTGAATTCCCAAGACCAGCGAAAATCAATGGGAAAATGCATGCTACTTAAGTAGTCACTTATTACCAAGCATGTTTTCTACAGGAGACTGCTAAGAAAAGCATTTAAAAGCCGACAGCCTGCCGAGTCCAAAATGTTATTAGAGCATGCCTTACGATAATCACTTTCACAACTGCGACCAAGTAATCCTTCCTAATCGAAAACGCATTTTAGAATTTCAGCCAACATTTCATAAGATAGGTCACGCACTGTATGTGGTTTTCCTTAGGCGGAACGCGTGCGCCTTGTAGACTCAAACCGCTAGGAGCTAGTGCAACAACTGATCAGGTTCCAAATTATCTGGCAACTGGAAAACTATTTCAAAACTTAATTATACTCCTTCTTGGAGTGTAAAATATAAAAGGGACGTAATTCACTATCAAACGATTAGGAGAAAGCATAATTTTTGTTGATAGTTTGTATAACATATATTACAATTTGCAAGGTCATCGAAAATCAATGGGGAATATGCATGCCAGTTAAGTAGTCATTTTTACCGAGTGCAGTTTCTACAGGAGATAAAAAGAGGCATATTTTAAAGCTCATATTCTGCCGAGTCTGAAATATCATGAGATTATACCGTGAGGTAATCAGTATTACAACTACGCCTATTAAATCCCTCCTAATCGAAAACGAATTTCAGAATTTCGGTCAACATTTCATGAGATCGGTCACTCAGTGTATGTCAGATGGCTTCTGACCTTCGATCTCAATCAGACCTGTCCTAGGTGTTGGCTAAAACTACTGTATTTGTATGATACTGACTACTCCCTCGTGTTCTTGGAGGAGATGCAGTTGCCGCCGTTGTTACTCACGTTATCCCCGATAATATCTCAATTTTTCGTTGTGTTGTTTTATGGTTTTGGGTAATTTGTGGTATGGGAGTTCCTTGTGCCGCGTACAAGTGATTATTGTCTCGCATGGAGCTAACCTTTCACCTTATTGTCATTGATGGCTTCTCGAAGTTAGGGTCTGCCTGTCGTCACACCTGGCCACTGACTGATCTCACAAAATATTAGGCGAAAATGAGAACTTCGATTTCGATTAGGAAAGATTACTAAAGTGAATTTCTAATTTTGTCGGTCATGCGATGTAATCCCACAAGACTGCAGACGCGTCACGGTGTGCGCTTTTCAATGCGCCTCATTTAGTCCACCGGCAAGAACCGCATTATGTGAGGGTGTCCTCTTAGGCATTATACATTTTTCAATCGTTTTTTCAATGTTATTGAAAATTTGAAAACACTTTTTTGGAAGTCGGCAAAAAATGCTATTTTGGGCTCATTTAGTAGAACATCTGATCTTTTTCAGACTTTATAGCCTCATAAAGGCTGTCTTTTAGTTTCGGGAAGGTTTTTGAATTTCTGAATGATTTTGGACTTTGTCAGCCATTGCAGTTTTGGGGGTTTCTAATCCACAAGCTATGTGCTTTTTGCGGAGAGCAAAATACACATTAAGAGGCGACTTAAAGAAGTAATGAATAAGAACTATATTGTATACTTAACGAGAAGCATTACAGAATTCACAAATATGATGCTTTTTGAATTGACAATAAAGGGTCTTCAGAAACCTCATAGGTAGCAAATTTAAAACAGAATGATACGCTTTCCCTGAGGATAAGATCGGAAGAAGATATGGTTTGCCACCAGATGAATACAATAAATAATATTTTGATAGCAACTTCCTGTAAAATATTTTTAGATTTTAAATGGGGTTTGTTATGACTGTCTGACGACGGCTAATATGTCAGAAATGACCATTCCAGTCACCCTTTTCTTTGTCGGTGATAACATAGTGCATATATCATGCGCCGCTGAGCGGCTGCTAGCTGTGCTCGAGAGAGCCCGTAAGGCACGAAGGAACGGGTGAGTTCCGTAAGACCGATCGATGTACGCCCCCTACCAACGTTGATAACAGCTTTTTCCGCTGTCGACGAGTGGTTAAATAGATATGGCGGATGACTCAATATACGCGAGTTGATCGCAAGGCCGAGGAAATACAAGGATATGCAGACTGCAGTGAGGTGAATAATTTCATCATGTTTGTCTAGCTGGTCTATAGCTCCAACACCAAAGATGCTGCGCCATTATTCACTACCGACGCACAACGCTTCCTAAGGAAAAATCGCAAAATCTGAAGCGTTAGCCAAACACTTTAGAAGCGTACGTAACCGTTTGTCCATACTTTTTGATGACGCCGCCATCAAATTCCCCCAAGTTGAAGACAGGAACAACACGGTTCTCTCACCTTCCCTTCCAGAAGTCACCAAGTCAATACACCAACTCTTCAGCGGGAAAACACCAATTCAATGGTCGTGGGCTGGTGAACAAACGTATGACGCCGTTTCAGGAGATGAAATGGTAAAGACAATTTCCCTAGGACTACAGGGATGTCCCTATTGTGCACATGTAGAGCGCAGCATAACCGACAGTTCAGTGGCAGTTACAGAGCCGTTTTTCCTCCCCAGTGAAGTTATCTGCACACCCTCCTCAATAATCCCAACAGTCATTCGTAAAATATCTTCTGTTGAAAAGTCCATATTAGATTTCGAAGACACCACGGAACCACCCTTAACATCTTCGCCGCCCGACAACTGCAGAAATGTCAAAAATGCGGACAAACCACTGCACCACGTGCATAGATCTAATAAAGTCCTTCAGCATGGTGAATCGCGCAGAACTCTGGCGAATCATGCGGATTTTAGCTTGTTCTGAACAGCTCACACTGATGGAACGCCAATTGCACGATGAAATAATGACGTGTTGCTAACAATGAGTTAGTACCAGAAAAATTTACTCTAATAATTTAAGTGGCGTAGGGCTGCGAAATCGCTTCCACTGTCTCTAGCCTCATGCTTTTCGGCCATGCTGATGGACGGCTAGCGTGGGAAATGCTATGCAATCAACACAATCTACTAAAAAGACCAGCAGGTTTTCAAACTCCGAAAATGTGATCATCTACGCGAACATGGACAGTCGCTGTTCACAAAATCATATTTGCGGACGACTGTGCTCTTTATATCACGACAGAAACGTCCCTCCAAAGAAGCATGACTTTATTGGCCCCCAAGGGGCGAATTTCGGGCCAACTCTCAACACATTTAAAACGGAATAAAAGGTGGCGAGCGAACGTCGCTTTCGATAACTTCTCGTCTAGCCAGTACAGTTATATGGGACAGGAAGTGAAAAAATCAATAAAAGTTAGTTTTTTTAAACTTCTGACTAGGCAAGAGCGGAAGGGCGCAGAAAGTTCTATGTGGTTAGTCAACCTTTGAGCACGGCAAGCGCGGAGCCTGAACAAGGTTCTTCTGGTCGCATATGGTCGGTTTTCGAAACCTGATGGAGGCCGCTTCTGCTGTTGCTAACAAGCCTTGACCCAGCAGCTTAGGGTAGCCCGAAGGGGACCTTGTAAATCACACGAAATTTTTCATCGGGGTCCCCACGATATCCTGAATCCAAGGATAGCGCTGTCTTTTCTCCTAATTTTACCTTTTGCCAGCCATGCGAGAAGGTGCCCTCGTATTCTTTTCGAAAGACGCCTACTCATACGACCAATATTACCTGCCGCAAAGGAGCAAGTGAATGAGGAGACGCATATCGAGGTGGTTATGCATTAACCGGCACCAGCGAGCGAATACACTAATCTCAGAATCAGAGCAACTGGAGACCAACCCTCATCGATAGACAACCTCACCTGGCCGACAGTACCGTCTCAAACAACGGGAATTTCGGAAGCCATACTGGCCATCGGCCAGATACAGGCCTCCGTCCAGAACACCGTGGACACCTGCCTTACTTGTCTCAACCGTCCGCACTGCGGACACCCATTCAACTGCCTCATGAATTTCTTCGTTCCCATAAGCCTCGATAAAAAATTGAGCAAAACGCCACATAAAAACACATTTCCACGCATATCTCCACCAGCCCATACGCCATGCTCAAACCTGTCCAATATCATCCACCACAAACATTGAATACCTCACGCGTGTGAATCGCGTTCTTTAGGTTCCTCTCCGCATGACCTTTATGGCACTGTCATGCTTGTGCGGTCTGAGCCGCTCACCCTTAACCCGAAAGTCTAGTGTGTTGCTTGAGGCAGCTCATGCGTGGTACGCGTTGACGGGCGACATAGCTCGATCACCCAGATGCGCTAAATCCGCACATTTGAGGGCACATCGGCAAAAACAGGCAACTGGGAAGGGGAAAGCGTGAGTGAAGTCGACCCTGGACGCTCTGTCTCCACGATGCCTCAGCCCGTTCCGTCAATATAAGCAACCTGGTGCGCTTGTAAACTATCACGGCACATTAAAAACCGTGGCCTGGAAGGCATCCAACTGACGGAATAACTCAGTCTCCTCCGAATGAGAAGTCAGGCTGTTACGACCCCTTAATGAAAGCTCCTGTGAAGAAGAAGAAGAAGGGCCGAGCACAGGAACACTTCTTTATAGGGCATGTAGGCCAATCATCGACCGACGGAACAAGACGAGTTGACAGCGCAGAACACTGTACGCCGGCGCCAGATCGGTAAATCGATTGACCGAGTTCTCATCCGAGACCCAGGCTTCAATCGATTCGCGGCCTATTTTGTTTCCGACGCGGGCGACTATTTTGGCGGCGCTTAAGTTTAATTCGTGACCCATTTCGCGGGTGTGGGCGGCCACTTGTGATAATGCGTTGCCTCGTCGCACAGCTATCTTATGTTCGTGTATGCGCGATCTGAGCATGCGTCCAGTCTGGCCTGTGAAGTTATAAGGATAATTTTGGCACTGGATGGGAGGCACTACTCCAGATTGCCCTTCAGGCTTTAATCGGTCTTTGATTTTTATGACCCTATTGTGCATGGTGGTCTTGGGCCAGTGTTCAAGTCCAACATCTAAATCCGCAGCAATGCACTCGGTCGTTTCTGAAAGTCAGCCACTGTGACAGACGCATGAATGCCTGATCAGCCAACCTGATCGAGCTCCTCGTGGGTCGTTGTTATGCTTTCTCGGCGCTACAACCAGCTCAGCAGCAATGCGCTCGGTCGATTCTTGAACGTCACTGACGTATGGCAGAGAATGCCAAATCGTTGGTGGGGTTGGTGTTCGAGTCCTCTGGTGACGACCGCGTAGTCAGTGACTTATGAATGCCCTCGGACAGCCATTTTGCCCAAAGTTTCGCGGAAATAACGGGCCTCACGTGCTCTGTCCTCCGGTTTAGTGCAATGGTTTTGAAGAGCGTCTTCAAACATTTTCGTTTGTTAGTCACTGAATGGTTGTTGTGAAAACTAATGAGGTGTGTGGTCTTCGCTACCTTCCTATAAACTGTCATTTTAAGTTTAATGTTAAGGTTTTCCCTGAAAAGCAGATCCAGGATGAAAAACTGTTGTTCCTGTCCTTCTTCCCTCGTAAATTGTATATCAGGGAAGACTGTGTTGAGCAGGCTGTTAAAATTGTTTTATCATGCCCGTCTTTACGATGATGACGGCGCCAAAATACAGACTCATGTTGGACGAAATCAATCGTTTTCCTGTGTTCTTCTCGTTTTTGCAAAGATTCTGTTCATCGTACGCAGGCCAGGCTTATGTGGCACCCGTTAAAATCTCGTCAACGACTGCGCCCGATCTCGTCCCGGTCTTCCTGTCTGTCTCGAAAATGGACTCGGCGGGTTAGGTAGGGGAGAGCGCGATAGATGCAGCCCAAGCCTAACTCAGCCAAAAGTCACTATCCCTATGCCTACCATGCTGTAAGACACACGGCGAACATCGTCTACTGCGGCGGCCGATGTGTCGTGTTGTCAAATACCATTGACAAATTCAATTGTTATAATACTACTTGCTATATTTCAGTAACATTTAAATCGAATTTCTTATTGTCTCCAACCCACCGCCCAGGCCCACTGGCATGCACCTATTCACCTTTTGCCATCGGGCGTATTATTTATCACCCAAAACTCGAAACGACTGCTGCTCTACTGCTCCAGCCATTAACATTCGAGAAAATTTGTTTAACTGTACAACGTTGACGCTTTTCCTATTATATGTTACCTTTATGATACCTTTTCCAGTTTTTGAGGTTTTACAGTCGCTAGTAAACAAATAGGGATTTAAAAGGGAAGACCCATATTTTCCTCAATAACACTGAACTGAATACGCTTGTCATTTGCATAGTTGCTTCCCGTGTATTCCGCGCTCAGCCTAGTGCTTCTGTGAGGCCGGTTGTTATCACACACTTCACCGACTGGCCGCAGGCGAACGTGGCTCAGGCGCAGGCATACACAGGAAAGCAAAGCCTAATCTGAGATGCTGCCGCCGATTACTCAGCCGTATTTTCGTTCCCTCTAACAATAGAGACTGTCTGTCTGACTTTTCATTAGGGAAACTATTCATTTTCGAGCCTCACACACATCCCTCACAGTCGTTGATTCTCGATACAAAGCCTACGCTAGAGGCTGTTTTTCGCTTATGGCTGACCAATTCGCCGCTTTCCAGTCTTGCCAAAATTATTGGTTGGGCAGTTACGATAGATTACGTGACAACCTCTCACTGAGATGTCTTCATGTGGCAATCAGTTCGTGGGCGGTGGTTTGTAATTTCCTGTTAGTATCGGTAGTCAGTAATGCTAAGCATCAACGCGCATGCTGAGAGGACATTTTGACGCAGTGTGGCTTGAAAGTTTCTAGTTCGGACAGCTCACGGATTGCATTTCATGCTTCAGATTCAAATCCGTTATTCTAAAGCGCTCCGTGGTTTGGTTTGTTGTATAGCGTGCATAGAGTGACACTGCTCAACCTAGCAGCCTGGAATATTCTATCCACCGGAGAGGAAGGCAATTGTGGTCGCTCGCGAACTCAACGGTCACATTACGGCTCTCAGTTGAGTAGACGGATGCCGAATGCACATTCGTCTGGAGCGGGCCCAGAAAAAAATGAGATTTCTGATTTACCCTCGCCGTCAGGGAGGACGTCGTGGGACAGGTGTCCTGCCTACCACAGGACATAAATAACTCTCCGATGACTGTGATATTGCCACCCCGAGGGAGAAAGTCTACCAGCAATGCCAGCCCCTACACCCTCTCAATGACCAATTCCGGTGACTCGTAGGGCAAGATCTACGCACTCCTAACAACTGTACCGAGATCTGACAAACGGATTGTTTGTGGGGACTAATTCCCGCGTCGGCACAGAGCACGTTGGTTGAGTGGAAGTGATGGATCGCCAGGGGATTGACTTGTCTTATTGACTGTGAGGGATCAGTTGGAATAGAAGTATACACCATGGACGCCTGAATTCGTTCAGTCTTCCCATCTTATTTCTCTCTCCGTCTACGCAGGTTAATTTGCCCAAAGAGTAGCTGGACACAGTATGAATTTGGAGTCAGAGGGAGCTGGTTATTACAACGTTTGTGGCCCTTTTCGCCATCCGATAAGGGTCTCTTCCTCGAAGTTTTCACATAAAGACTTATAAAACATATATACATCTCGTCTCACCTTATTTTGTACGATGTCACTCAGCTTGTAAAAGTTAAATTGCATTTTCCTGGTTTGTCGAGGAATCTCGGCTTGCAGAACGCAAAGGTAAGAGCTCCGTTTTAGCACAAAACACTATCAATGACGTGGGCGTATTCCACTCGAAGCAACTCTACTGGACACCCAACATATTTATGGAAGTTACTTGACAGTGCATATTGCAGCCGTAATTTGCAACCCATGTGGCGTTTTTCCGTTCTTCAGGGAATTGTGCTCCAGATGCGACTGTGAACTCTATACTATCAGTTATTTTTTGATCTTTTAGATCATATTTAATGGTTTATGGATGCAAAAACCCGCATTTTCTTAGGAAATTATAGCGTCAACTGAAGTGAAGACATGGTTTCTACCTTGTTATAATCAGTCGTTCCTTTAAAAAACTGTCGCAGTTAGAAGGCACCATGTTCACCCAGTTAAAAGACGCTGTCCGGGAATCTGTCGATCCAGGCAGGAGGGCACGCTTCGTATCGCACTCAAAATGTGCACCCGATTAGAAATGTCAATAAGCTATAAAGGAATGTTTATATTCAATAATAAAGTTGATATAAGTTTTGCAAATTTGAAAAATTCGAGTAAAAAGACAGACATAAAAAATAAAACGGTCATTGTTGCACTCAGGGTGGCAGGACCTCTTTCTTGGTTGCCATCTCAGTCAAGGGCAGGTTTTGCGGAGCGGATATTTTCTTCAGGGTGTCTCTGTCAAAGAAGGATGGCGGGGGTAGAGGGCACGAGCTTCGAGGAGACAAAGACCTCACAAATGAGGGCTTGGAAACTGCCGAGACAAGGGTCTGGAGGAGCCGATCAGTACCGATGTCAGTGATTGCGGAGCACTCAACATAGTCGACTGCACCAATGCGGCGGGCCATCAATGAAGTCTGTATAAAAATGTAAAAACAATTGATCTACTAACTTTCTGCAGGTAGACTATTTTACATGGTTTTAAAACTGCTAGCCTGTAGCTAGTAATGCAGGGCGTTAAATACCTCTGTAATGGTAGGAAAGTCGCGCCCGGTGCTCTGAAGGCGTCTGTATGTTTCGACGTCAGCTCTGAGGTCGCTTTGAAGACCGACCAACAGAAAGGGGACTTTGTTACCGCATTGCTGAATTTCACGAATCCACTTCTCCGTCACAGCGCTTTGGCTATCCGGATCAGCAACAGAGAAACAAATGGCAAATATCTGGGCTCCGGAGTAAGATAATTCCCGGACCTTTTCGTGTGCATGACAGCCTGTCACGGCGAAAAGAGTAAGAAAGACAGTCAATAATAGTTGAACTATGGGCACTGAGTTTCTCGGTTGAAAAGTGTAGGTCAATGTTAGGCGAGACAGTGGAAACACATTTACAGTTGTTGCTTAAGTTACAGTGAATGCGCTGAAATTTTAAATGAGTTTTCGAGTAGGAAAGATTACTAAAATGCGGTTGCAATACTAATCGCCGTGTAGCATAATGCTAAGACATTTCGGCTACGTCGGAATACTGGCTTTTGAACGTGATTCCTTTTGGCCGCCTAAAAAAATCTCCCCCTTGTAAGAAATGACTAATACGATATTACTGACCTTCGATGCTGTCATAAATTTACTTATATTTCATAGAAGACGGATGCAAAAATATTCGTTTATTTGTTTGTTTAGTGACAAATTACGTCGCTCTTAATTATTGTTTAAAGGCACAGTAAATTTTGCTTTTTAAAAGTTCCTAATTATGGGAATTTTTTGCTCTTAAAATACATATTCATAGGACAGCGTGTCTCTCAGTTTGCTAATGTTGGTGAAAAACTATGCAGGGTCCTTTACATCTATCGCAAAATTTTATGAACAACAAGGGGTGTTTTCTTACTGTTGTTTAGAAAGCGTAGTTTAACTTTCACGGAGAATATGCAACTTGTAGTTCGGAAACCCTGAATGAGAGTATAACGGTGGGTCAGATCAAAGGTTGCTCGGAAATTTTAAAACTTTCTAAAAAACGTAAGACACTCCTCCTTAAAGTTTTCAATTTGAAGAAGACGTATCTTACTACTAACCGAGCAAATAAACGAATGTTTTTTACATGTTTTCTATGAAATCTCTTTACATTTATGTATATGAGCTCCGAAAATAAGTGAAAAAGTCAAAATATTTAAGTAGTCATTTTTAAGGTGCCCAGTGTTTTTACAGACGACAGGGAGGAATACAATTCAGAAATATGCCTTACAATAGGTAATATTAAAAACGAATTTAAACAATTTTTTATGGAGCAGCGCATCTACTGTAGTGTCTCTTTGATCATCCAGACTGTACGAAGCTTACCTGCATTCACTACGACACCTTCAACTTCTTTGCCGTTCCAATCCAGAAACTCCTTTACTGACTTCTGCCGCCGCAAGTTCTCCGCCACAACCTAATTCGCAATTCCAAAGTTTCTGCTAATGGCAGCTTAAATCTACCAAAGAATTTTTTCTCGCAAACACAAAAGCGCACTATAAGCACTACTAAGATGACCTTCTATTTGATCGACCCTCAGGAGCTGAGGCGCATTTCAGAAGCTGGATGCGACTCATTCTCGGAGTCAGTGACTAACGCTACAATTGTTCAGTCTGCCACATTTTGGTGTATGATCGTTAAGCTTTACCATAATTCATCAAACCATGTCGCTCTCAGCCTGGTATGCATTAGTACATCTCTGTCAGATGGTCCTTTGCCGGTAGCTGCTATTGCGCTCTAGATGGCTATACAGGTCAAGCGGAGGGCCGCTCCATCATCATCGCCTTTCTAACCCTTCTTGGCACTGATTTTGGTTAGAATCCCGGTCATTTGTTCTCTGGACCAAGGGGTGTGGAGTGGAACGCCAAGGTGCGGGTTCGATCGCGCCATCCACTTGTGCCCCCTTCCACCTCCGAGCTTCTTGCTTGACACCGGACTCAGGCGAGGGGAGGCGAGAGTGCGATATATGCTGCGAAAGTCAACGAGCACTATAAACTAATCCACGCGCAAGTCACCGTGCCTGCTGCAACGGCAAGGACGATCGAACTGTTCTCTGGCTCGGTGGTCGTCTAACACAATAAACTAGACCTGACCAATCAAACGCTGGGAAGATGAATGTTATAACAGACAAAAGTCGCGCAGGTTTGCGCAGTGCACAAATAAGTTCATGTACTCTCGAAAGTGCAGACGGTGGCTTACGGGCGGAGGCGATTCCATGCACGTGTGGCATGATCGAGTGGCCGAGTATGAGGTACTGGGCGTGCAACACAAATAATCGCACAAATGTGTGCAGGCTGTGTGCTAATGAGCATCCCAGGTGGGAAAAGGCAGGCGAAAAAGGTTAAAAGGAGCTGCCTTTTGGCAGTGTTTCTGTCGCATCCAACGAAAACTCCCCTAATTGCTTCCTCAGAGCTTGGTTGTAAGGGCAAATAACTACTCAACCGATTTTTTTGGGCATCCGAGAGGAGTTAACGGATTTTACTCTTTGTTTGACCAATGTAATCATCGCGTTTCGACTGCCACGCCTTGCATATTGCCTCTGCACTTCCACAAAGTTATGCCAGACGCATCAGCCCATAATGAAATAACTTCTGCAATTTACTAACGAAACAAGGCGAGGGTAGCCGCCGTGACTATCCAACCCAGTTTTGTATATTAGACTCTGCAACGGGCTATCCTGCGAATGTGTTGGAGCAATCAGACTGGCCCTCGGCACGTGTACTTTGGGTGAGCGGCACAAGCCGCCGGGGGGGGGGGAGACCATAATTACGGATGTGCGTGTGCTGGGCCGCACACCTTAGACTTAGGCATTCATGCCATTTCATCCAATGCGCCAACTTAGGACGGTTTCCGGGCGCATGCGAAAGGAAAGAGATGGCGAGACCGAGACCGGGAAAGTCATTCTCACGGTTCATCAGCACAGCTCTCACTTCGGTTAATCTGAGGCGCTTAAAAATATCTTGCCGTGCTAGGAGGCGTGGCTTGGAGGCTGTCAATTGACGCGATACCCCGGTCGTTCTTAAGACTGAGAGTCAGGCTGCGATGACTCTTTTAAGTGTGACCTCTTTTCGTCGTCCTACATATGAGATCCGATAAATCTTTTTAGAAGTCAGGTCGTCTGTGACAGATATACACGGGCTGTCAGCCACTGCGTTCATCCCTACCTTTTGATGAGCTGGAGTGCATGGAAAATGAGAAATAAATGGATAGGAAGTGAACGAGCAACTGCGGGGATTATCCGCCGTCTCCCAATTCACTCCAAAGCCACTACTTATATCTCAGAGACGTGATAAACATGTCGTGGTTATTGAGTCAACCATCGACAAATGTACCGTAGAAGTGGTAACAGTGGACGCTGGATTGTCCATGTTTCTTCTATTTCCTGAACCTTTTATAAATCGACGAGGTTTCCCGACCTTGTTTAGATTCTCCGTACAACGTTGATGCGGTGGCCAAGTAGTTTTGCCATGACTGTAAATGGTAGAAGTCTCATAAGGCCCCAGCATTCGTTTAAATCTGTCAAAGTCACTATCATTAAGAAAACAGACCTTGGGTCACGTCACCATTTATACTCAATCTCTGCTGACGTTCACGATGTGTTGGCCCAAAAGGGAAGGGTGCTGAAAGGGTTCTGGCCGTCCCTATTCCCTACTAATTAACACGTTTTTCAATGTACCGAGTAGTCCATAAGCGGACTATTCTGCAATTTTCCCATATAACGAGACAAAATCTGTTGGAGGCCTTATCCCTAGTCACTTCCTTTGCAGCTGAGTAGATGGCTGTCTGAAGAGCTCTCCACATGACACGTCGCCTATCTTCACACCAGACCCCAAGGATAATGGACGGCTACAATGTCTCCTGTTGCCACCATGCTGGCAATCGAGGCTCTAATTCTCAGAGCTCTTGGGGTTACTATGCCTTCCGCTTGGGGGGGGGGAGGTGGTCATTTAGAGGGGCATAGACCTGGAAGCAGACGTCCGTACTCAAAGGCCCTGAGAGCGCAGTCATCGGGATGACTCATGAGATGGGAAAGTCTTGTGCTAAGCATAGCGTTGGTTAATTGCCACATTGTATGTCGACTTGCAGGAGTTCTCTGGTGGTAACCATGGAAATGTAAGGGACCTCAAGTATGTCGCCGGTTGTCAAGACAATGAATGTTACAGGCGGTAAACACTGGTCATAATTTGCCGTGTTTTACTGGGACAAAAATGTGCGGAGAACGTTTCACCGGGCTGCCGATGATATGATATCTCTTAATTGCTAAAAAATCCACGGCCTAATTTGTTCTCAACCTTTTTCAGGTGATTGCAGTTGGGACATGAAAAGCCCCAGTTTCCCCAATAAGCTCCTAGTTTCCACTACAATTACTCTTAATTAGGCAACAGTGCTCTTGGGGAAAATTACACTCACCATTCTGCTTGGGTCTTCTTAAATGCGCACACTGTTTGACACTTATGCAGAAGGTCAGCATGTTAGTAATGAGTCCAAAAAGGGTTATGAGAAAAAGACTCCGTCTTTCTGTAAATAGAGCACTATCGGGACTGACCTTGACTACTCAGTGAGGCTAACGGTTTAGCGACTGGTCAACAACCGAAATTAACGAGATGTTCATAGGTTTTTTGGCAGATTTTGAATAATCCCTATTGACCCAACTGTGATAAACTCGGCGCACCGGTGGGATTCGAACCCACGCAGTAAGAAGAAGGCTTTAGTACAGCCAGTGCTCTAAGCACTTGAGCTACGAGGCCCCGCCGGACGACTCGAGTTTAATCACATTTGGGTCAAGTTTACCCCCCCAACCTACTGAAACGTCTGGAATCCATCAAATCTGATGCAGTAAATTGACTGCCCAAGCAGGCTTTCCCAAGTAATTCACCCATAATCCACCAGATGACTACCAGGCTCACGTAATTCATTGATATTTTGGCAGATTTTGACTAATTCATATTGACCCAACTGTGAAAAACTCAGCGCCTCGGTGGGATTCGAACCCAAGCAGTAAGGAGAAGGCATTAGTTAGCCAACGCTCTAACCATTTGAGCTACGAGACCCCGCCGGACGACTCGAGTTCAATCACATTTGGGTTGATTGGCTGAGGTGGATACGAAGAAGTTCGAACTAATCGCTGCGCAAATTTGCTCGCTCTTATCTTTTCTTTTCCTGGTGTACAACAGAGCTTTCCAGCAAAAATATAGTAGTAGAACAATCCCAACTACCGTAAACACTCGGCCCTATATTGCATGCATCACTCAAACCCCAAAGTGGTTGCATTTGCGTTGACCTCTCACATATGTGTATGTTCAGGAGGACGATGGAGGTTGGAAGAAAAGTAAGCACTTTGAGCAAACATGCAGTCACATGCTCTCCGTGCGGTGTGTGTGCGTTTTTGTGATCTGTTACGAAACCGCACTTTGCACGCGCGCACACAAGCACGTGGACCATTAATGACCCTTGCGAGGTGGAGGGTGGGGGGGTGGCCTGTCGGTCAGGCAGATACACATCTTCCGTCAGTGTTGCAGTTTTCGCAGTGTGCATGACGCGTGTGACCTCTGCCGCAACCCTACTCTGACCCGTTGAAACCTGTTGCGCGTGATCTGAGCTGGAAATGCTAGCTGCTGCGTTAAATAACTGACGCTGTGAACTTCGTTCAGCTGGTTTTGAGCGAGGCAGTAGAAGGCTGCTTTGCGATTAAGGGGTGCCACCTTGACATGACCAGATCGCCTTTATCTACATGCAGTTTTGGCCACAGTTCTGAATCCTCACGCACACCAAGCCGTCCTGAATGACTGTCTTTCTTACTTACCCGGACAACTGTCCCACTGTGGACCTCTCACTACGAGTGGACACCACTTTCAGCCTAATTTTCGTTTGGTTTTCTTCATTCTTCCATTCTGCGTAGTTCTGAAATGGAATTTCCAGAAGCACTCGCTCACAGCATACTTCGTTATTCGAGCGTGCTTGTTGTCCGGTAATTTGCGTATGGACAGCCAGATCTGTGCGGTTTAAGGAAAGAAAGTGCTTGAATGACCATATGGGGTCCTGTGCGTAACTGTCTGTCCTGTTATATTATATGTGTGACAGCGTCCACAGGCTTAAAACGCTTAGACCCTCTAGGACTTCAGTCGGTGACCGATCTCGTGAAATAGTGACCGAAATTGGGAAGCGCGTTGCCGATGAGGAGGGATAACTTAAGTGGCGCTATAGTGTTGACTTTTATACGGCATGATCCATGACCTGTCGGATACGCCAGGATGTTGGCTTTTGAACGCACTCTTTTTCGGCCGCCCGCAAAAATGACTTCATAGAGCGACTGCCCATGTTTTCTTCACTTTTCCGTTGATTTTCGATGCTCTATAAACGCAAATGATACTAAAGAAAACATACATATAAATTTTCCTTCTCGTATATATTTTGAAATTTTATACTGGAAGGATAGTATCTTTAGGTTTCGAAAGGGGGTTTCCACTTTTATAATAACTTCGAGCCCTATTTGATATTGGGTTTGCGCATATGACCTACAGTCTACAAACCTTATACCATCCATGCAAGAAACTACACTCATCTATGCCATCAAGAGGATGCAAAGCAGGAGCTGGGTCAGAATGAGTTATTCGAAATCTGCCAAACACATAAAGGAGTCAAAAAATATTGCAATGGATTTAAAATATGTTGCATGCCCGATACGGCTGACGAATAAAAGGGCGGGTAGAGTGGTATTTGAATGGAAAATGAGCAACCTTAAAAATTGTGTGATTATAAGGTTTCTTAAAACTAAAAGATACACTGCTTTCGAGTTTAAAATTTGAAGACGAGATCTGCGGCCAAGTGAGTAAATAAAGGCATATTGTTGATTGTGTTTCATATAAAATAAATTTGAGTTTATTAGGATACGAAAAATCGATAATAGGAATCCGCGCTAAGCAAGTTATAAATTTTTACCGGCCGAAAAGAAATTAATTTAGAAGCCATTATTCTGGAGGGACCGGAATGCCACTGGATTATGCTGTAGGATAAATAGTAGCGCAACCAAAGTTAGATAACCCTTCCCCCTCAAAAACGAATCTTAGAACTTTAGTTAAATTTTTAATGGGATCGATCAGTAACTGTAATCTCGTTGTCCGCCCCACGTCGCTTCTTTCTTCCAGAAACCGAAGTGGCACCCCTGTTGGTCCAGCACATCTAACACGTGGCCCGTTTGGGGGACACACATACACTCAGTACTGCGGTCTTTTATACCACTGCTTGTCCTCTCGGTACAGAATAGGCTTCTCCTCCCATAGAAGTCTGGATTATGCTCTTACCGGGGACCTCGCCAGTGTCGTGGGTTTGAGAACCCCTTTCGGTTGATTCGAAAACTTAAATGAATTTAAAATCATCTGTTGTCCAGTTTTTGTACACGCATGCCGAAATAAATAGAACTAGCGGCTGTCAACATCCCAGTAAATGCGTCAGTTTAACCGTCGTTATCGACGATATCCACCGTGTGACGCACATCAGGGTTGGTACAGGGACGTTCAGCCGCGCGTAAATCAATTTATGGGAGTATGAGACTTTCGTTGCATCTACCGCGCCGCTGCTCTCTCACCATCATGAGCCTGAGGTCAGGACAAAGTCAAGAAGACCGGAGGTGGGATCTGGGGACAAACTTACCGGCCCCTCCGCGCGCGTCGCACACTCCTGCTCTGTACACAGAGGACTAGGCTTTCACCAAGACAATAAGGAGCCGACTCGCATCCCAGCTGAGTGTCATGAAGGCCACATTAAGAAGGAGCTATTGTGGTAGGGGCGCTCACCGATCGTCCTTACGGAACTCAATCGTTCCATTGTGCCTTATGGACTCTCCCTCTCGAGCCCAACCAGCAGCCGCACAGCGGCGCATGATATAGGCAGAATGGCATTACCGATAAAGACAAGGGAGACTGGAATGGCCATTTCTGGCTTGTTGGCCGTCGTCAGCTAGTCACAATCAATCCCGAAGTTTGGAAAACCCGAAGCTCGAAATCGCTACCTCTTAGTTAGAAATCAACGCCTCTAACCACTGGGCCACGAGCCCATTGCCCTATCGATTTTCGATCGGTAATATACAATGGTAGCGGGCGCTCACCGACTGTTCTTACGAAACTGAGGAGCCTGTTTCTTTATCCTAAGAGGACCAAGCTGCCCCATCACCTCGCAGGATTTGAGGTCTGTACTCTTAGCACAGCCTGATTATTCAAAAGTGCTTCAGATTATTTATAGTGAGGAATAAGCACTGAATGCCGTAGCGACGAAACTCCCTAGAGTCGACCTCTCCCTATCTTCCTTCTGCAGTCCCTCGTCAGAGCAAATTAATCCTTTGATCGGAGGACTAGGCTCAGTGGCTTACAGAATCCGACAGTCCGTCGGCGCTTGCCATACACGATCTATCCACAACACAGGATGCCAGGTAGGAAACTCGGGTGACAAATTCGTTCGAGTACAGTACATGAGTAGACTGCCCATAAACCACACACGATGGTCGTTAAAAGAAAAGACCTAGTGACAAACGTATGTAAACGTGTATGGGGAATAAAATGGTTATTTACATAGGTAGGCATTACTGACGGACAGGAGGTCTACATTGTAGTTTTTCCTGCTTAATATTATTTCCGTTTTTGGATTTTTCCGGTTAACTCTGTTAAGCACATTCGAAAATTTTGTCGTTCCTTTGGTTAATGGTATGCAGAATAAATATTGGTGAGAAAAAGGAAGCCTGGGACGTCCAATCCTAGGTAAAACTAACGAGTCTTAGTTTAATCATTGGCTTATCTTAGTTGGGGGTTTGGTTCTGCAGGTAAAAAAACAGAAAATAGGCCGGGAAAAAATCATTCCGTTCTCATGTATTTTTGTCTATACCTCCATCTGCATGCGTACTGGTCTTTGTGTGACTGCCTGTGGGCACTTCAGATTGGTCCTCAGGTTGCAACGAAGTGAGCATCTATCGCAACCATATCTGGATGCGCCTCCATCTCGAAAGTGAATAGTCATTATCGCAACCGATAAGATCGTGACCCCCTAGCTCGAGGGAAGGGCGTCTGAAACAATAACCAAAAATTTCGGAATCGAATTCAAGCTGCTGATGATGACTAATAAGCCAGCATTGGCCATCCTAGCCTCCATTCTCTTCGAACGTACTCCATTTGCATCATTGCTAATCGTTATGCCAATATTCTAAGATTTCCTAATTAATGCCGCAAGGCACCGTGTGAGAGGCATATTTCAACTACGTAGACTGATTTGGGACCCTCCAATATTCATATGCACGTCCTTGTTCGTTTCCATGTTTGCATAACTCTTAAACTATGCCTGATTAGATGTAGCAAAAAGTATGTGTAATTATAACAATGTAAAATAATGGGGCTTCTTATGGACACTTGGGTAAGATGTAATAATCGCGGCGGGAAGAAGGACACAGATGATCTAAAAAGATCAATTAAAGCAAACCGTATACGACATCAGACAGGCATTTGCACATTTAATCGTATCAAACACGCATTTATAATTTGGCCTGATCCATCTGTGAAAAATATGACAACCTTGGTGGGATGCGAAAGCATGGCGGCAAAGAGAATACTTGAGTTTAGCGGACGCTCTAGCCACCTAATCTACTCGACCCCAACGGAAACCATAGGTTTTACCAAATATGAGTAACATTTTACGCCCAACTTACTGCGGCGTTTATAATCCATCGAAATTTGATACAGTAAGCCGACTGCCCAAGCAGGATTTCGTAATTTATCAATCTAAATGATGACGGCTAACAAGTGAGTCTTTCTTTTTTGTCGAAAATGCTAACCTAGAAACTCCCAGATGACTACCCGGCATCAGAAGCTAAAAGAGCCGAACCAAGCTTCAAATTTTCTTTTTATAGGCAGGGCAGTCAGGTCCGCTCCAACTTCTATCCATGGACTCGGGAAGACCCTTAGATGCGGCTTTACGACCACTCATTGCTAGCCTGCCGTGAGGCATATGTCTTTTAGGGTGATAACATTGGAAGGAAGGAAAAAGGACGAGCTTCTGATTTTCCGATGACCATCAGAAACACTATGATGTTGGTTTCATCAGATTTGAAGTCAACTGTTCCTAATTGACGAGTGGTCACTGACATGCAATCGCCTGTGCGGACTGCAGACTCTCAGCTTCAAGATAATTCGGAATTTCTCACAGCCTTCAGTCAGTAAGGATAGACTGGTACGCGCCAATCTCAAGTGAGCCCATTGTCTGTGAATATATCCCTGTGGCTTAAAATGTACACAACCGTACATGAATAAACCGAAGTGGTTTATAAAAACCACGCAGTTTGCTAGTGGTTGCATTAAGAGGAGCAGTAGTTAGCCTTAAGTGAAAACACATACAGGTCCGTCTGACATTTTTGCAAAAAGGCAAAAATGCTCCGAAAATGCAAAATTGATGGAATGTTTTCGGATATCCGCTGATTAAAAGATCGCTTGCATACAAAAAATGTTTCATCGCTTCTTTACAAAAAAAGAATCCTTTTAGAGGAGACCTAGAGAGAAATAGATTGTATACTCTTCCTGGAAATTGTGAGTAAGCCCCCAAGAAGAAGGAAAACTAACTTGAAAAATACATGCTATGCAAAATGTAAGCGGAAAATGATGAGGAACAGACCAAATCTCAGTGGTGCCCTTGAGAAAGAGACTTATAGCACGAGAAACTTGTACAGGATTGACTAACAAGTAGTTTCCTCCACAGTTAAAGCCAGCATTCTGGTAGAGCCTATTTCCAAACTCGGAAAAATCGACGTTAAATCAATGCATATACTTTTTCCGACGTTTCTGCGCCTCAAATTTATGGCTCCTGAAATAGTGAAGCTAGAACTTGTCTCATGTTCACTAGTAACCAGCGACGCCTTAGCTCCGTTTTAAAATTTTAAGGAATAGCGTGCTTCCGTTCTACACTTAGGCTGTGGTTGAGACACTTTATCAGATAACAGACTAGGTTTCTCTGTGGTCAAATTGCCACTGTTTGCTGAGGTTGCTTCCAAAGTGTGCTGACTAACCCAAGCCCATGGCAATATTTTGCAAAAGATAGAAAGCGTTGTGATGAAGCTGTGATCAGATAAATGAATTTAGATGGTGCATGGGAATATTGGCCGTTAGTATTACAAGTGGACTTGCGCCCAATTCCAGAGGCTTTTAAAGTCGGGATTCAAATTAGGAGTGTTGGATTAAAAACTGGGATTAGGCTTAGGGTCAACGTTAGACCACGGTAATGAGGCCTTCTGGAATTAAGCGCAGACTGAATTCCTTCCAGGCAAGTTCTGCAAAAGATTAATTACTAAAAAAATTGTCAAATTTGAAGCCTAATAGGTCTAGTGAATTTGGTAAATCAGACATCGTCTTCTTTTCAATTTCAACATTTAAATTCGTTTTTTCCTGAGAGTTAGAAAGAAATTAGTGGAATAAAGGAATTTAGTGAAAACGGTGTCCTACTGGGGCAGTTAGTTTGCTAGGAAGACGCCCAATTGAACATCAGAATGCTTGTCTGGACCACTTTCCGATTTTTTTGGAAACCCTTTTAAGTAGTAATTTCTGTACGAAAACGCACACGGTCTTTCGGTGCAGTAGGAAGCCGGCTACTAATTTCCTGCGGAGTATCTTGGAGTTTTTGGTCGATTTTCACGAGTTTTCCGCTCAGCATATGTAGTGCCTTTCGAGTGAAAAAATTTTAACAGAAAACCAGTATGCATTCTAGTTGACACTGTTCAAAATTTGTGTATTAATTCATGGTGAAGTAGATATAGGCAGTCTTTCCTAAATGAAAGTCGATCTGGGGATTTTTGTCAACATTCTGCTACTTGCGGTGCTCAGTGCGCGTGATTTGTGGGAAGAACCTATGTAAAATAACGCTCCTGTAAAAATCGATTCATGGATAACAAGGGACTGTTTTGATGGCATTCGTGGTGGAGTGTTCGTTTGGCGAGGCGGGCGACAACCGGTGATGAAGGGAAGCATGGATGGATTTTTCTGATTTGGCGACTAGCGCATTCACTCTTGTTTGGTGACTATCATTCCGTCAGTCAAACTTGTTTACTACTTTACTGAGAATTTTCGCACAAATCATGACTGCGCGTACCGAACGTGTTAGGTGGGCTTTCGTACAAAAGATAACTAGATGATTTTGAAGTGTTGGTTGATTTGGAGCTAATAGTCGATATGCCCAATCGTATTGTCACGCTATAAAAAATACCACGGCTTACTTTAGTACATTTTTCCGATTTTTAATGCTTGTTTAAATTAAGTTATGTCTTCCCTTTCCTGTGCCTTTTCGTGCGTAGAAACGCCTGCCTAAGATGCTGCGCTGGCATATTTAAAAATTAAAAAATCAAGCAATTAACACATCTGCTTAAACCCTTCATTCCAGCCTGGTTTCAGAATTTTGGACCCACACTTTACGCAGGGAATATGCACTTGTTTTAGTGGATTTAGGGCATTTCGCATACTTTTTTGGGAAACGCCAATGAGCCTGTGAATATCACACCCTAAATAATTCATTTACGCGGTTTCCAAATATTTATACCTATGCATCAATTTCCCTAAAGGTTACCTGCAAATAAAATGTATTTTTGTGCGAAATGAGCAAGATTTCGCTGCGTAATGGGTGATGCGTAATGATGGAATTCATAGTGCCCTGAAAGTGCACTCCTCATCCACTTTCCTTGGTGTCAGCGTTCAACCTGTCCTAATTGCAACTGCATAACTACCTCTGTTGGATAATTCTCAAGCAGTCTCACAAACAGAGGTTTTCAAGGGATTTCCCCAGAACGCAAATGCTCCTTTACCTGCAGCAGAGAGAATGGAAACATAAATCTGTAGTCAACCTTTGTGCATAAAAAAGTGTTATGTGGGAGTCTAAAATTACCGTGACTTTGCTTCAACCACCAAATTTTGCATTTACCGAAACTCCGTCAGGATGAAAGATTGTTTTAGAAATCGACACACTCCCCCTCCTATGAAATAATTCAAAACATTTCAAAATCGCTATCGCCAATTCCACTAATTTCCGTTCCAATGAGCTATTGCCTACTAACTGCAAGAGTCTGTAAGGGTTTTGTCGAAAGCTGTTCATGGCAGCTGCCCTTGGAATATGCTCAAAGCTATTGCATGCAGAACGGACGCGAAAAAATGGATGCCAGTGCGATTAGCAGAGAGCGCTGGCTTTGCGACTATAAACCAGCATGTCTCCAAGTATGGATTGGACAGGAATAACTTTGCGTATAAATAAATATTCTAGTCCCGATTAAGTAATCTTTCCTATTCGACTGCGTATTTGCAAATTTTACAAAGGGTTGCATGGTCTGTGGTGGCAACCGCATTGCTCTTGTTACAAGTTGGGCAAACTTAAAATCCAGTTTTTCCCATTAAACAAACCGTTGCTAAAGAGCAAAAAAACGGATTTTGGCGCGCATTTGCGATCGTTCCAGAACGAAGACAGACCGGAGAATTTCAATGTCGGGGCCAGACATGATCCGAAAACTGCAATCATTTGTGAGCTCATGAAATGAGTAACTACAGATTTGAACGAATTAACGTCAAACCAAAACCGTAAAGCCATTTCTAGAGTATCTCATTTTACCCCAGATTAAGCGTGTTGCTGTTTTACTTTGCCGTTTATCCGTTTGTCTTCTCTGACTGCGTTTTCCACTTTCTCTGTTGCCTCCTTGTTACTCTGAACACCACTAACCCATGAAGTGTTTAATTTGCATTAGATCTTGCTGTTTCTACGGCTATTCCCATCACCATTCCTTAGACGACGGAGCAATGCAACACTAAATCACATTAATTGTTTCAGAACCAGTTCTTGTTAACTAGATAAACAAGTGGATTGATCCATCCGAAATTAGGAACCGACCCAGACATCCGGGGACGTAGTCAACACAAATGTGCTCTCCGCGATAGCGGCTGCTGTAGTTTACGTGTTGCTGGAAAAAACGCATAGGACTTCATCCACGTCAAACAAAGTTCTTCCTTCCAGGCAAATTTAAAGGATGAAGTAGATATAAAATCCAGCGCATGAAATACGTAACAAGTCAATGTCGATTTGGAAGACGTGTTGCCAGTAAGGTGAAAATGATTTTAATCTTCTAGCTAGCGTTTAAAGACATACGCCGGACTGAAGCGTAACTAAAAAGTGGTTTCAACTTTAAAACACTCTCTTTAGGCCAATTGAAAATTTGCGGAAAAGGCGAGCAACTTTTAGAGGAACTCGTAGATGTTTGCCAAATGTGCCATAAAATGTCGTCTGCTAACCTCTATTAAAAGGAGCCAAAAGACGTAAAATACACTGATTTCTGATTAGCAAATTGCCTAGGAAAAAAAAGGGTAAGATCGCCATAGTAACAACCCTCGGCGATCCTGTCAGTTGTAACTGTGGTTGAGGATGCCCATATGGTGTCTTGAGGGAGTGACTTGGGACTTGATATGTGTTCGTAACGTCCCCGGAATAATCACGAGGGTGAAATTTCGAGTTCCAGCTGTATGCTTAAGTAAAGAAAAAGAGTCGAGCACCGGAACACTTTGCTAATTGTTCTGGTGCTGCTACCTCTGACGATAGACTCCTGTGCGTGTCTGAAAGCTCAGGACAATAAAGACAGTGTTCCGGTGCTCTACTCTCCTTCTTCCTTCATGAGGGTGTTAGGGCACTCCACAATAGCTGCCGAGTCTTCAAACCTTTGTGTAACATACCACATTACATTTCTCTAAGCAAAAGAAACAGATCAAGGTAGAACGTTAACTGCAAATAAGTGTCAGATTGAGCAAGGGCTACATTGAGATAAAAAACGGATGTCCACATAGTCAAGGAGATGATTACATCCCGACTTCCGTCTCAAAGGCCTGGGTCTGGCATATGTGTATTGGCATATTCGCGGACCACGAATATTCTCTGTTTCTTCCAACAATCCAGCAAGACCGTTTAGCGTTTAAGGTCATGCCAAAAATAACTCCAGTGCACGCTCCAGTCATGACTGTGTGCTCTCCAACAAACGCAGCGCAACAACCTTGACGCTCTGTGATTATAATCAGGTGCTGACACACAGTCTGCATCCAGGTAGCAAGTACTCCAGCACCTTTAAGATGTCAAGCCCCGTTTGAACGTCGAATTGCATGGAACACTCAATAAACCCTCCAATTATGTTTTCACATTAAGATATTTACCTAGGCGATATGATGGTATGAATAGGCCCAACGTGTTGTGTCAAGATGCAACGAGAAAATCTATAAAGCACGTGTCTATTAGACTTTCAGTGCATTAAAACGCATCTACTTTTTTGCTGAGTGAAATCTAAAAATAATTGATACCGATCAGCAGTAAGAGCCAACGTTTGAAAAAAAAGCACTAGCTTACGGCGTATGATTGCGTTAGTGAATTGAGCGGATTCTTATGAAGGGCGCAAGGCTTATTTCGGTGTGCATTCCATGATAGTCGGCATTTAAGTCTCGTTCAGATAAGTTAATCTATCTAGAAACAGGCAAAAACTTTCGCAATGGCGGACACAGAAGTATGGGCGCATAACTTACTAATCACTCGAGATTTTAAAAACCAACTAGTGTAAATCCCTAAAAAATGCCTATGCTCAAAAAACCCGTCTGTATATATGAAAACAATCAAAGATGGATTACCATCAGCAGTTTTTTGCTAATTTAAGATATTTCCCGGATGCATTATGGAACAATGGAGAAGTAATCACTATGTACGTAAATATGATTCTGCAGAGTGTATTGGGTGCGGTGACTCGGAAGTTTGCGGATCGAAGTTCGCATTTCAGAACCCATGACCAGCTTCGAGATTAAGCTAAACGGCTTCCGTTTCTGTGATCCCATACAAGTTATGTATCATTCTTCGGAAACGTCGTTGAGGGGGAGGGGTAACACAGTGTTGCATGGGCTTTCATGCTGACTCAGTGTTTAACTCCGTGGGCCAACTCGAAAGAGTGAGCATTTTGGAAGTCCTTGGGTGAAAATCGGTGGTAATAGTCACTTAGCAACAAATTACGTATCCACGCGCGCACAATCTTTAATAGCTAGCGACAGTTCTTAATCAGTCTCGTACTCTGAGTTATTTCGCCAACCTCTGAAACCTGTGAGCATCACCAAGAGTGCTTGTATCGAGGCACAGTTGCAGACCACATAAGTGAATCCTATCGAAATGGAAAATGGCGGGTGTGAACATATGCGTACAAATCCAGATAACAGCTTTCCTCGCCGGGAAGATTCCCTTTGGAAATCGCCCGTCTGTTTGAGCGGCCTGTAACTGCTCGAACATAGCTAGTGCTGTAGTCTTTCACACTTAAATCCCCAGGCCTTACGGCTGTAGTTGACTCCTGTATCCTACCCTAACGCAAAAATTCTACTTTAAAAACGGATACTTTTAACCAGGATGCCGACACTGCGGACACATGTAGTCGTCCCTCGTATTTACTGCCTCCGTCTGATATACCTCAATGCTGTCCAGTGTGGAAATGTCGAAATAGCATGACTGCATTTCTTTTCTTCATTTTCCCTGCATCGTGTTTCGCATTCACTGCGATTATCCGGTGCCTTAAGAGGGAACTCTCATAAGCATTCATCACAAAGTCAGTTCATGAGATTTTCTGCACGATGTTTACTAAATGCTGCCCCAATAAAAGCGGTTACGAAGAGATAATGGTACTTAGCCGCTTTGTTTTCTCCGGCTGATTCAACTGCGACCAACTGGGTAATGGTTATTTTCAAGCGCTAAGGCACCGCGGTCCCAGGTATTCCACACCTCGGGGTTGGATGTGACTGGCGGACAACGGCTTGGAAGCCAGAAATGATCGTTTCAGTCTCCCTTGTCTTTTCCGTAATAACAATCCTCCAATATTATGCGCCGCTGTGGGCTGTTTGTCTCGTTCGAGAGAGAGGGAGAACGAGTGATTTACATACAAACCATCGATGAGAACCCCTCAACCAAATGCTACAAACTTGGTAGTCTGTTCTTTTACTCGTGCCCTATGGCTTAATTTAAAACTACACTCTGTAATGCCACCAAGGTCTCTGTTTACAATCACGAATACTTCAAAAAGTATCCATCTGAGGAACCTTTCAGAATGGAGGATACCCAATAGCCTGTAGACTGCTAGTGTACTTGAAATAACGAATACCAGCATGCCGAGATAAGAGAAGCGTTTGGTGAAGTGATCTAGATAGCCACTGGGACGACAAAAAACGTGGCAGATTTTGAGACAAGACTTGGACGAGCCCCAAGTAGGACAAACACTTTAAATTTCCTTTCGCATCACCACTGCGTAAACGCAAAATAAACAAAGTTGCGAAACAATGGCTTGTCCACTCCAAACTGTGCATCCCGAGGCTCGGAATATTCATTCAAATATTACGTACCAGATAAATTGGACTGATCACATCAGAGTGAAAAAGATTAGTCTTTTAGAGGGTTCAGTCTGAAAAAAAGCTAATACGCCCAGACTTAATCAATCATGCATTTCTCAGATGAGAAAAGTTTGACCCCGAATAATTTTGTGTGGTGAAAACGCGTGTTCGATAGAAGGGGTTCTTTGAATTTTGACACACGTAAAATGTGCCCAGTAACGTTAGTATTGAGCGTACTAATGTTGAGGAAGGCAAAAACTAATTTTATTGCGCCTGCCGACATAAATCAGGATGTAAACCAGTGGATCTGATCGGCGCTTACTGATATGGTAAAGGGAGCGCCGCAGATCTCGCTACGGAACTTACTCTTCGTGTTGTGCCTTGGGACTCTCTCGACCCCCGACAGCAGCCAGAACGGCACGTGGTATAGGCGGAATGTTGTCATCGACAAAGACGAAGGAGACTGTAATGACCATTTCTGGCTTATCAGCCGTCATCAGCCAGTTATACCCAACGCGATGTGTGGAACACCTGATTTCCGATTCCGCGACCTCTTGGTTAGAAGTATAACGCCTCAAACTACTGGGCCAAAGGCTCGTTGTCCTGTAGATTACGATGGTAGGGGGCGCTCACCGATCGCGTTACGGAACTCCCTTGTCCCGTTGTGCATTTAGACTCCATATCTCGAGCCCGTGGCCCAATGGTTATAAACGCTTGAATTCTAATTAACGGGTCGCGGTATCGAGCCCTAGGTTTGGAATTGGGTCTGACCGATTCATGACGGTTAATATGCTAGAAATGGTCACTTCAGTCTCCCATGTCTTTGTCGGTAATAATATTTTGCCTATGCCATGCGCCGTTGTAGGGCTGTTGGTTGGGCTCGAGAGAGAGTCCGTAAGGCACAACTGGACTAGTAAGTTCCTTAAAAACGATCTGTGATTGCCTCTTCTGACACTGTACATACCCGATTGCAACCGACAGGACATGAGCCCGTAGCTTAGTGGGTAGAGGCGTTGTGCTTCTAACCAACGGGTCGTGGGATCGAGCCCCAGATATTTCACACTTCAGAGTTGGGCATAACTGCCTTTCGATGGCCGGTAAGCCAGAAATTGCAATTTTCCTCTCCCTCATCTTTGTCGGCAATGCCACTCTACTTACTGATATTATCATAAATGAGCTGGTTTCCGACCTGACCTGACAGACGTTTAGAATATAAGCTGTCATTTTTGCTTTTGCCTAATGACCACCAAGACGGTCCTCTGACAATTAAAAATTCTGTACTACCACACAGACGAGTGAGCAGGACTGTACTTACTTCTTTTAAAAAGTTCAGGTTAGCTATCTTCGTAGCTGCAATGCATATTTGGATTAGATGGGCACCAACAATCAACTGAGTTCAAGGCGGAAAGATCTGAGCTCTGATTTCAGATTCAGATGTCAATTGGGCCCGGCGCTCTAGAAGCTCCACGGCTGGTGGATTACGCCTTTCATTTCTCCTTCTTAGGTACGTTTTGACAATCTTTCGTCGATAGGCATTAGCCTCTATGGGTTATGGACATGAGCTGCAGAACAGGGTAAAACGCTCTTATCCGGCCCTGCTTTCCCACTGAAAGTGGTTTTTGGATTGCCTCGACGAGTCCTGACTGCAATGCAGAATGCGCGATTCAACTGATCCAGATGACGCAATAATACGCTCACTGACAATCTGGGTGCGCCCACAACTTTTAAGTCTTCTAGCATCCCTGTCCTTGCGGAGGATACTTCGAGATCAAAAGATGATTAACTGAATGCTGTGATAATCGGGGCCGGATGCAAAGTCTCACGCAGGAATTTAAGGATATCAACGAAAATCGACCATTTTTGGCCCTAGTCTAGGCCAAAATATCTGAAGCAATGTAAACAGCAACAGGGGAGGAAATTTTGCGTCGTCCGCCAGTTTTTATCGGCCTAGTCAGAAAAATTTATATATTCGAACGTAATCATTCCCAACACCACCATCAGTAGCCACAACATTTATGCCAACATGAGACGTCACAGCAGCTTTAATAGACCGCAGCTTATCAAAATGACTATCTACCCTGACATCATTGGCCATTCCTCTCTTTGTTTTCAGATAAATTGGATATAAGACCGTCCGATTTCGACCACCGGGTAATTTCTACCCCAACCTCTTCATGACTTCTGCATGGAAGTTTTTGGCGTACTAAAGGCTTTAAAAGAGTTGAATAGCACTCCTCCGAACGGATGTCGTTGCCGGCTCAATTTACCAGATAAAAATATGGGGGAATCTAGAAGCATAGGGACGTTGTCGCCACAGACCCAGTGGAAAGATATTAAAAACCTAGCCTGCTGCTTGTAGACACTAGAGTTAAAAGTGCAGTTCTTACGCAAAAGATTTTTCTGTAGCGATTGAGGAATGTTTACACTGAAATTTTAAAAATATCCCCAGGTTTTCCCTTTAAAAGTTCTCTAAAATTGTTTATTCAGTGAGGCAGAAGTATAGCCGCCCAAAGGACGACATGCTATGGCGTTACCCTTTCTTCAAAAGCTAAGTTTTCGAACTCAGAGACATAACTCAATGCCAAATATGGCCTTCAACAGCTTACACTACTTCACGCTATTGAATACGGCCCAAGGTCAGTAGAAGAGATAGACGCGTGTCCTCATAAGGAGTGTCTGAGTATACGACTCGAATGACAGAGTCTTCAGCGTAATGTAAACTGGACTAGAGTTGGAACATGACCGATTGGCGACAAACGTAAAGAAACTTATATGTGCTTACTCTTCGGGCTCCTATGATAGCTCATTAATGATTGTCTTCTGTAAGAACAAGATATTTGACGGGCACAGTATGGTAGAATGCATGTCAGCCATGTATGAACTCTTGGATACTGTTGCATGCGAATTTAAATTAAAAAAAAACAGGACGGGCGGGATGCACTGAGAAACTGAGAAAATTATCAGCATTACTTTACCGGGAGTATCCCAGAAATCGACGATAACGGTGTCACCAGCCCTGTTAACTTGAACAGGAACCATGTCGAACATGGTGGGCCGGTAGGTTCCTTTCAGGGGCCGATTGGCTAACCTTGACAAAAGGTAGGATTTTCCAACTTTGCTATCTCCGACTACGACGCATTCAATGTGTGGATCAGCAGAGTCCCGTCTCTTCATTTTTGCTTTGCGTAATTTTTCTGGTGCTTGTTTGAGCAACGGTAGTTGAGGAGGAGGATAACTCAGCAGCTTGCACTTCTCGCTCAGTCGCATCTGCAGTGCACACTGATTGGTTAAAAATGACCTACAGATTTGCCTTCATACTATTGGCTGTCTTCCACGCGTGATGTCGCGTGCACACGTTTGCGTAAAAACCCTACTCATGTTTGGAAGCCTGAGGTTGACGAGCTGAAGTTAAAAATCAGCAGTTTCACTGGGGATTTCTCGATATTTTGCTCCATTACGGGCGCCTGGATAATATCGTTTAGCTTTCCGGGCGCTTTAGTGCATACTTTCATTTAAACTCGAGCTGAAATCTGTGTCATGCGCCAAGCGAAATACAGTCCATGTTCTCCTTGTGGTAGGCTCACAGCCCAGTTTTGGCGACTTCTCGATTCTACTGTTTAATGCTTGATGTGCCGCTGTCAAGGTTCGTATAAGAACGACGACTAAACTCTTTTCGATAAGAAAAGCGTTTTAATTAAAACTCCCAGCAGACCATTCTTGACTTTATGGATATGCATGTTACTGCTAGAAGCCTTCGAGCTTAGTTGCCAGACCAATTGTAAGGGGTAAGGAGGATCTGTTCGGCCTATAGCATTAGGGAAGAACTAACGATTGTCAAAAATCTCTTTCGCTAGAATGGGTACTCCGATCGAGTCATTGCCAAATACATGACCAAAAGACCACCAAAGTCCCGATGCTGACAGCAGAAAAGAAGAAGCTTTCCGCCAGCGTCTCGTTCCAAGGGGACGCGCCAAGCGAACTGCTAAGAAAGCGCAAAACTCAAGCAGTATCACACACCTTTCCAGCGGCTGACGCCCGTGCACTCTTCTCCACTAACCCCATGCTACAGGAAGAGGGAAAAAACAAATTGCCAGCCCAGACTACTATGTGTCTTTACTCCTTCACCTGCTCCTGTGGGGCGGATTATATTGGTCGCACGAGCCGGCGTTTGTCTAAAAGAGCAAGAGGTAACCTTCAGAAATGTTATGAAAAAGCCAAATAAAGAATATCGACATCTCTATCCACGCCCACATGGTTGAAACAGATCACTATGTAGATGCCGCACAGGCATTCCGAGTGATTTACAAGGTCCCGTCAAGCTATCCAAAATCAGTTGGACAGCGTCTGTTGGCAACAGAAGAGGCGGCTGCAATCAAGCTATACAAACCGGTTCTATGCGCACGAAAGAACTTTGTGCAGGCCCCACAGTTACCATGGTCCAAGGCCACCATGTCGGCTACCTGCGTATAATTACCCCTCCCAGTGGCCACCATTCCCTTCTACCCCGTGACACTGACGGTAATTCCGTTTTCCACCTCACCCACCGAGACCTCCTCCCAAACCCCAGCTACAGCAAGACTTCTGCTTGTCCATACTTTCCTTTTAATCATTTCGACAGCAATACAAATTGCCGATACAAGCGAAGATGCGAGTTCCATAAACTAGATGATCAGAAGAAGAAGCGATCGCTGGAACAATGACTTTATTCGCCTGACGTTTCGGATTCTCTCTTGAATCCATCATCAGAGACAGTTGCAGAAAAGGGTGGCTAGTGTACAGAGAGAGAGAGAGAGAGAGAGAGGAATGCGCTTTATTTTGAAATCGTAAGTTCAAAATTTTCAGCGTACAGGAAGTCACAGTATTTATAGGATGCGGTCGCCATGCTACCGCATACCTACAGCCATTAACCGTGCTCCGTCATCAAGGATTGTTGCTCGCTGGTGCGCTAATTGCTTGATGGCCGGCATGCAAGTTGTTAATTGTTGACATCTCATCACCCGTGTTGGATGCTGGCGTGATGATTGCTCGGCCATCTGGCTCACGTGCTTGCGCGCTCCTCGAGTGGTCAATTGCTTTGGCCAGTCTTTGCCTCAGGACAGAATATGGAGTGGGGATGCCAATGCACTTGTTGATAGACTGAGGTCCCGTGAACCATGACACAAGCAACTCGCGGCTCACGCGATTATCCACTCTCGTGAGCATTTCGGCCCCATCGAGTTTGAATGTGTGGCCGGATCTCGTCGAATGGGCCGCGGCCTGAGAGTTGGCGTCATTTCTCCGTACAGCTGCCACGTGTTCGGCGGTTCGCGTCCGGAGCAGTCTTCCAGTTTCTCCGACGTAGTTGCTTTGTCCGCAACTGCACCAGATCCGGTAAACGACTCCAGATGTTTCTTGCCGTGGCAGTGGGTCTTTTGGCCTCATCACTTGACGCCTCATGGTGGCCTCCGGTCTGTGCGCAACTCCAACCCCAAGTGGTGGAAGAAGGCGGCTAACGGCCTCGGAGACGTTCTTGATGTACGGGATCGCTCGCCAGAATTTGGGGTCGGCGCGATTTTGTCGCTCGTCTCGTTTGCGCAGGCACTGGTTGACGAAGTTGCGCGGGTAACCGTTTTCTCGGAAAACCCGTCGAAGATATTGGGATTCGGCAACCTTGTCTTCCGGTTCACTGCAGTGCGTCTCAACACGCCGAAATAGCGTTCTTACGCAACTTCGTTTGTGGCTGATTGGTTGGTTACTGTTGAAATTCAGAATTTGCGTCGTGTTTGTTGCTTTTCTGAACACTTTGATCTTTAGGCCACCACAATCTTTGCGACAGACGAGTACATCAAGGAATGCCAGCTGGTTATTCTCTTCCTCCTCCATCGTGAATTGTATGTCCGGGAAGACGCTGTTGAGACGTTCTTTGAACGTTAGCGCCCGATCCTGATGGATAACGAAGAAAGTATCGTCTACATATCGAACCCAGAATTTCGGTCTGTGGTGTTGGAAGACCAGCGACTCCAACCGCGACTCCATTGGTGTTCCCTTCACTTGCTCGTAGATTGTTCCGTCAAACGTGAAGTACGTCCTGAGACAGAATTTTAGGAGCTGAAGGACTTGGGCATGTCCGAGACGATTCTCCGTTTCATCGTATTTGTTTTGTAGGAGTAGCTGGACGGTCTCGATTGCCAGATCCTGGGGGATAGAAGTAAAGAGGTACGTGACATCAAAAGATACCATGACCTCATTGGGCAAGAGACTTACTCCTTTAAGCTTCTCCAGGAATTACGTTGAGGAACAGACCGTGGTTTCCGAATCAGCGGTCAGAAATTTGAGGCGCCGAAACAGCCATCTTGCCAGTCCGTACGTTGGAGTGCCTTTGAGTGATACAATGGGCCGGAGAGGAGCGCCCTCCTTGTGCACCTTTGGGAGACCATAGAATCGGGCCAAAGCCGTTTCTTGGGCTCTCGCCATGCGTCGGTCGGTTGGTGTTATTGCACCCGAGTTCTCCAGTGCCAACAGTGTCGCATTAATTTCGCGTGTCAGCGTTTTTATGGGGTTGGTTTCACATGGGACATAGAACTGGCGATCCTCCAGTAAGTTTTTGGCCTTCTGAAGGTAGTCTGTTCTGTCCAATACGACGGTGGAACGCCCCTTGTTCGCGGGCACAATGACGATGTCCTTGTCGGCCTTGAGTTCTCTTAGTGCATCGCGTTCGACCTTTGTGAGTGTTTCGCGCGGCTTGTGAGTCATGAGGAGGGACGTAACTTGATGTCTGATAAGAATCTTCGGCTTCTCCGCCGCTTCCGTCTGATTAATGACCGATTCCACTGCTGCAATCATGTTGACAGGTTTGGCGTCAGCTGTGTTGAATGAGGCTTCGTGCCGTACAACCTGTGCTTGCTCCTTCGTCAGTTCCTTTGACGACAGGTTGTGCACCAGTGTGCCGCTTCTGGATGACGTTGGATCAGGCAGTTTGTGGAATTTGTTCCCCAGTGCTGCATCGCGTGTCGCTGTCTGTTCGCGGGCTCGTTCAGTCACTTTCTGCTGAAGCAGATTTGTGCCGTTCTCGCCCATGAACTCGCAGCATCTGGCCTTCTCTTGTTAAATTCTCTGACACTATTTGCGTAGTCTCGCATGGCAATCTTGAAGGAGCACGCGAATCATACGTCTTCCATGCTGAAATACTGCGCGTCTCGCTAGCTCCGTGTTTACCGTTACAGCTGTACGGCGAAATGACGCCAACTCTCAGGCCGCGGCCCATTCGACGAGATCCGGCCACACATTCAAACTCGATGGGGCCGAAATGCTCACGAGAGTGGATAATCGCGTGAGCCGCGAGTTGCTTGTGTCATGGTTCACGGGACCTCAGTCTATCAACAAGTGCATTGGCATCCCCACTCCATATTCTGTCCTGAGGCAAAGACTGGCCAAAGCAATTGACCACTCGAGGAGCGCGCAAGCACGTGAGCCAGATGGCCGAGCAATCATCACGCCAGCATCCAACACGGGTGATGAGATGTCAACAATTAACAACTTGCATGCCGGCCATCAAGCAATTAGCGCACCAGCGAGCAACAATCCTTGATGACGGGAGCACGGTTAATGGCTGTAGGTATGCGGTAGCATGGCGACCGCATCCTATAAATACTGTGACTTCCTGTACGCTGAAAATTTTGAACTTACGATTTCAAAATAAAGCGCATTCCTCTCTCTCTCTCTCTCTGTACACTAGCCACCCTTTTCTGCAACTGTCTCTGATGATGGATTCAAGAGAGAATCCGAAACGTCAGGCGAATAAAGCCATTGTTCCAGCGATCGCTTCTTCTTCTGATCAGCAATACAAATGTATAGGCCTGATGAGAGCTTATCGAATGCTTACTTATGCTAGCCAAACTATCTTTTGAGTTCTTCAATGGGAAGTTTTGCAACTCTAAAATCTAAATATGTTTGAGATGGCGATCCGAATAGCTGTGCCGTCCTACCTGTAGTTCGAAAGTGTGGCGATTTTTAACTTGCACAAATTTCTGTTTATTTAGAGCACAATTGAGCGATATTCAGAAGACAGCTTTAGTGAACATTTCGTCATTTCGTAGTCCGGTGATTGCAAATGTATAATAGCCACCGACATAGAAAGTCACATTCGAAATATGATTTGACCTTGTGTTATGCGGAAATAAGCGGCCCAACTACATGAGTGCGAGTGGGCTTTGTCCATGCCTAGCCACTCAGATGACGGTGCTGGAGTTAAGCTCCTTTACAAAGGTGCCAGGTCATTCGCGACTCAAGCAGCGAATTGAAAGGGGATAATAGATAGGCCGAAGACAGTAATGTGTAAGCGGTCGCGGCAGTGGACTACCAAAGGAATTTAAACAGCATTCGAAGATAAACTGTTGGGTCAGGGTTTGAAGACCCGAGAATTAGTGCCTGACCCTCTTTACCACTTCGTGTAGAAGATGTGTCTTATGACCAAGCCGCCTGGTCTTACTGATCGCGACACGCCAAAAAAGAACGCTGACTAGTCCTTCCGACCTTTATCTTAAAGATTTTAGATGAATGCACATTATGTTCTCTTTGAAGCATCTCTTCTAAATAAACTTTCCCATTTATTTTCTGCGAGGACATCGTCAACGTATTCCCCTTAATAGTGCACATTTTTGGCGAACTCACTTAAGTTAATGGCATTTGATTATACTGCAAAGTTGTCCTCTAGAAAGGATTCTGACAGCGGCTCCTTAAAGGCTTCAGCAAGTTATCTGTGACTGAGTCCGAACTAGGTATTAAGAATGCATCTCAAAGATAGCCTCTTCAAAGTGCTTAAAAGTTTTACCCATCATAAGCGTTGTGTGGGTGGTTGTGACTGGACGCACAGTGATAGACAGAGATGCGACATCTAACGAGACCACAATTGAATTGCTTAAATCACACTAATCGCTGGAATCCACGAAAGCCATCCCGTCTCCTGCATAACGTCGGGAGCGATTTGTGACCAAAGGTGTTTCGGTTTCAGAGTCAACCATTTTTCGGTCAAGACGCAAAGGAAATTTCCAATGCCTGCTACGACAGACGACCTTTGGAAGGGGTTGCACACTGACTTCGTTGATAATCTCGTAAAACTTCAAGCAGACTGTCAGCCGACTTTCTGCGCCCATTTGAGATCTTTTTCCGCACACTTAATGGATGTTCCGCCACCCCTTTGAGTATCTACTTTTTTAGTTTATGCTCAGTTCTGTTTGTTCAAACAACTACCGGACGCAAGCTGGACTTTTACTAAGATTAAATATAACCATCCATCCCAAGAAATCAACCCCATCTTCTCCTGTTTGCAGAGAACGTGACAAACCGGAACACTAGCCTAACGCATTCCCACAATGCTCTTCAGAACACGTGAAAGAACGGCAATATCAGAAACGAACCCTATAAGGCCATCCCTCATTAATGAGTATATTTCTTAACTGTAAATTTCCGACTGAGAAGGGTTTAGATTTTGAACCTTGCCCGACATTATAGAACAAAGATACATTCTTATTATAATACCGCATAACGGGGCCCATTTTTCGTTATCCGTGACTTTATAGTGCACGCTAACACTAAGCATATAAGTAAAGAGAGCACATTTTTCAATATAGGAGAGCCGAAAATCGTATGAGCCGTTATAAAACAAGGCACTGACAATGGCGAACACAACATGCAGGGATGGGGCATACACGAATAAAAGCGGAACGAAGAATTTTCGTGAATGTCTGCGCAAAGCTTCGAAGAAGGTTATGAATCAAACTTCACAGCCATCAGTATGATTGTTCTCGTTTAAAGCAAGACAACTCGAAAGGTGATTGAAGTCTGGAATTCGGACGAGAACTCAGTCAATCAATTTATTGATCTGACGCCATCGTGCAGAACTCTGCGTAGCCACATCCACCGACTGCTGCTTGGTTAGTAGCCTATGACTGCTGCTTCATCACATCTGATGATAAAATCCTGCACGAGAAAGACATTTCAGAATATTAAACAAAATATCCCTTACTCATGGTGAACACATTCTCAAAATTATCGTTTTCATGGTCGATTACCGACAACAGATTTCTACCCAATGCTGGCAACTAGCAACACACTTAAAATGTATTTCAGGAAGGAAAGTTGGTATATTTTGGACTTTAATAACTTCGTCTTATTAAAATCTTTGTCCGTCGTCAGTAGGTTTGTATATGAGGACCCCTGGTATTTCCAATGTATCTAACATAGATTGAAAGGATCGACAATGATAGAATTCGACTAATGTAGCTCAAGTTTTCAAAACGATGCTTCACCAAATGACTCTTTCGACCTCGGACAGTTGGGTGAAAAGATATGAAACTTCTTTTTTAAAGCTGGTAGTCCTTCACAACGTGTCGTCTTTGTTTGGCATGAGAAGGCGTCTTTCATCTAAGCATCGATCCTACAGGAAGTCTGGAAAGATTTCGCATACGATCATCTTCTAAATGCTCCCGCAGCATACTAGTCGGGCTATTATGGCTTAAAGCCTTGTTGGGAATGCCTTGTGCACTGTAGTGAATAATGCTCTCCCTCAATGCACTTGGGTTGATAATTATTCTAGATTATTTTGATGTCTGTCTTTCGCACACATCTCCATATGACGCCTGAACATACTTTTTGCCCTCTGTGTAAATGATTACTATTAAACGATTACAACTTCGAAAAGCCAAGATGCCAAACACAGGCTTTCGGTAACACATCATCAGACATAAACAGTAAAATAGGACCTGAAAATAGGATATGTTTATAGGGTATATAAGTGACCCAGGGGTTATTAACAGTCATCGTTCTCACCCGATTCGCATGACGAGGTCAGCGTGTAATACTCAGTGGGGCAAGGGGGTGAAATAGGCTGTTTGTAAGTCGAGTGCTCATCAGGGCTTTCAGAGGGTTGGGGCTGCGCGCGCTGGCCGTCTTGGGTCGGCGTTGGCCATGGAAGACAGAACGCCTGTGTCAACGTCTTCTGACAACATAGCGCTGGATTCGATAGCCGTATAGCCACTGCCTCGACTGTATGTAGCGCCCGTTGGCGTATGCCTTTAGGGAAGTTTGCTAGAGTACAGTGGACAACGTGAAAGGCTTCTTTGACATCGACTCGGTGATTTGCATCGACAAGATATGTGAGAATAGAACCCGAAATCGATCTGTTTTCACTTCTGCGTAGCCAGGCCGGCATGTGTTCACGTACGCTGCTTTCCAGGCATCTCGTTGTACGGCCAATGTATCTTGCTCTACAGGAGCAGGTGACTAATTAATTACACATTGATTTGGCCTGCAACGGTAGTCGGTCTTTACACTCCAAGTGTAGGAGAGAAGATTTTGTGAAACATACGCGTAAGGACGCGGCGGGGAAAGCGCTAGTGAATGCTGCCTTTATACGTCGTCTAACTAGCTTGATTGCTACGTCCCCTAGAAAAAATACCCTTACAAACAAGCCTTTCTTCTCTGCAGTGACCAATGGTATGCTTTGGTGTACGTCCCCAATATTTCGGTGGAGTCTTTCTGGATATAGGTTTTCGCGGAGGATGTTTCGCAGCTACAGGAGTTCTGATGCAACGGTCACGAGAGAATAGGCATGCCGCACTCTGGATCAAAGAGCATTTAATATTTATGGGGACAAAACTGATATGTCGTCCCGTCCAGATTGTCTTTCGGAACATCCTACTGTGGATAGATCCTTTCGCTTTTCAATGAAGAAGGGCGTCGAAGAACGCGATTTCGTGGTTTGTCTCTCACCAACTGCCCTTCCTTGACGAACTTGTGCGCCGGTGTACCACTGGACAGCTGCAAACTACAGTATTCCGAAAATCCACCGACACAAGACACA
This sequence comes from Spirometra erinaceieuropaei, assembly GCA_902702965.1. Lineage (NCBI taxonomy): Eukaryota > Metazoa > Platyhelminthes > Cestoda > Diphyllobothriidea > Diphyllobothriidae > Spirometra > Spirometra erinaceieuropaei. The sequence goes on along the minus strand of CACRXP010000277.1, from coordinate 171,514 downwards.
TCCTACACGTCAACAGCAACCATACACTGTCTCACAAACGTAGTTGTGTTCGCACTCTATTCCAAAGAGTCGAAACACACGGCAGCACACCAGAAGATAAAAGGGCCGAACGATTGTACCTTGTGGACCTATTTGCAGCCAACGGTTATCCCAGGCATTTCATCGAGAGAAGCAGACGTTGGGCGCCCAGACAACGGCCAAATGAGCATCAACCCGAAGTCTGGAGGGCCATTCCTTACGTTAAAGGGGTCTCTGATGCGGTCTCGTGACTGTTACAACCCACCAGAGTAGGCATAGACCATCGACCGCAAGCAACAATTCAACGTCGCCTGATGCAACCTAAGGACCCACTGCCACCCGCTAAAACCTCAGCAGTCATCTACAAAATAAATTGCAATGAGGGCACTGCAACTATGTGGGGAATCCGGGCGGAAATTGCAAACTCGCCTACAAGAACACAAATCGGCCACTCGGAGGTTAGACCCTAACTCTCAACTAGCAACACACATTTGATGAAGGGGGCATAATTTTGACCTTCAGAGAGCCACCATCTTAGGTCGAGGCAACACAAAAACAGAACGGCTAACTCTCGAGGCGTGGTTCTCCGATGCTCACTTCATCAACAGGCATCTGGACCTTCCTGCAGCTTGCAAAGTTCTACGTCATCACAATCGTAGAGCTCAGAACCAAACAAGCACACTGGACTTAAAAAGACCGTATGGAGATAGCCTGAGGCTGAGTTTACTCGGTGAGGAAGAACAAGAACCGCCAGGCCGACCGCTTGATAAAAGTCCAATCAGCTCCCCTCGACGGAGTGGTGACGCATGAAGAATAGAGTCAAAACGCCCGTCAACCATCTCCCGAAAGGCCGAGACAGCGAGAGGCGATAAAAATATATCAGCATGAGGCCGACCAACACAACATGCCACTTTAAATTAAATTTCTGATCGATTAAGTGCATTTTACGCTTTTACAATGAAGAGTCGACCCAGGTTTTTAAAACGTCAGCTCTTAAATAAACCTTTTCCGGAAAGCCTATCTTCATCTTCAAATAAATAACCCGGATATCTCAACTTTGCCAATCTGTTTCGCACTCTGTAGAGAACTTTAACGACGGGTGTGCACTAGTAAACATTTTAACCAGGGCTTCGTTGTCGGTGGTAAGATCCATCAGGGAGAAAATAGCGTCCCCGTACCGACCGTAAAAGTCAAGATTGTTAATAGTGTCTTGTAACTTTGTATGACCAGCTTTGTCTATAAAAACATTTTAGTGGAAAGGATCAAGTGGTCGGCCAATTGCTACGCCATCTCTTTGCCTGAATAGTTGACCATTAGAGCGAAACTGGGTACTTTGTGCGCAAAGTTTCAGTCATTGTTTTAATGTTTTTACTGACATGCTCATCGAGTTTTTCGTATCGCAGACAACTTCACAGAGGAAGATTATTGTTTCTGCCATGGGCACGTTAGTGAACAGTGATGTTTCATCTTACGATAGCATCCTCCGTCCGTCAATGTTTATATTCCTGGTAGCCTCTACAGACTCAAGGGAGTACTTCAAACTTCAAACTTTTAGTCTCTCCACCTGCCATAGGGGGAATTCCTCACATCCAAGATTGGACATAGAGGTAGCCCCTGTTTGTGAATTTATGGGACGCCGTTCATTCTGAGTATCTTTGTGCCAAGAGGTCTTGGTCACTCATATTCTTTGTTAGACAGATGATCTTCTTTGCGGAGAAAATATGTGCTTGCGACGATTGCCTTCCACTCAGCAGATGGATGAACGAAAGCTTTTTACACCGCACCTGCTGTGCGCTTGAGACCATTCGTTGGAAGGTTTTAGCATTGCTCTTGTGAGTTCATGGAAATAATTTGGGGACATATGCTGTGAAAGCAGTTCAGTGGTCTTATCTGGTCCTCACAGCAGTGGCTCCCCCCACCCACCTAATAGAATCACGTGATATCTACGATCATCCCCACCTACACAGACACGCTTTGAGATCAGCCTGATACGGTTTTGTTACGCCATTTTCTCCCCCATCAGTGTTGCGCTAATTATCGCATTCCATTCGACTTGATATTTACAACATCAACGACATAGGCTGTTGTCCTCGGCATTAAAACACTGAGGCTCTTTTACTCACCCTCTCCTCCGCAAATTTAATTATGACGATGGCTGACAAAGTTTGTTTACGGATGAAACACTGAATTCGTGAGAATATTAATTGTTACCTGCAGCATTGGTGAGAGAATTTGTATTTCAGTTTAATTCTAAGACCTTCGGCAGAGGAAAGCTTTTGCATTCTAGTTTTGCGCATGCGTGTACTGGTTAAAGAAGTGCACTAAAAAGGGACTGCTGTGAAGTCGCAGAGTTCTCACGTTGGTATTCTTAAGTTAACCCGGACAATGTGATAGGCTCCGCTCAAACCTCAATCAAAAGATTATCAGCTCCCGCCAAAATACATTTTTTCGTAATGAAAAATCTGTATTGGAGCGATGGGTGGTTTGTGGATGGCTGAAGTTTTACATACGAAAACAGTTTTACGTATTTAGTATTTTGGTGTATACAACATTTGTTTTAAGTTGCATGGCACGATTCCTGTGGACAGGACTTAGCCATCAAACCCCGAACCCTCGAGCGGTCTAAACGCGAAGTAGTCAAGCAACTAACCGCCAAAGCCGGTCGGGTTATGCCACACAAAGCAGGTAAGTGAGGCAAACTTTCTCATATTTAATTCGTAGAGATCTTAATCACCATTTGCTTTCTCAGAATTGATCGGCCCAAACGCCGACCTTCCAAGGGAGCCTCGAAAATGGGAGAGTAGTTTAGCAGTGACAAATAACACCTTATGGTAGAAATCTGACTGCTTAGTTTAGGGTACTTTGAATATTGCTCAGTTTTTGCTCTTCATGACTGTCCTTTTAGGAGTATTTCGACCAAAAGCGAACATACAATATTCTGCAATTAATTAGGGACACTGAAACCCGATAACAAATCAAAGAGGGTAGGAAATTTGACGAATTTCTTCGTCATCAATGTACACAGAAATTCTGAAGAAGAAAATCACATGCTCGTAATTACATCAGCTAAGCATATTCTAATTTCTTAATACTTTGACTGTCTCTCGACACGTGATTCTACGAAAGTATCTCGTCCTGTGACGTCCATATCCAAAAAAATAGGAGTAATTATTTTTGTCGTGGTCGGCAACATCTTGAGCAATGAAAGTACAGAAAAAAATACGTTGTATATTCCTGGAGGTATTCTGAAACACATCAACAATCATCAACCCTTCAAGCGTCCATCAAACTGCATACTACACCATGCAGTGGAGGATATGTGCACAAGGATCATCCAAAAACTTTTAAAACATTTTTTTCCTTCTGCTGTTTTATTTATTTAGTTGCTTACATTCACAGGCTTATCCCACTTCAAGGAAGTAAGTTTACTTGTCCGACACGGCTTTCCGAGATTTCGCTATTTCAGCCTTCATTTAGGTAATTCTTACTTCTTGTCTAACGAAATACCACTTTCAGCAGCCCCCTTGATTGTTCATTCAAACCAATAATCCCCTATAAGAATTGGAGGTTTTGGTAGGTGAATTAGGGTTGGCTGCCGACTGATTAGTAGTTTTTCCGCGAATTCACCCATATTTCCTGCGAAACGCCTCCCTACCGCTTTGCTGGAGCCCGTTGTGGTCGCGTTTATAAAATCAAAAACGTCAGCCGAAAAATCAACGTAAATTACTGTCCGGTGGCTGGCTGATCAGGCTAGAAGGGCCTTTCCCAGTATTGTTTAAGCGAATGGCTTTCCAGATACCACTCCAGCTACACAACTGCACTTTAAAGAAAAGTACATATTTAATAGACAAGTCCGATGAGATGTAGGTGGCTTTTTTACGAAAATAGATCTATATTGCTCGTTATTCAGCGCCTCTTCTTCCTGGCTGTCAGGTCAGACCGCGCCTAGCGCGCATCAATGGCTTCTGTGGGGCGTTTTAACCTGGCATAATTTTTCGGTGCCTGTTCAAGCATTTGAGACATGTCTGGCTCACTCTTCATCAAGGAAAAAACAAAATAAAGGCAACACCTGTCCCCATCTTTGCTGACGTCGGTCACCAGGCAGACGTCGTTGCCGCTGACCAGAGGAATTCAGAGAATGCTCTTTTGGGTTGCATGATTATTCGGACCTTTGATTGAGCTGCGTTTTGACCTTGTTCTCTGTACTGTCGAAAATGCTGCTGTTATGCCTTCGGGTACACTTTCGGTGTTTACTCTCTCGGGTTCTGTCTTATCATCTCCACTAGCTGTTTCCACCATGGCGAGGTCGAAGGCACCTGGTACAGGTATAAATATAACTGTCCCTTCTACAGTCGTTACACAGAGGAGGGAGTTTTTTCATATTTGCTTCTTTCATCCGGCGGTGTATGTCCGGCTCTCCCACCACTCCCGAAAACTGGATGTGACTGGGTACTGCAAGGGCTGGGCTGCTGAATTCCGCTAGCAGTACCATAAATTAGACAGTGAGTCCAAGACAAAGACTAATAGGTCAGAACAACAAGCGCATTCTCCGATACATAGAAACTTCTTCAGGTTTTCAACAGATGCTCGTTAGAAGCACTTTTTTCATGGAGTTCTAGGTATTTATACGAAATATTGCGTTAGCAATGCATCCTGTTCGTCTGAAGGCAATATCTTCATTATGTCTTATCAGAGGATGATTGAAAACCACGAACGTATACTAAGCTAACGTTACCCATTATAGTTTTGGCAGCAGAGATAAAAATATCACGAGCACGATGCCAGCTGCTGGTTTATAGACCCGCCCATTCGCATTTCTACGGCGGTTGGCTGCAAGTTATACGTAACCTTCTTTCACAATATTTGGATTAAGCCCACCCAGCCTGATTTCTGAGCAGAATTGCTTCTCAAACAATGATGATATGAAGTTATGATGATGATTATTGTTTGTTATCTAGTGATGAATAGTCATTAAGTTGACCGGTTAAGAACCGAAAGTTCAGTTCTGAAGTAGACTGGTTTTTCACAAATATGTTGTATATACAGCCCTAACCTCACAGCTGAGCCATGCACTTTGTTAACTTATCTCAGAGAGGAAGAAGTAAGGTGACCACGTATATATATGGGCGCTGGTATTTGTTTACCAACATATGGTTGTGCACTATATAGGTGTGTGCGCGTATAAAGGACAACAAATAAACAGTAACACATCAAAACAACATTGATCTCTGAACAAAAAGTAACGGCCCAGTGATGACATACAAGTGCCCAGGCGTATCTATCACAACATAACGCTTTAGAATGGCAGATAGATTTGAAATTGGAGAGTGCCCCAACTGCAGCTGTCCGATCTCAGCCAAAGAACCGGTACGGTACAGAGTTTTAAATTCTGACCACCTATTGAGGTGCAGCTTCAGGCAAATCATCAGCCGTTGGTTGCACCTCTCGAAGAACCGGCCACAGGGGTAATGTTTGTCGTGCTGGAAACAAAATTGTCCGGTAGACTGTCTTCTTTCTTGTTGGCCTGTTCCATGAAGGGACCTGGACGCGTAGGTGAGGGCCTAGGGGTGTCCAAAATCAGGGGCACCTGATCGTAGTCAAGAAGAGCCGGCTCCACTCCTGTTGTTACTTCTGTCCCCTTGAGACTGCGTGGGATTTCGCTCGGTTCAAAATCGTCGTCCTCCTTGGCAGTTTTGCAAGAAAAAAGCGCTTAGTTGCCCGGACAGAGAATGCGGATAAACGACTTGCGCTCTGACTAAGAGGCCAAAAAATAACCTGATTCTTAGGCTCAATAAGAGACGAAAACGCAATAGTCCTGCCTCCCTTGCTCTCGACTCATTTCAACAAAACGTTTCTGTGCTAGCGGGCACACCAACTTAGGTGCAAAACATTTCCGCGTCTAGCCCCTAGAAATGGTAAGTACGCTGGCCATTGATGGCTGTAAGCGTCGTTGTTCATTTCAGTAGTTTTCAGATTTTTCCCGAAATGTCTATAATTAGGAAGGCCAGAAAGGTGTGGCTATGCAGCTGCACCTGCTAGACAAAACACCGTTAGGGTTTAGGGTCCGTGCTATGGGTTAGGCGTTAGGGGGTTAGGGTTAGGAATTAAGGCAACTATTTTTTTAACCACTCAAAATACAACTGCGCATTCCCAATAGATTTTCTTTTGCATAAAATTACTTGACCTCGTCACCTGCTCGTTCCCCGGCCCCGTCTGCAAATTACCTATCACCTCCCGATCTCGTATTACAGGCGGCTGGGTTTTGTTTACCTCAGTTGCGGCTACATAATCAAATCGGACCGCAAGGCCGTATATATGAGGTAGTTTTGCGTTAAAACAGGTACGGTCTCTACGCTGGATACTTCGCGTGTGTTCATATAGTAGTGGACGTATTGGGAAGATAGCTTCTTGAAGGGAATATATTCAGTACAATACATCAATGAACACTAATCATAGGCTGGCCGTAGTCAGTATTTGCGTAAGTAATGAAAAGCGCCAACGCTTAGTGCTCACTTAGCTGGCTAGAACGCAAGGCCAAAGAACTTGCGCATGAAGCGACGATCGTCGCAATCGACCGCACATCGAGGACACTAGATTAGCGAATGTCACTTCTTTTTAATTTGCAAGATTCGCGATTAGGGCCTACTTGGCCTGGATAATGGCTCGACCAGTCAGGTGAAACGTCCAATGACCAACTGAACAGAGGGTAAACTTGTAGCAGGCTGATGGCGACAAATTATCTGGAGACGCAATCGCGGTCTCCTTTTTCCCGTTAAACTCCTTGATGATGAGATAGATCTGCTGTGCTCAGTGCCTTACATTTAAAAGGTTTGCGTTGAAATTTCTACGCTTCCAGAGAACAGAATTAGCCTGGTTTAACCCTATATTGTTTCCAAGCGGTTTCAGCAAACTGGCCGTCTGCTGTGCCAACACGGCAAATACAGAGGTATGGTGCCTAGATGGTGATCGCCGAAAACTGGGCACCAATAGGGTTTTATTGCTCAGTTAATATGCGTAAAACCTAAGTACGGAAGGCGGACTAACTCAAGAAATGTAAACCGAAATTTCGAAATGTGTTCTCGTTTCGGAAAGATTAAACAAGTAAGGATGTAAAACTTATCATCATAAAGCATGATCCTCGGGGTGTCGGCTTTTGAAAGAAGTTACAGTATTGTGCTAACTCATGAACTGTCAACCAAAATTTCGAAACGAGTTCTCGTTCCGAAAAGATAAATTAAGTAGTGTTCTAAAACTTATCATGATGCAGCACAAATCTATAATGATACATTTACCTCAGGATGTCTGCTTTCGAAAGAACTTATTTTCGACAGTATGCAAGAACTATGCTCTGAAAAAATGATTACTTAATTCGAATTCAATTTTCTCATTTATTTTCGATTTCCTTAAAATTTCCATTATATTTTATGGAAAACATGCATAAAACTGTTCACGCTTCTACTTATTCGATAGCAAATGACATCTTCCGATTTTATGCTTAAAAGAAAAGTATAATCCGCTTTTAAAAAATTTTTTTATTCTCGACCCGACCTTGAACCCGACCTTCTGTTACATTTGCATTCAGGGTTACAAAACTACAAGCTGTATATTTTCGTGTATTAAAAACCATGCATTTGTCTGCGGTGTTAAGAGAAGACCATATGAGGTTCATAAAATTAAGCAGTGACTTTGAGCAATATTGTTAATTTTACAAGCCACATGCGTAAACGCAGATACATGACGTTATGAACGGCCATTTAACGATATTAGAAAAGCCCACAATTATGAAAGTTTTTTAGAACCGATTTATACTCTTTTTTTGAATATGCAATTGGAAGAAGACGTGATTTTCTACTGAATACGTAAAAGAATGGACATTTTTAGGCATTTTTCCATGACATAAATTTGAATTTTCAAGGGCATTGAAAATAAATGGAAAAATCGCATTCTAATTAAGTAATCTTCTCTTCAGAACATAGGTCTTGCATACAGTCGAAAATAATTTCATTCGAAAGCCGATACCCCGCGGAACTGGATCATCATAGAATTGTACTGCAGACTGTTTAGTTTTCCAACCCTACTCAACTATTCTTTTCGAAACGTGAACGCATTTCGAAATTTTGGTTGACATTTTATGAGGTGGCCCACCTATTGTACTTGTTCTGCTGAGGTTGCCAGATGTGGGGTGGCGAGACGGTGATGAACTTTGTCCCACCGAAGTTGCTATGATCTATCTGATGGACCTGTATATTTATATGGCCATTGAAATAATGAACCGAAAAATACGGCCAAATAGATAATAATGTTGTATCTCGGGTCTACGGGGGGAGAGTGAATAACCAAAAATACTGTTAGCGTCAGGGAGAAGGTGGACACCCCAGAACGGTAATTATATGCGGATGACTGGCTTGGTGTCCTTCGGCCATGGCAACAGTGGGACCTGTATAAAGTTTTTCTGTGCACAAACGACTGTTTTGTGTACCCTGATTGCAGTCGGCTCTTCCTTTGTCAACATACGTTCTGCAATCCATTTTGGACAGCTTGACAGAACTTTGCGAAACACTCGCAAGACCACACTAGAGTCTATACGATGGTCTGCTTATACCATGTGCGCGAGGATAGAGCTTTTAACGTTCTTCGTATGACCCTTGCCTAGTCATGCTGGAAAATGTTTTTTACATTTTTGGACAAACACCAGCTCGTGTTATCAATATATTCTATTCCACAGGAGCTGGTGAAGAAGTAAATAGACACAGAGATGGTTTGAGCTGTTCGTTTGTCCTTGGCCCCTCCATATAGGATAGGACTACTAGCGAAGAGTATACGGGCGCCAGCTGCCGGAAAGGTCCTTGGCACAGCTTGAATTATGTTTCTTCTTAAAAGTTCACTTGGCCCGTCCCCTTGAAATTGGACCCTGATAATAAGCCCTTCTTTTGACCATGTTCTTAGCAATAAATCGATCAGGACATCCGTTCTGGGGAAAACGACTTCCGATCACCCTAAGCTCTATTCCATCAGGTAAACAGATCCTTCTTAATGGTAGGGGACGCTCTCCGATCGTTCTTATGGAACTCAATCGTTCCGTGATGCCTTATGGGCTCTCACATGAGCCCAAACAACAGCCGCACAGCGGCGCATGACACGGGCAGAATGTTACTACCGACAAAGGCAAGGGGGAGTGGAGTGGCCATTTCTGGCTTATTAGCCGTCGTCAGCCAGTTATACCCAACTCCGAAGTGTGGAACACCCTGGGCTCAAACTTGCGGCCTGTTGGTTAGATCCTTCTTACACTTTTTTGTACAGCTGATTAAGTTATATTTAGAATTAAGCCGTACGAATCACCCTTCCCTGACCCCCAACTTCTTCCTGACTGCGACTGGAATTTTGGCGTTTTACTTTTCATACCCCCATCAATCCCCAGCTACAGCGTAATTATCTACTTGCCCATATTTTTGATTCATTATTTCAATAGCTATATAAATGCGCTAGCCTGAACAGAATTTATCGAAGCCAGATGTATTTTAGTCAAATAAGCTTTTGTATTTTTTAAAGGAAAATTTTCGAAGCTTTTGGAAATATCATTTAAAAAGCTATTAGATTCTCAAATTTGGATTCGACAGACAGGACCCCAAAAAGCATGCACAGATTAACATCTATGCATTTCCGCCAGCCCAATAAGACATCTTACACTTTCATCCTCATCGCTCTCATCACTGGTCCACTCTGAGCCGGCGTTCAGTGTTTTTCTCACCGCCAACAGGGGATTTAGAATAAAATGGACCTGTCTACTTGGCTTATCCATCACAGTTGCCAGTTTCAACAGATTCTCATCCTTCAGGGTCTCTGTCGACGGACTGGTTTCCCGTCTCACTGGAATCCACACGTTCTCATCTCCATCCTCATCCTTCTCATCCGGTTTCGCTGGCGACCTTGACGTCCCGGCGACCGGGGCCTGCATGTCCGGACTGCCAGCGTCACGAAGCCAGGTCTCTTCGTCGAAACCGCAGTGTGGATTTGCGGCCACGAAAGATCGCATGAGAACTTTGTGTGAGTATGCGGGCGAGCGACGCTTTCGGGACTGCACACGCACCCACACAAAACCTGTTATGATGCTCACAAAGGCCATCACGAGAATGACCAGTGCAGCCCAATAACCGGGATTGTACTAAAAAATGAAGAAAAAGAGCCTACTGCGTAACAGTTAGTAGCGTGATTACAATGCATAACAGTAGATACTTCAGGCTGATAAGCGCACCTTTCGGTTGCGTTTGGCCCCACCATGCAGTTGAAAGGTGGACTTGAGAGAACTTGGTCGAGGAGACGATGGTAAACCGGCGTGTATGGTTAGGTGTTGCCCCAGATCCCGTGAGTCGTTTGACTCGGCAAACGAAGAACCATATTGGGAATCCGGCGAGTCCACCAGCTCCAGCTGAAATTCCAGACATATAGACACACATGTGCGGAGATATATCGAGTTCTGAGTAAAACTTCAGCTTCTTTAACCAACTTCTCCGTGAATACACGCTTACCTGACCAAGACTAATAAAACAGCATGGAAGCAAGATTTTTCATATGTTTGGTGATAAAACTAACTGTTGATACTGCGTAATGAAAATTGCAATAGGAAACCCTACTGCGTGATGGCAAATGATATTCCAGTCTTCGCTTATGAAAGGAGCCTAGCTGAGACCAAAAGAATTTTAATTTCGTAATTTTAAACAATGCACTTTCATCGGAGGAAGACAGTTCGTCGAAATGAACAACAGTTTAATGTACCACAGTATATTTGAGGGAATCAAGCAAACGCTTTGGAGACATACAGAGAACAAAGGAGGGACGTCGTCTAGGCATTGACACTCCGGTGTGCTTAAAATACTTATTCTTTTCGCGCATCCCTTTAGGAAGAATAGTTGTATAACAAGTTGCTTGACAGTCGCTTTTTGATTTTCTTTGAAATTAACTGCTAATTTGAAGTAATTCAGTTTATACCAGGGTCTACAGGCGCAGACAGGGATTTAATTTATGAAAATTTGTGCAGAAGTTTATCAGATACAGCGGAATGACCGCGTAATATCCATTAATTGCCGAAACACAGCTTTTAGTATATTTTTAGAGTTCTAGGACACCATACTAGCAGCATAGGTACTAGCGAAAAGTCCAGGCACGCATGCTTCGCCGATATTCTGCCGCTGCATGTCACAGCCGAAAAGGGCTCGGCACTTTACTGCTGTGAAGCGGTAGCTTATTGAGAACAAGAGAGTGTCCCGGCCTTCAGCCAGAATGGTATCCTCTACTGCTAAAATAAAAGCTTAATTTCAGTTGATTTATAGAAGTTGACGCTTGACTATGGTTTCTAGCATTTATTAGTCCATTGACTTTGCGATCATGGCGAAAATTCCTCTAAGCAGACATCGCGATGTCTGCGTTCCATGATATCATACCCACTACTTAATATTTTAAGTTAGTCCTTCACATTGGCGTGCCACCACACCCTACGGTATACAGCGTAAGGTCACCAGGGTAACAGGTAGCTCTGATCCCAGTAGTTGAAGGTGCAATATAGGCTACACTAAGAAGGAGGCATTGCAGCCTGGTTTTCAGCCCACGAGTACGCCACTACAGTCAAACTCGCTGGGCTGACTGTGGGGTCAGACTGAACCCGTCCCTTGCCACGGTTGTTAGCGCACCTTCAGGGCTTTATGATCGTTAAATTATCTAGAGTGAGAAACATACGCTGAGACCGTCGACCTCACTCGCGTTCAACCCCCCACTGTCCTAGGTGGTCAAACATCTGCTACTTGAAGTAGGCGCGGTGGCTAATAAAGCTATAGACCTCGACTCGTGGGTCGCACACACACACAACGACCTGACCGCCCACGTGAACACACAAATATTTCACACACGAGGAAGAGGAATGTTGGGATCTTACACACAGCAGACGAACCACATGAAAAAGGGAGCCGAAAAGCCAACTCTCTACTTAGCTGAGAGGTTCCAGTGATGAGACATGTTGTAGGGGATGTGTGTAGCGATGTGATTAGGTACGCGGTGATTTACCACAGTGTAATGATCAGGAGATGGCACCCAAATACACAAGGCCAGCCAAAGGTGCCTGTCTTACGGGGAATGTGGTAATAGGGATTTCATGGGCAGGGCATATGTATGAATAGAGGATTTGCCAAATAAATATAGAAAAATAGTAAGTTTGTTTTTCGGTTAGAAAATTTTTAACGCATTGACATGTAACAACCAAAATTAAGCAGGATATTAAAAAATAAACATTAAATTTTTGCAACGATCGCTTCTCAGCTCTCTGACATGAGATCAGTGTAGATAGTGCATCACACCGTCTACAACAGACGACCCAACCTTGAACGATGAAACATCAAACCAAAATAATCTTGTCGGACCTAAATCCACTTCAAAGATTAGGTATTCTTTGCATGCCACATATTTTTGGGGGCCTTAACTCGATCCATACCTACCACAGGTTTTCTTGAATGCACATGCGACCGAATAGGCTTATGCGATGGATTTATTCTCTTAACGTTTTTGCTTCATGCCAAAACCCAGCACCGTAGGCAGCATCGGATATAAGTACTTCGTGCACAAGGGGCTGCCGTATCTACAGCATGCAGTTGTTGTGATGTTGCACACCTATGAAAATTAACGCCTTCCCCACTCATCGAGGACAGTTGCCATTGGTGCGGTAATGGCGTGTTGGCCAGCGATCGAGTTGTTAATCGCTCCAACTTCATTACACGCGTTGGATGATGGCGTGATGAATATTAGGCTATCTGACTCACTGATACGGGCGTTGGAAACAGCGGTCGCATGCTTGCTTCGTTGTGACTGGTTGCATTGACTTTGTGGCATTATCCCGTAATATTTAGAATTTGCCCTGATATAGGCTTTTGAATGCTCCGCTTTTCGACATCCTACAAAAACCGCACTAGGCAAAAAGGACTAATAAGTTAGCACGTCTTTTTTAGGCTAATTGTTGATGGCCTTATAATTTCAAACATATTTTATAGAAAACATGCACAAAATATGCTCACATTTATTCGTTTGGTTAAAAATCAAGTTTTTTTTACCTGTTTCTATTTGAAAAAGGGCACATTTACGTTTTGAAAAAATTTCCCAATTCCCGAATAATTTTGTGTCTGATCAGCCGTTGCACAAGCATATAGCTATTTCAGTTCACAAACTGCACGCTTTCCGCGTAAGGAAAATGATATATATGCATTTAAAAGGGTACAATATAGAGTTCATAAAATTTTGCAGGGAATGTGGACTGTCTAGTACATTTAATAAGAAGCACTGGCAAATGGACACGTACGATGTCGTATAAGTGGACATGGTACTATCTTAAAAAATCTCATATGTAGAAACATTTTAAAACCTAAATAAACATAAAACGCAAAGACTACGCGCTTTTGCATGTTTTCTAGAAAATATATTTAAATTTATAAGACCACTGAAAATAAATGGAAAAATTCATACTACATTTAAAGCATTTTTAGCAAGTGCGGTCTCTACGGAGATTAAAAAAAGTACATTAAAAAGCCGACACCCTGGTTAGTACGAAATATTATAGCATGATGTCGCATGGTAATCAGTATTACATCCCTACTTAAGTAATCCATCCTAACTAAAAGCTCATTTTAGAATATCAGCGAACATTTCATGAGATCGGTCACTCGCCGTACATTGCCCAGGTAAAGTCACAGCAGAGAATATGGAAGGCGGAGGTTATCACGCCTGGAACCAGACCGGGGCCAGCGGCCAATGACAAAAGCAGCTCACCATCCACGCGGTTGTCACATCTAGCGAAAGAATTTCGGCCTCATCAAACTTGAACGTGGTACCAGGGTCCTGACCAATGAACTATGACTTAGACGTTAGGATATTTGCATTCCTGTCACTTGTTCGACTATTCGCGTTCGATACAATCTTACACTTTATCCCGACGTAGTTGCTTTGCCCGCAACTGCGCTCAATCCGATTATGAACAACAGACCTTACTAACCGTACCAGTGAGTCTATTGGTCTCAGTAGATAGTACCTGATGATTACTTTTGGTTAGTGTGAAACTCCAGATCCAAGTAGTACGCAAAGGCGTCCGACGGCCTCCGAAAAGTCCTTAGCCTAGAGCGATCGGGGCTCAGTATGGTTTGGCCTCTCGTCACGTTTGTGTGTGTACCGGATGACAGAGACGCAAGGGTAACCATTTGCTCCGAACACCCGTCGACCTGAACACGCTGTCAAATGAATTATTAGACAAACCATAAGACAGGGTTTTCGTTGCCCCGCTGCTAGTGCGGATGTAATGACGTATTCTAATTAATTTGTCAAATAATTGATGCATTAGTAGTATAAGTGCTTTGAAAGTACAGGCCCTTCGGGCAAAGTAGCTGCGCTTGTACGTTAAAAGGATTTTAGACGCAATGGTTAAGCGCGACCTGACTAGCAATTTATAATAAAAACAGATTGTCACCTGCGTTTATGTTTGGGGCAAACAACAGCGTGTACGCATTAACTCATCACCCTGCACTATCTGCTGAAAGTGTTTGATGAGCGTTTTTGTTTCAGTTTGTAAGTGGCTGCGACAACAATCGTACAAACATGACCTAACTTTACTTTTCCGGAATAAGATTATATCCCTGTGAATGTATTTCTGAATGCAACATAGAAATTACATCAAGACCTCACCTTGACGGCGATTTGGTTACTGCGATGGAAGGCAATGACACGGTTCATGTTGTCCTGGATGGTCGCCGTGCATTGGATCAAGAAACAGCGTCGCATATCATCACCGGGCATGCGATAGGAATAACTCCAGCCGAGATTGCGCAACAGCTGAGCGTACGTCTGGAGAGATGCCTTGCCCGAGATGCCCATTCCTTCGTTGTCTAACTCGGTGCTTATATTCAGGCGTTGAAGGCTGTTCTGGTCGAAGCCATGGAGACTGAGCTGTTCGGAATCCAGATGGAGGACGGTGTCGGAGGGCAAACAGGCACTTATGCTACAGCTGAGAACTAAACAAAAACACGTTAACGTTCTTTGTAAACAAAACCTCAAGACATTTTTGAAACGAAGAATATATTCAAAGTTCAGAGAGAGTAGATGGAGCTGAGATTTCCTGAAAAAGCAATTTATTCACAAGGCGTTTAAAAGCTTGTTAGCTAAATCCAACTTGACCAACAAAAAGAGAATCGAACGCAAATCTACAATAACTGTGATATTTGCTTGCTCGCGATGCACCTTGTGAACAGTCGTCAGGTCGACATGTCTTCTGGACGACCATCGTCCCTACTACTACTACTACTTATACTACTACTATTACTATAACTGCGATTGGCGCAGCATATGCCATCATAACCGACCTAAGATCGTCAAGCTTTCAAGGCGGAGAAATATGCTTTTTGAAGATACGTAGAAGACCGGGTGCATCAGTTGTCGGAAGCGTGGCCAGTTGCAATGGGTGAAACAGTATGTCACTCGCTTAACTAGCGTTGCATGAATCATCGGGGGGACATTAACCAATCAGACAGCAGGATGTGCTCATCCTGCTTAGATTAATCAGTAAAACCGCGAAAGTTGCATCCGCAGGGTATTCGTTAAATCGGTCGGATTGTATGACGCTCTATTGTCCATAATGAACTTTGGAGAATCTTCGATCGCCCGGTTACAGTATATACTTACATGTGCCAGTCCGCAAATATTCACAGTTTAAATGCGGGTTTTGAAGCTTAATTTTGTTGCCAATAGAAGGGCAGAGACGAGCCCCAGGAAGTAGTCTTGAAGAAGGAGACATGATCGCCGGGACAGGAGGTTTGTTATCCTGATTTTTCGGATTCCTACTCGAATCCATCATCAGAGACAAAAAACAGAAATGGGTGGTTGCTGCATAATGAGCTGCGGTATTTATAGGATGCAGTAGCCATGCTACCACATACATATGAACATTCACGGCTCCCTCCCCCCTTCATCCAGGATCGTCGCACTTGGTGTGATCGCTGCTTGATGGCCGACATTCGAGTCGATAATTGCTGCAATTGCATCACATGCGTTGGATGGTGGTGTGATGACTGCTCGACCATCTGACGCACCGACCCCGGTGTTGGGAAAATCTGTCACCTCTGCTCTCCCTTTATGGCTTGTTGTTCCGCCTAGGCAAAATTTTAGATCGGAGTATGGAGTGGGAAGATCGTTGCACTTTTTAAAGGACAGGGGGCCAGTAAACCATGATTCCAGTAGCTCCCGGCTCATGCGGTTGACACCTCTTGCGAGAATTTCGGCCTCATCGAATTTGAATGTGTGGCCGGATCTCGTCGAATGAGCCGCAACATGAGAGCTGACGTCATTTCTGCGCACCGCTGCCGCGTGTTCGGCCATTCTCGTTCGGAGCTGTCTTCCGGTTTTTCCGGCGTAGTTGCTTTGTCCGCAACTGCCCCAGATCCAGTAAACGACTCCAGGCGTTTCTTGCCGTGGAAGTGGGTCTTTCAGTTTCATCAACTGACGCCTGATAGTTGCCTCCGGCCTGTGTGCAACTCCAGCCCCAAGTGGTGCGAGAAGGCGGCCAACAGCTTCCGAAACGTTCTTGACATACGGAAGTGCCCGCCAAGACTTGGTGTCCGTGCGGTTAGGCCTTTGGTCCCTTTTGCGTATGCACCGGTCGACGAAGTTGCGCGGGTAGCCATTGGTTTTGAGGACCCGTCGGAAGTATTGTAGTTCAGCAATTTTGTCTTCCGGCTCACTGCAGTGCGTATCGACACGCCGATAGAACGTCCTTAAACGACTGCGTTTGTGGCTGATTGGGTGGTTACTGTTGAAGTTCAGTACTTGCATCGTATTTGTCGCTTTCCTGAACACTTTGGTTTTTAGTTCACTACAATCTTTGCGGCATACGAGGAATTCAAGAAGGCCAGCTGGTTGTTCTCTTCCTCCTCCATCGTAAATTGAATGTCCGGGAAGACGGCGTTGAGATATTCTTGGAATGTCAACAGCTGATCCCGTTCGATGACGACGAAGGTGTCATCCACATACCGGACCCAGAATTTCGGTCTGTGGTGTCGGAAGACAAGCGATTCTAACCGTTGCAGGACCGCCTCGGCGACGAATCCCGAAATCGGCGAACCCATTGGTATGCACTTCACCTGTTCGCAGATTGTCCCGTTGAACGTGAAGTACGTCCTGAGACAGAGCTTCAGGAGCTGAAGTATTTGGGCGTGTCCAAGATGGTTCTCCGTTTCATCGTATTTGATTTGTAGTAGAAGCACAGTTGTCTTGATCGCCAGGTCCTGGGAAATAGAAGTAAAAAGGGATGTAACATCAAAAGATACCATGACCTCATTTGGATGGATGCTGACCCCTTTGAGTTTCTCCAGGAATTGTGCTGACGAAGAGACCATGTTGTCTGACTCAGCGGCCAGTAACTTGAAACGCCGAAACAGCCACTTACCCAGTCCGTACGTTGGAGTACCTTTGAACGACACGATGGGTCGGAGAGGAGCGCCGTCTTTGTGCACCTTAGGGAGGCCATAGAATCGGGCCAAAGCCGTATCTTGAGGTCTCGCCATGCGTCTGTCGGTCGGTGTTATTGCACCTGAGTTCTCCAAGGCCAACAACGTAGCAATAATTTCGCGTGTCAGCGCCTTTAAAGGGTTCGTTGCACATGGGACATAGAACTGTCGGTCTTTCAGTAAACCTTTGGGTTTTTGAAGGTAGTCTGTCCTGTCCAGTACAATTGTGGCGCGTCCTTTGTCCGCTGGCACGATGACCAGGTTTTTGGTGGCCTTGAGTTCTCTAAGCGCATCACGTTCGACCTTAGAAAGCATTTCCTGAGACCTGTGGGCCATCAGGAGAGACGACACTTGGTGTCGGATGAGGTTCTTAGTCTCCTCCGTTGCCTCCGTCTGACAAAGGATTGATTCCACTGCTGCAATCATGTTAACACGTTTGCCGTCAGCCGTGTAAAATGAAGCTTCGTACCGAAAAATCTGCATCTGATCCTTCGTCAGATCCTTCGATGACAGGTTGTGCACCCGTTTGTCGTTTCTGGGCGACGTTGGATTGGGCAGTTTTCGAAATTTTTTCTCCAGTGCTGCGTCGCGTATCGTGCTCTTTTCGTGGGCTTGTTCGACTATCCTCCGCAGGAGCAGATTCGCACCGATTTCACCCATGAACTCACAGCATCTGGTCTTTTCTTGGTCAATCGTTTGACGGTACTTACGAAGTCTCGCGTGGCAATCTTGGAGGAGCACTGGAATCATCCTTCTGTTGTGCTGAAATACTGCTCGTCTCGCCAAATCCGTGTTAACCGGTGGCTTGTATGAAACACATTTCGGTAACACATTATTGTCGAGACACCTGTGCAGAAACCGGATCTGCGAATACGTAGAGGCCTCCCGAAGGACGAAGGTTCCCCATCGCCGGGCTGATCGGAGCGCATCGCGCCCAAATACATTGCCAATAGAAGCGAAGATACGAGTTCCAGGAAGTAGTTCAGAAGAAAGAGACACGATCGTCGGGACAAGAGCTTTATTAGCCGTTTGTTTCTTTGTCTCTGATGATGGATTCGAGTAGGAATCCGAAACATCAGGCTAATAAATCTATTGTCCCGGCAATCGTATCTTTTTTTTCAAGCTTTATTTTATGTCAAATGCACTGCTATAAAGTAAAAAGCATTTTAAGCGAGCAATATAACAGGGAAAACAAATTCTCGCATAAAGCGGCGCCAGTGACTTATTTAAACATGACATTGAGGCATGCAAGAAAAACGCGCAGGAAGAGAATTCTCGAAATCTTTGAGGCAAACTGCGCAGAAACATGCTTATTCATGCCAGTCGGCGTTACTCAGAGAAGTTTTTAAAAGAGGCTATCGTGGCACGTCACGCAACGAAAAACCGCTCTGAGCATAGAGAAAGACATAAAAAGTATTTCGAGAAAACTAAAGCAAGCACATAAGAATGAGTAGAGAGCTGACAGTTTTTGGTTTTATTTTTAAGATGGCTCAAATCTTAAAGTACATGACCGCACAACTTTTAGCCAAAAGAAGGAAAGCCTGCACAAACGTCGAAAATAGTATTTTTATTTGTTTCGACGCCCTATGGTCAGTTATCAAACCATCCGAAAATGGAGATACCACTAAGATACTCCTATGCGCGTTCTTTTAGTGTTTGATACCAAGAGCCAATTTTAAGTAGGTGGTTAATAAATTTACCATGAAAATGCAGACACACCGATAGAATTCTGTCGTCTGAATATTGTCCGTATAGTAAAAATTGAAGCTGACATTTATAACACCAGAAAATCATAGTGCCGTAAGCTAATTAACTCGAACGTTAGGAAAACTGCGACAGAATGCGTGTGTCACAATCTATAGACTGGACTTTGAGGAACGCTTAGCAGATGGGCGTGTTTGCCATTTTCTTGACGGGGTAACCGGCACGGATGCCGGCGGGAACTAAAACGAAATCGGCTGCGAAATAAACAGTCACTCGAGCTTGATCAGGCGGCGCAGCATACCATAAGACAGTTCTAATTTTGCGTATGGATGGAAACTTATTTTGTAAGTCCGTTTCTAATAAAAAGGACTGCAAACAACGGCATTTTATGATATGGCTAACTTTTCTCGCCCTCAAAATTGCAAAATCCACCCTGTGGCACAATCCTTTAAGACAGGATTTGGTGTTGTATCAATGCACATAGCAGTGCATTTTTGAATACAGGTAGTAAAAATAACTGGGTTTCCACCAGTTTGCCCTTTATAACTCCTGTTTGGTGTGCGACAACATAGACGAATTTGTTAGCAACCAACTAGCTATAACACACGTGTTTTGGTCGTCTATGTCGAGAGGTAATGGCGCCAGAAGAAAAGCTTCCTGCCCAACAACGCTTCCTGACGTGATTGCGCGACTTGATGAACGATCGTAAGACAAGGTCACCTGCGCTTGCTTTCACTATTAATGAATATGTCTGGGGCGGAATGGTAAAGTAAATCCAATGAATTATGTAAATGATTTAGTTTTCAAGTCTGTGTTTGTCGAACTGGCTGCTTTCAGTCTGCAGGGATGTGAACTCCAAACAACATCCACCACCGACTCAAAAGTATTCAAATGTTTGCTATCAGTAGCAGCAACGTATATTTCATGAAATGCCGCCTTTCGAAATATAAAATCAATCCGCCATGTGGCTTATGATTTCAAATGCTTGAAATGTAGGTTTTGCAAAGGGTGAAACAGTTGCGAGTCATTATAACGGAAGCTGTTCTAGTTCGCACAAACACTTTATAAAGGCTCAGTCTGCGTAAAACCGCCCCTTTCCAGGTGACCTTGCGCAAAATCCCAGAAGAAGCAAATGTTTCCGTGCCCTAAATCTGGCCCAAACAGCAGACTTACCCCAAACATTAACTTTTAACCTAAACATGGTTCCAAGACTAGCCCTTACCTAAAATTCGATTTTATTATTTAGACTCACCCTAATTTTTTTTAAACTTAATAGCAAAGTTCCCCGAAACGGGGGACGTGCCACTACCATTGAACTTTGTGCGGCCTTTCCCTGCACTTTTATATAGATGCCAATTATCGTCTCACCACATTTAACGTAATTTCGACGACTCAACGGGTTGTGTGCTTCCTTGAACCTATTTGGCTTATTCATTTAAGCTGTGTAAACACATTTTGCCGAGTATTTATGGAAACCATACCTTAAATTGAACACCACAACTCGGTTACTAATTCGTGTATAAAACATTCATTTTAGTTAATCTTCACAGTGAAGTCTAAAACTTAGCTGTGCTTATTAAGTCCGACCGGCCGGACTGTGTCGCATCAAAAATCGGTTTTATGTTTGAATTTTCGAGTAGATAAGCACACCACTTTCACCTTTGAGATGTAAAACGTGAGCTCTATAAATAGTAGATAATGCACACATTAAGGTACGTGTCATAAAGCTTCCATAAGACTGTTCCCCTGTATATTGTCACGAATGTTGCATTTTATATGATCTTCAGATATGATGTAAGAGCCCACAATTGTTTGTAGGTAGGTATGTTTTTGAAGATTAATTGTGAAAAACGCAATCAGTACTAAACCCAATAGGGAAAAAGGTCAAATACCAATCAATCAATCATTTTATTGACTTTGATGGAAGGCTCGTGACTAAGTGAGTCAGACTCTAACAGAATACTCCAATGTATAAGCTATATTCAGGTTAGTGTAACGCAACGTTCACAACTGTCAGAATCGTGTCCTTTTTAGCAAATTCCAGTAGCCCTAGTCCAGTATCCTTAATTTTATCCGCGTCTTGCTGAAGAGCACGCTCCTTAGCGTTACTCATGCCTAACGACTGTCAGCACGGCGTGCATTTCCACTAAATACTCATTGGGGTTTACCATCTGATGCTTCCGACTTCACAGACGGAGGACTGAAAAGCAGCAATTAACGCTACCGTTGGCATCTTCCCTCGCTTTTTAGTCTGACAAACCACTGTGATCGAAAATCAGAGATGAGAGCTCAAGACCAGCCAACGTATAAGAGAGTTAGGACAACCGTTCTGCAATGACACTGCGGGCTACTAAAAAGTTGGCTTTTAACTCCTCGTTTTGTGTAGCAAATACTCAGGTTGTTCATGCAAAACAATGCCCGGTTTTATTATCATAACATATGGCAGTTGCATCTCTCTCATAAGATCTCACTCAATATCCCAGTGGTGTTACTGAGAGTAAATGATTGACGATATTTAGAAGTGCTATACATTATTCTGTACGAGCCTAACAAAATCTTAATGCAGGTCTCAACTCACTGCAAACCTCTGCGCAAAATGTTTCTCATTGATTGAATCAACCGTCTTAGTACTTACAACCAAGTGTCTCGTTAAAGCCAGTTCTTACGTTCGTCTTAAATTAAATTTTCTTAAAATAAACAAAACAGGATGAGCAGTTTAAAACTAGAATCAATGTATTTTGAGATTTTCTACTAATAAAAAGTCCTTAAAGGGAAAAAATGATCCTGCCAGAGATGTCAATGGCGCCTTACTGTTGTGGACTAAGGTACAATTCTTTGCAGATTTAGCTCAATTAATGAAAGCACGGAGCGTCCAAAAATGATTCAGTAGCCCAGCAGTACAATCGCATTTACTATTAATTATAGTCGACTGCGAAACCTATTGTTGGATACGTTAAAATATACACGGTGGTGTCCATTTAACGGGATTTTAGAATAACTATGATCAAACGGCCTCAATGAAATTTACAGTAGGTGGGCTAACTATTAAAATGTCAGCCGAAATCTCGAACTGTGTTTTCGTTGCTAAAAGACTGATTAAGTAGGTTTGTAAAATTAATCGCCATAAAACATAATTTCATAAGAATTCAGTTACCTCATTATGCCGACTTTTGAAATAACGCATTTCGGACTGCATGCATAAACCATAGCCTGCAAAAATGTTTACTTAATTAGCATGCAATTTTCTCATTGATTTTTGATGCCCTTGAAAATGTAACTACATTTCATAGAAGGCACTCATAAAAATATTCATTTATTTATTCGGTAGAAAATCACGTCTAATTTCAATTTTATACTCGACAGGTGGGCATAATTTGGTTTCAATAAAGTTTCTAATTTTGAAATTTTTTAATACCGCGAAATGGCAGTTCATAGTCATGTGTCTGCATTTACAAACGTGTTAAATGTTAGAATATTGCTTAAATCCACTGCTTTATTTTATGACTCCCATCTGATCTCTCCTTAAAACTGTAGAGAAATGCATGGTTTTCCGTACACGAAAATACATGACTTGTAGTTTGGAAACCCTGAACGCAAATGTAGCGGCAGGGCGGGTCCAACATTATTCGGGAATTAGAAAAGTTTCTAAAAACCTAATTATCTCTTCTTTCGAGAATAAAATTGGATAAAGACGTGATTTCCCACCGAATATTTAAAAAAGTAAATATTTTTTCCATGTCTTCTAGTAAATATAGTTTAATTTTCCACGGCATCGAAAATCAATGAGAAAATTGCGTGCTACTTAAGTGGTATTTTTTGCAGATTATAGGTCTTGCATGCATTCAGAAATAAGTTCATTCAAAAGCGGATACCCTGAGGGAATTGGATCATTATAGAATTATGCTGCAAAATGATTAAATTCGAATCAAGAACACATTTCGAAATTTTAATTGATATTTCACGAGTTAGTCCACCTGCTGTACTCTCACACACTATGATAAGTTAGCTCTCTGGCTTGAAAAACTTCCGAAAAAGGACAGGGGAATAGACAGTTTGGAATGCCTTTCACTGCAATGCAGAGAGCGGAGTTGGAGTTATAATGTAAATTGAAAGTATTAGGTTTATGAGAGCTTTTTAGGTAGGGTTTAGGCGTATGGGGGTTGGAATAAAGGAGGCGGTAGAACACACGAATAGGCACTCCCTTTCTTTTAAATCAAAATTAAATCTGAGGGGAATATTTACTTCCGCCACCATTCATCGCTCCCAAACTGCCAAAATCACGTATATACTTTTATGAGGCCAGTACTTTTCACGTATGACTTAATGTGTCAGGTAGGTTGTTTAGTCATCAGTGTCTCGGAAGACCATAGAGGTGTCCCACTGTGCCCAATGTATTCCTAAAAAACGATAGAAGATATCCCGGGCAAAATCGGTTAGTATAAAAAACCCCTCACATTTCGAATCATTCTACAATTATCCTCTTTAACTATACGTTCTGAAATGGCTTTTGCACTGTCATTCACTCCTGTAGATTACACAGGTAATAAATAACGCTTATTTCCAGGTTATTAGAAAACTTATAGGGGATGATAATAGGAAAAAAAACCATTAAAAAGAGCTAACTTTGGGATCCCTCAGAGGTATTTTGACAGATAATGCACCAAAAGACTATTTGCAGAGGACAGGTCTTGTTTTGTCAGTTACCGTCACCTTGGAAAAACTGAGACAATTAAAATATGTCCCAAAGAAGAAGCTTGGAGGATATGGCTCGCAGACAAAATTTTCTAAATACGGATTGCGCTGGGCGAACTCCGCAGGAATGAAGCTAATTTCTGCCTAAATGTAACTTTCAACGGGCTGGACAACTGCAAATAAGAACTTATGGCCCCATATTAACCTTTTTAAATAAAGTGGTTTAGGTTAAACTGCGACAGGATTCAAAGTGGCCAAAACATTGTCTCTCTACCGCAGGTAAAAATAAAATTTGTGACCAGTGTACCACATGGTGAAGCAAGTTGTCCATTTGATATGGGCATTAAGTCCATTTTCCGAGATATAAACACCTAGAGCAAATGCGAGTTATGGAAAAAGATGCATGTAGCAGGACGTGAAAATGAAATAAAACCGGAAGTTAGAATGTTCTCTGGTATTAACACAAGCTCAGGACTAGAAGTAAAGTAAGTATCAACGATTCCCGCCTATCTGCGTGGCTGGCCAGTCACAGTTAGATCGCATTTGTTGCCAACGGTGTAGTTTGTGCCCAGGTGATCATAGAGCTCTAAAGTCAAACATTTAACCACTTCAACTGCCAGATTAATGCTTACCAACCTGCGGTCAGAAATAGGCAAGGTCGCTGGATCAGTAGCACTCATTTATTCACTTCTATTTTAGGACGAGAGACAGCGAAATTTCGATTTCGGATTGATAGCTTGGGCAACCATCTACCTAATATTCTCCCTCACCAAAAATCTGATTCGTTTTTCGCCCTTACTCGGGCCCTGGAGTGCGGTAACTAACAAAGTAACAAAGTGGCAGAAACCTCATCGAATCAGTGCCTTGGTAAAGCCTGTCACGATACCTGCTGTCATGAGGCATGTGACAGGGCGATAAGTACAAGGTTGGCTTAATTCTGTTTTCATCTCCAGTGAGCGTCCGAAAAATCCAAATGGAGGACCGTAAATAGTTCGACGTATGGTGTCCGATGAGTGTCAAATTCCTTCCGGTAGGCTTTTATGGATTACAGCTTAACTTTACCCCTTAATTCTTCCCCACAGATGAAGTATCGGTTTACGCAATGGCGTACAAATGCTTGACGCAGCACAAACCGTGACTTTTTTCTCCGCTCGTGATGAAGTCAAACAAATGGCAAACCCTGATTTTTACGTGAAATGCGAAATACTGCGACGACAGGTGGATAAGGAATTACGAGTTTCTTATGAAAGCAAGATTCTCATAGCAATCTTAGGGAACGTCAGAGCAACAAAGCGGTACTTAAAAAGAGCATAGAACGTAAAATAAAGACATTGGCTATCGGGAAAAAATACACAATTTATTAATAAGCGTGTACTTCCAAAATATTCTATAATATGAAGAGAAAAAATCACGAGAGTTAAGGGAATTATTTTAAGGTAAATGTCTAAATTTCTGAAACAAATAGAACTTGGTAGAAAAATACAGGCTATTTTCACATAATCGTTTTGCGAATGAGATCGAGTTGCGACTGGGAAATACGCACGGTCAACGGCCAAAAAATAAGAGGGAAGATGTTGTATTCCCCTTTATTCCTCAGCTGTATAAGCAATTTTGGGGTGTGCGACTCACGGATGCTCTGCATTTGGACCAGATGATCTACTCCAGACTTCAAATTATTTACTTTACTTTTGTAATTTTGAAACAGTAGCACATGTCACGTCTATCTCAACACGTTTAAATGATATCGACTTATATTTTTGAAAAATACCTAGAGGGACCTAGAAGTAAGTAAAACCAGTATAAAGGTTATTTTCATGCAGCTTAGCAGAAGCAGTCTAGACGGCGCGCTGTGAAAGATTATTTGGACACCCTGGCATCCCAGCAAGCAGCCGCAGGCTTTGAGCATGAGAGCTTATCTAACTTAAATCATAGCCTAGGTTTTCAGAGTCAATATACTTGCTTACTAAAGGAGGCCACCCAAGATGTCTGCCGGCTTAAAATTTCGGCAGACAGCAGGTACGCATTTGCGAGCAATGCATCCACCTTACTCTCCCCCGCTTGCTATGGGTTAGATTGTATATGATCTCACTTTTAGTTGCTGTGGCCTGGCTATCAAAGGCACCGCACAGCGCTCTGACCACCCAAGTCGAATGCTGCTCCGTAAGAAGAACCGTGATCATGGCTGCATCGAAGTTATCGTTGAGAATGATCGGGACATTGCTATTGGTAGCCACCGCAACGGACGGGAGTTTATTATGTGGACTGCTCGGCATTGGCCTGGCGACAACAGCCCAAAAGTGCCTTAAACCCTATGCGATCGCTAATTCCTGACTGTACTTTCCATGATGTCTTCGAGAGTGAAGCAGAAACTACCTTCAAGTTAAGTTCTGGGTGCAGCGGCTGACACTAATTCCTGTTTAAACAAAACCATTTGTTTATAGCCGAAACCTTTGTCAGAGTTCAAAAAGCCACTTTTTTTCTTTTCAGAATTAAACGATAATAAATCATGTCGACAATGAGTCATGCTAACGGTCAATCAATGAGACAGCTGACCTGCTTCAGGTTCTTTTCTACAAATTTTATTACTGTTTAAGTGCTTCTGGGCGCTTCGGAGAGCTGGAGCGCTCAAGTTAAAGATTCGCAGTTTGGTTCAGTGGTTTACAAAATTTAAAATCATATATTTTGTCTTCAAGGAAACCCTACTGGAGGGATGTTCAAAGACTGTCCCTAACAAGATAGATAAAGGTCATTTCATGAAAACATTTATTAACGACCCGAAAATCACCAGCCACCAGTTCGAAGAACTATTGCCCAGGCCTTCAGATGAGGCTAACATGGCCATCTTGTTCTCGGAAAGAGATCTGGCTGGTCGGTCTCTGAAGCATTTCCGACCGCTGCAAGTGCCGTCACGTCGATTTGTCTGAAAAGTCCTCATAGACTTGGATACATGAAAAAAACTTAATTTTTTTTTATCTTTTAATGACGACAAGAAAGCAACATCCCTGTACAATTGTAATAATCAGGTTTAGGGTCGTCACCAATGTATTACAGGCTCCACTGATTAATAAAAATGTGATGACCGCTGTTATTTTTTCTCGGACAAAAAAAACAGCCTTTGACCTGGACGGAGGTGAGTTAAAGGTGTCAGTTTGGTACACCGAAGTGCGCCAAGGTGAGATATGTTCTGACGTTGGTAGTTTATTCACAAGCTGGGACTGCATGACAACTAAAATTTGCGGTGACTTTCTTGGACAAAGATGAAACGAGTTTCGTTAAGTGAACACCTTCCTGGTCTGACCTCACGCCTCGGGATTTGCTTTCGCACACGGAAAAGGGTCTGTGCGGAAGGCAATAAGAGGCTGGTGAGTTTAATCTACCCTCGATTTGCGCAGAAATCGCAGAACTCCAAAAATTGGATGCTGAGGGGTTTGTTAATGGCCGGACTGATCATCTCAAATGTTGCACTGACATTAAATTCATTAAAGTTGACGCTCACAAACAGACGAAGATTTTAAGAAGAATATCCCCAACACTCTAAATATAAACTAAAAATACGGCCTTTAAAAAGCTTATCGCCATCCAGAGGAGGCTTCAAAGGTTTGGTTGCCAAAAAAGTTGAACATTGCACAGACCGATAGAAGCGAAGAGACGATTCTCAGGAAGCAGTCTTGAAGAAGGAGAGACGATCGCTGGTATAAGAGCTTTTTAAGCCCGACTTTTCGAATTCCTGCTTAAACCCATCATAAGAGACAAAAACAGATACGGGTGGTTCATGCACAAGGAGCTGCAACCAGCCATAACATCACATGCAACGATCCCTGAGGAAGGGTAGAGCCCTGAACATTCATAGGTATGCGGTAGCATGGCGACTGCACCCTATAAATACTGCAGCCCCTTGAGCATGAACCACCCGCATCTGCTTTTTTCTCTGATGATGGGTGCGAGCAGGAATTCGAAGCGTCAGACTAATAAAGCCCTTGTCGAAGCGATCATGTCTCCTTCTTTAACACTAGATAGACCCTTGAACTCCCCTCTACGTAATTGAAGATAAATACGCCAGTCAGAATCTGAGTTCGGGTCAGCAACCCAACCGGCCGTAATACTAGCAGTAACGTCATAGCGTAGACACTTTGCTTTGGCAGAACATTAAGGAGGGACCTCTTTCTGTTTCGCGCTCAGCTTGGCTGACTGCTCAATTTACAGCTCCGAAGCAGCGTCAGCCGTTAACTAAAAGTACTGTTTTGACCGCTCTTACGATCGATTGTTTGGAGTAGGAAACTTACACCGAACACTGAAGACAAATTTTCAGGCTGATCATCACTGAAGACCCACGTAAATCCTCTTATCCACCAATTTTTCCCATTTCCACCTTTTTGCCAACATTGGCGCTCATCTCGCCACTATAGACAACTCAGCAGGTAGCACGGCTTTCAGTCACCGACTCTTTCCTGCCCTCCCTACCAGTCCTTTTGACTAGATACGGACTCTCCGGTCAACTCCTCCTCAAGCCGACTTCTTCTGAACATGATGATGCAGCAATGGAGGTCAATCTCACCATTTATTTCATGCTCCTTTAAGATTTCTTGACAGCGCATCGAGTTGGCATCCCAGTAGAGCTCCATATCGGGCACAAGTAGTTGCCCATCTCCCGCACCTAGGCCTGTTACTCTGAGTGTTCGGCCGGCCTGGGAGTCAATGAGAGCACTGTACAGACGAAGGCGATACGCGCAGGGTTGATCGTCAATCAAGTCGGCTTCTCCAATCTCGTCTGCTCCATCTCCATTCTGCGTCAACTCGTGGTCCACGTCTTTTATCAGCGAATTAGCTTCAGGGAGGTTCCCTGACTGGAAAGGAATGAAGGTGGAGGGCTCCTCTTTTTCGAAAGCCCCAGTAGGACCCCTGTCATTTGAACGTGTGCCGGCGAGAGTAATTACTGTTGGTTTTGTGTGCAGAATTTCATCCGAGTTCTTGCAGCTGAAAAGAAACACAAGAATCGAGGTTTAAAATGGTGACTGCTGGCCGAATAATTTATTTAGAAAGAAAAACCGCCTGAAACCGATGGTCCTTGCGAGAGTTGGGGAGGAAGGGGGGAGTAATTAAACATTTCACCTGACATAAAGGCAATGCAAGTGCAATCACAAAAGAGGAAGTTTAATAATCTCCGGGAGAGCTTGAATGTTTCTCACATTTTGAGTGACTAAAACGTGCACTGGAAGCCTTGAAACGAACTTGCTCTACAAACGACACGAGATCGGTTTAGTGAAAATTTTTTCTCCTATCAAGGTCTCACTCATGTTGGTATTTTGACCACGCCGATGATGACTAACCCAGAAATAAATATTCTGCACTTTATTCCCTCCCACGGCAATACCTCTCAATTACTGGTTGATCTACGACTCCCTGAAAACTTCTGAGCGAAAGTAAAGCAATTCGGTGGACACATAAGAAATGACGAGGGCTGTTGCGATCAAAATAACTGCCGAATATACAGCACATAATCTAAGTAATATCACGTTAAGTTTAA
Source organism: Spirometra erinaceieuropaei (assembly GCA_902702965.1). Lineage (NCBI taxonomy): Eukaryota > Metazoa > Platyhelminthes > Cestoda > Diphyllobothriidea > Diphyllobothriidae > Spirometra > Spirometra erinaceieuropaei. The sequence continues at coordinate 142,054 of CACRXP010000277.1, read as the reverse complement.
CGAATAACTAACTTTGGACTAAAAACACGAGCGTCTAGCGCCTTTGATTGAAGGTACGGACGGACATTAGCCACAACACATCGGAAAATATGCAGTCATTGTAACTAATACGCATTTAAGTATAATTGGTTCAGAACATGTAAACATTAACTGACGCTCCTAAAAAAACTAAAATTGGGTGGGATAGGAAGGTGTTACGAAACCTTACGAGAAAAATGATCATATGCTGTGGGCTGAATAAATTGCACTTATGTCGTCAAAAAGCATTACCCTATATCGATTTAATCTTTTGGACATCCAGTCAAACTCTAACAAACCCTATCGATCCTTACTTGCAAATGTTAAGCACACAAAAGATCGAAATGCCCTTTTTTAGCTTTAAAAAACCATTACGATTCTTACTTGTAAAAAGAATGCACACAATAGATCGACATGTCCCTCTTTTAGCCTAACTTCAAGTCTTCCATTAGATTATTCGGGCAAAAACACATACTCTTTTAATTATCCCTGTAAAAAACGCAATGTAAGTCAATGGCAGCAGGTTAATACTGTGTTTTGCCGGTAAAGATCAGAAATATTACCTAAATCAGAAGTGTATTAGTCAGTCGACTAACGGGGCATGTTCGTCCCGTCAAGGCATGCTGCGTAATTTGGAGGCCCCGCGGGCCATCGCAAAGGGACCACCAGTATAAACAGAAGTCCGTGCCGGGTTAGCAATGCTAGAGGACCAAAGAAAACGTATTCGAATCCTTTTAGCAGCACTGCTTGTCGTTAACTGCCTGTGAGGACTTTAGGTTAAGTCTCAGCGCTCTATAGGGACGAATACCTCCTGTCACCATGTCTGTCAAAGTAACCTCAAAACACCTATATGCATAAAATCACTTCATCGACCGGAATGTTATCAATACCTAGTCACGTGGTATTATCTAGTGCTGCAAATAGGCTATTTATTCATTCAAGGCACAGCATCCTACTGTCCTTTCAAAACAAGCAAAGTTCAACTGAGCAACAGAAATTCCGAAATCTGCCAAGTTGTCGACCAAGAGGTGCTGCATGAATCTATTGTAAAATGCTACCTTAGAAGGATAACGAGAAATGGGTAAACTAATAGGGGTATTTTCTTGTTGCCAGTAGTATACGCAGTTGCGTGACAAAAATATATCCAGACCAGAATTTGTTTAGCGTGGACATATGAGCAACATCAAAAAATTCAAATATCTTGTCTGCTACAACCCTGTCCCCTTTTGGAGCGGAAACTTGTGAAACGGACTCGTCAATAAATGAACCAAGTGTCTCGCTACACTAAATTGTCTGCATACGCTTGATATTAGTCCCTATTACTTGCATCGAATGATTAGCTAAGTTTTAAGTCTACCCTCTGGACACTTGGCGAGCCTTTTTGATCCAGCAATTCCCAAGAAACTACTAAGCTAAAAAAAACTTCTGATTGCCTGTAAAGTTGTAGTCAATGTTAGGGGATTTATTCACAAATTCGTTAAACATTTTACTGGAGTATGCTAGCATCTCCATGCCTTTCTGATACATAATCACGTCAATAGAGGCCCTTGCGTGTGTCAGTTAAGGCATCCCTGCGCGCAACCAACTAGTACACAGCGGGAGCGTCACCTTTAAGAGAATTTTGAGGGATAAACTTGTATATGTGAGCTCACCTTGGGCAGTGGCAGCCGTTTATACATTAAAGGTCGAAACGTTACTAAAGCCAAACATGCAAAGGAATGTTGTGTAAATCCGCATATCGAACTTGATGTCGCTTTTAAAAAGTCCGGTACTCATGTAATAAATGACAGCCTATCTAAACGAACTTTGGTCATATAAGGATCCCTCCTTAACGCAGACATGAGGTTAATATTAGTGAAAATCCGATTCCCAGGTGGCATATCAAAAGAAGAGTGGGCGTTCACCGGGAGGGGTTTATTTGATATCCGACGTTTCGGGTAGTTTACTCGTCTACCCATCTTCAGGGACTGAGAGGTCCTGTGCACAGCACTCCTTATTATGGCGCCCTTTGTCCAATGCGTGATCCGCCAATGCCGCCTGTGTGGCTGCATCCAACCCGCATGTCACCGTTACCTGAATCGCCCCCGTCGGCCGCGGTGATGACTGACGGCCCCGATTGTCCGGCGACGTGACTGTCCCCCGCTAAGAAGGTTCGTAAAGTCAGATAAGGGGGAGGCAAATTAATGTGGCGGTTGACAGAGCGGTCGGTGGACATCCAGGCTTCTTGCACTTGCCTTGCTGTGTGGTCGCCGCCCCGGCCCACAATCTCAACGGCGTCAAAGTTGAAGATGTGTCCCATTTGCGCGGCATGGGTTGCTACCTCCGACTTTGGGTCCAAACTTCGCACGGCCAACTTATGCTCGTGCATTCGCGTTTGCAGCCGTCGGCCGGTTTCCCAAACGTAGTCGCAACCTCCGCAGCTGCATTGGAGTCGGTAGACAACGGCCGAGGAGCACAGTCAGCCAAACTCGTGGCGGAGCATTCCGTACATTAAAGGGGTCTCCGAAGTCGTGGCTCGATCACTCGCGCCACTCGGAATAGGTGTTGCCCACAGGCCTGACTCAACAATCCGCCGGCAAGTGATGCGGCCGAAAGATCCGATCCCTAAGCAGGAGATGTCGGCCGTTGTCTACCGACTCCAATGCAGCTGCGGAGGTTGCGACTACGTTGGGGAAACCGGCCGACGGCTGCAAACGCGAATGCACGAGCATAAGTTGGCCGTGCGAAGGTTGGACCCAAAGTCGGAGGTAGCAACCCATGCCGCGCAAATGGGACACATCTTCAACTTTGACGCCGTTGAGATTGTGGGCCGGGGCGGCGACCACACAGCAAGGCAAGTGCAAGAAGCCTGGATGTCCACCGACCGCTCTGTCAACCGCCACATTAATTTGCCTCCCCCTTATCTGACTTTACGAACCTTCTTAGCGGGGGACAGTCACGTCGCCGGACAATCGGGGCCGTCAGTCATCACCGCGGCCGACGGGGGCGATTCAGGTAACGGTGACATGCGGGTTGGATGCAGCCACACAGGCGGCATTGGCGGATCACGCATTGGACAAAGGGCGCCATAATAAGGAGTGCTGTGCACAGGACCTCTCAGTCCCTGAAGATGGGTAGACGAGTAAACTACCCGAAACGTCGGATATCAAATAAACCCCTCCCGGTGAACGCCCACTCTTCTTTAGACATGAGGTTGTTATCGTTTTTAGTCGAGTATGAAAATACAGTCGTCTGGTAACGGCTTGGAGGAACAGCATTGAGAATCTATGGAACTAATTGTGCTGCTTTATTAAATAACTCATCCGATTCCGGACCAAATTCTATGGAATGTCTAGTCGTCTCAAATTTAGGCCGTATATAAATTTATGAAGTCCTTTTCAAGACTTAAAAAGCTGGAATTAGAAACACAGTCTAATAACCTCCTCATCAAACAAACGACCTTCAGCCATTTTATTTAGAGGGCGTGCAACAGCTCAAGTCCAAGTTACATCAAGGTATTCAAAATAACTTGAGCAAGACCTGTTAGATACGTCAGAGTTGGCTGCAATCTTTGTATGAATAGCAAGACTGTGCGCACAGAACTCAATAGGAGTTCCGCAGTTCCCATTTTCACAGCCACTAAGCCAGCCACCCGCATGTAACTGCCTTTCCTAGTGCCTCATCATTCCCCCGACGCCGACCGGCAATTTGATGTTCTACGCCCTCCCCTCTCCGAATGGGCCTTTAGCATAATTATCTACTTGCCTGTATCTGTTACTCCTTTTACAATAGCCTTATAGATATACCGGTCTAAAGAGAATTTATCGAAAGCAAACGTATGTCGACCAAGTCGTCTTTTAAATTTTTTAACGGGGTTTTTTGCAATTCTGTAATGCAAGTACATTTATCTGAAAACATAGACAGGAGTATCCTTTCCTTTACTCATTTGGTGGTAAATTGCACATTTTCCAAACCGTTTTCCTAAAGAAAATTGTGTGCGTTGTTTCTACAAAATATAATTGAGCCTATGAGGAGAAAACGAAACCACTAGTAAAAATGCATACTTCTTAAGCAGTAATATTTAACAGAATGCAGTTTACACAGAAAACAATAAGGAGCTCTTTCCGAAGGAGGCATTCTGGCATGAATAAAATACTTTGATGTTATGCCACACGATAATTTGCATTACAGCCCTACTAAACTGATCTTTTAAAGTCAAAAACACATTTTTAAATTTCAGTTAACATTTTTGAGATAGCAGATTAATTGTATGTAGAGAATGAAGTACAATAAAGACAAGGGAGATAAGGGCTACCCTCCTGCCTGCTTTCTCGTAAATTATGACTTATACTCATTGACCATTGTGGGTAAAGTAGTTCAACGCCCAACTATTGTGCCACGAATCCAGTGTCATATAATTTGACAACAAGAAAATAAATAATGGCGGAAGCCTGCATAGAAATAGGATTGCGGGCCGTGCTTGCTCGGCTGTACCGCGCAGGCAATTACAAAAAACCAGTTAGGATACAGAAAGGACTGTCGACAGAATTAGAAGAGATTGGCACGACTATTTCCGGCTCATTCGTAATGCGTCAAATTATTATCGTTCAACGACCGAAAAACTAGAGATCAAATCTCAAGTCGGCAACTATGGGACAGCCTGCAAGAAGCCGGAAGTACCACGGGACGACCCTGACCGAACGGTGCACCCTCCATCCATACGCATCCATACGCATAGTCGACATTTGAAATGCGTTTTAAATGGTAAGATGCTACTTGAGTAGAGTTGTAAAATTAAGTTTCTGTAGCACAATCCCAAGATATATTAGTCACGTCAGGATGGCGGTTTAGAAAGAAATTTCATTTGTTCATGAGGCTACCAACACATCCAATAAAAAACAATTACCTGGGTCGTATGACTTTAACGCATCAATTTTTGACTTTCCCATAAATCGAGATATACCTTTTAGAAATATGAACAATATATTCTTTCATTTACTCATTTTGTAGCAAATTACATATTTATTAAATATTGTACCTAAAGAAAGAGTGTCTTCCAGTTTGGAAAGTTTCCAATCATGAGATTTTTAAGCCCAATAAATTTTCATGCATAAAACATGATATCTTTGCATTTATTAGTGCTGCTTCCAAACAATATAATATGGTTCAAATCCGCTGCAAAATGGTATGAGGCACACATGATGTCTTTTCAACTACATGCAGAAATAGTTTACTTTCCTTATAAGCGAACTGTACAGTTTGTGGTTTAGAATCCTAAACGCAAGTACAAGAACAGATCGGAATCAAAATTATTCAGTGTTTGGAAAAGATTTTTGAACCTAAATAAAGCCTTTCTGTCGGGTATAAAGTTTAAAGGTGAAAAGAAAAATTCAAGCTACCTAAGTGGCCAATTTTACGAAGCACAACCCTTACTGCAGCAGGAAAGTGGTTCCTTCAAATGCCAAAATTCTGATACGACTGAAATATCTTGAAATTCCGTTGCACAATTATTACCGTTACAACATAATTTATTATCTTTTTGGATCGAAAACGCACTTTAGAATTTCAGTTCATACTTCTTGACGTAGCACATCTACAGAGTAATAGTATTTTTTTTTAAGGCGTACAGAACGTTGGATATTAATAACATACGTTATGTGAGTGGTCAGACGTAGCGCCGTTCGAGGCTCTCTGCTGGCCAGTCTGGATTCCAAGTTGAGGACGCGCAAACGACGAATCAGAAGCACTACTTGTTGAGAATCGAAGCTATCAATGAGAATATTATTAAACGGCATTTCCCAGACGACCCTCGTGTCCGGGCTGATGCCTCGAAATGCACCAGAGTCCAGACTGAAGCGGGCAGTACAGTCGACGAAACATTGTAGTTGCGCAGTGTCCAGAGCTTTTCCACGTATGAGTGTAAGGCCAGCAAGATCTCCCTTAATAAAGACAAAGAAAAACCAATTTCAAAGGCTCGCAGTATTTAAAACGTTCCAAAGCTGTTTATTTGTTATATCAATCAAGCTCAAAACAAGAAGATAAGTAAGAGCCACTTAAAATTCGATCCTTAGACAACTGCTATTAAGAATTGTCGTAAAACAGTTTGAACTGTGGCGGCCTCGATAATAGGTCTGTTAAGCTTTGGCGACCTTTTATTAAATTATTAAATATTTTCGAAATACGTCTTACCTTACACTCAAAGTAGGAAGACTAACTCATGAAATGTCAGCCAAAATCACAAAATGCGTTGTCAATTTGAAAATATAAGTTACGTGGGTTTGTAAAACTATTAAGCCTGCGGTTTAGGTCTATAAAAATTCAGTTCTTATAGGAGGGAGGTTTTTAAAAAAATTATTTACGGCAATAAACAAAAACAATTTTTTGTAAAAATTGACTTTAGGTGGCATGTATTTTCCCATTGATTTTAGATGCCCTTAAAAATTTAAATTATATTTCGTACAAAACATGCATGAAATGTGCATTCTTCTACTCATTTTTAGAACATTAGGTCGTCTTTCAATAAAATGCTTGAATGAAAGTTATAGATCGGTTCTAAATAAGTTTCTAATTGGGAGATTTTTTGATGCCGTGAGATAGACGTTCATAATGCTCATGTCTCTGAATTAAACAATTTGACTTCTTAAGTTCGCAATATGGCTATAATCCACCGGTAAAGTTTATGAACCCCGTATGGCGACAGAAATGTATGATTTTGCGTACGCGAAAAATATATGACCTGTAGTTTGGAAACCCAAAATGCAAGTGTAACGGCAGGTCGGAGTGCAAAGTAATTTGGGAATTGGAAAAGGTTTTAACGAAATATGCCCTTCCTTCGAGTATAAAATTAAAAGAACACATAATACTCTACCGATCGAGAAAGGGCATAAATTTATTCTATGTATGTTTTCCAGGAAATGTTATTGATTTTTTAAAAGCATTAAAAAATCCATGAAAACAATGCATGCTACATAAATAGCCACCTTTTACAGATTATAGGTTTTGAATGCAGCCAAAATAGTTCGTTCGAGGGCCAACATCCAAAGAAAACTGAATTACTATAGAATTACCCTGCGGAAAGATTGGTTTAACAACCCTACATACTTACCCTTTGCAAAACGATAACGAATTTCGGTTGGCATTTCATGCGTTAGCCAAACTACTATATATAGCACAAGGAAAGTTAGTTTTCAGCGTTCCGGCGACATTATGTGACTTTTTCCACCGCCACATTTTAAAGGACCGACTTGTTCTATGCAGGCACAGCTTCTCACTTCCGACGGTTCAGCGAAATGTAAATTTTCCCTCAGGGATTTGGTAGAGTGAACCGTGCACCGGAATGTGCAGATCGAGCGTGTGTGGCACGCGTATATGAGTTGCCAGACGTTGCATCCCATCCGACTTTTGATCGTCCTGACTTAGTCATGCCATAGAGTCCGGGAGGGTTGGCAGGATTTGCTGCCGCGGATGTTTTTCAAGTCGGTTATTACTACGTGCATTCAGCCTCCCTACGCCCACCTCGTCAAAGTGGACAAAGAATGAGCATTGTGAGTAGCCACGAGCATCAAATCCAATCCTAGATCAGTAATCTCGGTTTAACAACCTGCAGTAAATTCCTTGGCGAATGCGAAAGATAGATTTTTCCACCCCTTCGCGAAAGTACGACATGTGCACGTAAGAGGTACGCAGACCCCAATGCACAGGAAACGCTAACAGGGAACATGCACACCGCAGGCAGATTGACAAGTCCGCCCTTGTTGACTTGCAGTATTAAAAGGAAGATATTTTCTCTCTATTATGATGACTTTGCTTGCAATGAATTAATGCCTCCGGACTGCACCGGACTTTCAATAAATATTTTTTTTCAAACTTGCTGTAATTGTAAGAAAAACGCCGTTCTCGGCCTGAATATAAATCATAACAAAAGGACTTTTGGCATGACTACGGTAAAATGCCTGGAGATATTTTAGCCCGTAAACAAAATGGCAAAAATGGCTAGACGTTTAAAATGCATTATATTATGTGGCCGTTTTAGACAATAGGAAATTAAACTGAGATTTAAAATTTCCCATTTTTGTGCAAGTCTCACAAGGATATTGTGTATGGTCGGAGATAAGCAAAAGAGCGAACATCTAGGGACGCTGTGGCATCGCACATGTTGATCCTTAATATTAACGCCAATTAAGGGGGAACGCCATTTCTACCACTTAATTTGGACTACTCTTAAAATTAAGAAAATCCTTAGACACTTAATACTACAATCGAAAAATTAAATTGACAGGGTCACATGCTTCTGCAAAATAATCAGATGACTAGCTTAACATATTCAAAATGAACTAAAAATGCGCACTAATAGAGAAGCAATGCATTTTGCGAAACAAAGTAAACTAGGCTGGCTGGAAAAACTTACAATCAAATCTTACTTCATCAGCTTACAAACCTAGGTAGATGTTCTCATCTCTGTTAATCAATGCTCAACGGTCGCCTTAGTGGCATTATTCTCCTCCAGCAACTTCCTTTGGTGGCACCATGCACTCAAAAGCGTAAAAATCTGCGTGGGTGGTCGTTGCTCAAAATGTGACTGACTGTGCGATAAGGCTTACATGCCAGTCCCAACGGACAGGCTATAGCCGCGGACAAATTAGCTGACTGCGCAACTGCGAGGCGTTAATTCATCTTTTTGGGCAAATCCACCGGGATGAATCTAAACATAGACCGTCGTTGTTGGAAGAGGCGACTTTTAACATCTTTAGAGGAAATATAGGCAACTGCCGCAAGTCTGCTTAATCAATAAAATAAAACTACTAATAAGACACGCAGAACATCGACGGGACCCTGCAGAAGTGGTTTTGGTGTGCAAATACGGGTACTTTGCCATTTAAGTTGATACACGGTAGGTGGGCAACGCATGAACTGTTAACCAAAATTTTAAAATTCGTTTCCCTGTAGAAAAGTTTAATTAAGTAGATTTGTAAACTTAATCCTTTTGCGACACAATTCTATAATAATCCAGTTACCTCAAGGTGCCGGCTTTCGACAAAACTCTTTTTAGACTGCATGCATGAACTACAATCTGCAAATATGACTATCTACGTTACATGCATTTTCCTCATTAATTTTCGGAGCCCTTAAAACTTCAACCGCATTGCATAGAAATCACGCATAAAATTATTCATTCTTTTGCTCTTTTGGTAGAAATTGAGGTTTCCCTCCACGTCCATACTCAAAGAAAGGGTACAATTCAGTTTTCAAAAACTTTTCTGATTTCCGAAAAATTTTAAACCCCGACCTGCTGTTACACGCGCATTTAGGGTTTCCAAACTCTATGTCGTATACTTTTCGCGTACGGAAAACCACATATTTCTATACTGCATCAATAGGAGACCACCTGTTATTCATAAAATTAAGCAGTAGATTTAAGCCATATCGTTAACTTTACAAGGTACACTGGCGAATGCAGAGACATGACGTTCTATGAATGGCCATTACACGGCATTAAAACCTCGCACAATAAAAAAAACTATTTAAAACCGAATTATATACTATTTGAGTATAACATTCGAAAAAACGACATTTCCTACCGAATAAGCAAAAAACCAATATTTTTATGCATGCTTTTTGTGAAATATAATTTAAATTTAAAGGGTATCTAAAATTCATTGGACAATTGTATGCTTCTTAAGAAGTCCTTTTTTGCACAGTATGGTGTTTGCATGTAGTGAAAGAGAAATTTATTCGAAAGCCGGCACCCTGCTGTAACTATATTATTATGCAATTTTGTCGCATGATGATATATTTTACAACACTACCTAATTAATCTTTTTGAAAAGGGAAACGCATTTCGAAGTTTTGACTGACACCTCATGAGGTAGCGCCCCTAATTTAAGTTAGGTGGTTCAATTAACGAAAGAATCATTACCGGTGACACAAGTATTTCACAGATGAAGCCTAGCACGGCAATTTGGCTGAAGTTAGTGTGACTAGGGAGGAGCACCTTCCGGGTACTATAAGCGGCCTAACTCATAAAGTCTTAGTCGAAATAGAAAACTGTGTTTTCGATTCAAGAAGAGTACTAAAATACGGCTACACTATTAACAACCGTTTAACATAATCCCATTAATATTCAGTTACATCAGGACGTAGGCTTTCGAAGGAACTTTCTTTGGCCGGCTACAAAAATTACAAGCAGTGAAACAGGACTGCTTAAGTTGCACAATATTTTCTCACTGACGTTCGATGCCCTTACAAATTCAGCTATATTTCATGGAAAACATGCATGAAAGTACTCACTTTCTCATTCATCCGGTAGATTGTTTTGATTTATTTAACTTATACGCTTTTAAAAGGGTTTAAAGTGGTTCTTAAAAACATTTCTAACTATGAAATGTTTAAGGAAATCAAATACCCATTCACAAAATATTGTGTGTTTGCATTTGCCTAATTTGCTTCTAGATATTCTAGTAGGCTCGAATCTAAAGTTAAAATTTATAAACCACTTTACGGTTTCTTCTTAATATCGAAGAGCGACGTATGATTTTCCGTTAGGAAAAACATTAAACGTGTAGTTTAAAAACACCAAATGCAAGTGTAAGAGCACGTTAGTTTAAAAATTATTCGGAAAGTAGAACCTTTTTAGAACTGAATTATGCTCTTCCTCAGACTGTGAAATTTAATGAAAGCATAGCGTTCCACCAACAGCCTTAAAGAATGAACATTAGCATGCATCTTTTCCATGAAGTATGTTTGAATTTATAAGGGCGTCGAAAATCGATAAGAAAAGCTCATGTTACGTAAGCAGTCATTTTTTGCCGAGTGCATTTTTTGCAGGCGACCGAGAAGAAATTCATTCAAGAGCTGGCACCCTGAAGCAACCTAACTATTATGAGATTGTGCCGCATGGGTATTATTAGTACAACCCCACTTAAATTTTTGAGTCGAAAACGCAGTGCGCAATTTTAGTCAACATTTCATAGGTTAGCACATCTACTGTAAATTCTAATAAGGGCAACAATTACCACATCCCAGCCCTAAATCCAACATTTAACCTAACCCTTACCCTAATCCTCATCTCCCTGGGCATAAGCGCGAGACCATCTGCATTGCACAGGTCTCCACTACCACGTCCCATCTGGGTAGGTTTTAAGATAATAAAATAAAATGAAACATTTCGAGACAAAGTTCGAGTATGAACGTTGGCGAAATGCAAAAGATAGGATCTCCGCCAAAACACATTCAGAAAAAAAACAAATTGTTAGAACCAACTTTCCGTCTGTATCATCAAACCACAAAGGATAAAAGTGTCAGAAGAGAATTCCACTGCTATGTAGTTACGCAGGCTGATTAGTGTTCGTTAACTGACCCATTTGGTGCCGCATCCACAACAATTGTTGTCTCTCGCACCAAAGTAGATTTCTTGTTTGGGCTAGGTAAATGAATAGGGAGACTCAGTACCAAAGCTGAACTTGTACCAAATCCCACAGGAGCAACTAGTCCCTGACCTCAATCCAAAATTAGCCCTCCCCCCAACTCGCACCTGAACAATACAAAATCTAACCCCACCACTAAACATATCGCCAACATTAATCTTAACGCAAATCAAAATTTCAACCCTTATCGTCAACGCCAAACCAAAACACAACAGTTAGATGTTAGTGCAATTTATTAGTGTAAAGTCATTTGCAAAACGGCGGCCCTTTAGCCCCTTGACCTGACGACGTCCGGACTCTGTCTGTATCCAAACACTTGCTTACCTGACGTGAACTTTAACTAGACGCATAGCGTGTAAAATCACGCAAATATAACCGACATCTGTACACCATTATGGAGTTCTGTAATTTTCTGGCATCAGTACCAGGGGAACAAGAGTGACAGAGAAAGGTAGACGTGTGCGATATCTCAAGAAATTTTGACCGATGTCCTGAAACGCGTTTTTGAGTCGAATGATAAGTTAAGTAAGGTTGCAGGATCCGGACGAATTCCAAGATAACGTATCAATTGCAGGATGCCGATTTTCCAATAAAGTTATTTTCGGTCGCTGAAAAAACGGCATATGATGTAATTCAAATTTTTCTCATAGATTTTTGATGCCCTTAAAAATTAGTATATGTTTTATAGAAACCAGGCATAAAATTCTTCTTTTTTCACCTATTTATTAGCAAAATACGTTTTAATTAACTTTTTACATTGGAAAAAGAATATAATTGGGTTTTATAATTTTTTCTACATTTCAAAGTAATTCTGACCCCAAACTGCCGTTAGGCCTTTGTTCAGTGGTTCAAACTACACACTGTGTATTTTAAATGTAGAGAAGATCATATATCCCCAAATGCTTTAAAGAAGTAAGCACATAGGCTTTCATGGATTGCACAGTGAAGTTGAGCCGCATTGTCTGTTTTGCAAGCAATATTTATGAGCGTAGAGTTGCAATGTTTTATGAGCGGAAATATCAGAGTGTCAAAAACTCTCCTACGTAGAAACCTCAAAAAAGAAACATGATTTTTTCGAGAACAAAATTCAAAAGAGACATAAGACCCTACCAAGGGAGTTAAATAATGAGTGTTTTACGCATGCTTTCTATAAAATATATTTTGACTTATATGGACATCGAAAATCAGTTTGAACAGTTTATATGCACTGCAGTCATTTATATAGTCTAATTCTTTCAGACTTTTAAACAGGGGCCTATTCAAAACAAACATTCTCATGGGAGTAAACTATGCTAGAGTTATGCCGCATGGCAATTAATAAAACAACCCTATTTTAGTAATTGTTTCGAACTAAAATCGTCCTTCAGAATTTCGGTTGGCATTTCATAAGGCAGCACATCCGCTTCCATATGTGCGAGTCTTTGCATCAAAAACAAACGGCACTCGGTCCTCAGCCAACAATGGTAGGTATAATCTAAATATCCATCGCTCAATACATGCACGTTTGTTCAACAGACGATGGTCAGTCCCGTCTTCATTACATTTATTGAGAGGAATTATCAGTTGTTGATTTTTCGACCTCCTGAGAATTCGGTGTGAACAGACTGCATTTTCGAGGTCTGTCTTCCTGCTCGGTGTACGTCGCTCCAGGCCAAATATTACACACGCGAAAATGGGCTGGTCTTATTTCGTTTATCAGTGATGACAATCATTCAAGCGATAAGGCTTGCTTTACGCGGTCGAGGGATTGGCAGCCTGCGGTCGGACGACATGAAAGTAAACCGTGCAGGCAAGGCAGAAATGAGTCGTGTTTCGCGCACGCAACCAGTACTGCTCACAGCTACAGGGGAGAGGCTGGGAAAGAGGGGGACGGTAGGTTTGCTAACGTCACCATTTATACCATGGCGATTATTACCAGTTTCAGCGAAATCTGGCGAATTTATGTGATAATGTTAGTTAAATGCTCACGCCAACCGACCAACACATATGCAGGTAGATCGGTCAGGCAGATAAGCTGATGTGGGGGGATCAAGACTAAATCAGTAAGGGTAACGCCCAGGAAATTAAAATTGCGCATTCGGGTTGGCAGTTTGGATTGACTGAAATACATTTTGAAGGCAGAAACGAATTATAAAAACGTACTCTACTAGCAAAAGTGGAAAAATGGGTTATTTCACAAAATTGCAGATTTTCATTTCATATTGATCCGACTGTGAAAAACTCGGCACCTTGGTGGGATTCGAACCCACACAGTAAGGGGAAGGCTTCTATACACTCAACGCCCTAACCACTTCACCTACGAGGCCCCACCGGGCAACATGAGTTTAATCACATTTGGGTCTCGTTTACCCGCCCAACCTATTGCAACGTCTGAAATCCACCAAATCTGATACAGTAAGTTGACTGCTCAAACATTTGGGTCAAGTTACCCGCCCGCTTAGGCAGTCAACTTACTGTATCAGATTTCGTGGCTTCCAGACGTTGCCGTAGGCTGGGCGGGTAACTTGAACCAAACGTGATTAAACTCGCGTCGTCCGGCGAGGCCTCGTAGCTGAAGTGGTTACAGCGTTGGCGGCACTAAGACCTTCTCTTTAGTGCGTGGGTTCAACTCCCACCGAGGCGCCGTGTTTCCACTGTAGGGTCTATATGAATTATTCAAAATCTGCCAAAAAATCCAAGATTTTCATTTGTCTGCTAGCATTTTATTTACTTATCAATCCTACAATTTTTTGATTTCACTTTAGTAAGCGAAAAACAACCGATTTCGCCACGATGAGTTCTCGTTAAGGGTAAAGTTGCCGTTACTGAGGAAGCTATTTAGAATAAAGGGTCGAACCTTTTAAATATTGGCTTCCATGGTAGGATTTACGGCTAAAAATGTAAATACGGCCTTCGATAACTCGCACATTGGGGGTTTTTATGGCAGAATTAAGCACACCATGGGAGCATTGTAGTAGTTAGGGATTAATACGTTTTTTTCCGGTAATATTCGATGGAAAAAAAGTCGTCCTTAAGAAGGCACAACCACGCAGGTAGAACTTGCAGACTTTCATCAATCTCGCACACGAGACACAATTTATAACACTTTGAGCAGACAAAGGAAGAATTTTCTCTTAGTCTTATAAGTCCTTCGACGCGGCTAAGCTCCAAAGTTCTGATGATTATAGATTCGACTACGGATATGAGCGACATCCAGGTATCGAGGCAGGAAGACGGAACCCTCCAGATTGGTGTCTTTTAGAAAGTAACAAGCACATGCAAAATTTTTCACTACGACAGCAACCATTCCCTATCGCATGAAATCAGCTGCGTCCGGACACTTTTTAGCCTTATCAACACACACTGCTGCACAGAAGCCGAAATTCTGCGGGCGCGAAAAACCCTGTGGCACCTGTTCACTGCTGATTGATATCCGCGCAGTTTTGCAAACAAATGCTTATGCGAAGGTTACACGAGGGCCGTCGGTAAGAGCAAAGACCTGAAGTCTTTCGTGTTTGGCTTTACACTAGAAATGTCTCTTAAGCCACTGAGCGCATTTTGAGATCGCTAAGCGTGGGCGTTGGACACCTACCAAAGGCCACCATCCGCCGCTTACTCATAGAGCCTAAGGGCCGGCTACAACCTGCAGACACGTTAGGTGTCTGGTCAACTACCGCTGCATGATCGACAAACGACTGCGAACGAGCGTGCATGAACAATGTTTAGCCGTAAAGCGAAAAGATTACGATGGCAAGTCGCTATGCGCAGTGTAGAAAATAATATCATGTTCGACTTTGGCGGTGCCCAAGTGCTCGGCCGAGACGAAAGCAAACTGGCGAGAGAAGTAATCGACGGCTGGTAATCAGACGCCAACTCGATCAGCTGCAGTATAAACTAGAAGCGTAATACGAGGCCACTTACGTGCGAGAAGATAGCGGTACGACTTATCAGGTACGATCACAAATTTCCTTTTTAAAACATATATTCCTTATCTTGTCTATCACGAAGATGTGCTCGAGAACGAGTACGAAACGTCAGATGATCAAATCGTCTCTCCCTGAGATTGCTTAAATGTCTTCTTCTAAATTCGACAATGTATTCAAATGTCATTTTGTGACACAGTGTCAGTTCTTCAGTTCGATGTATTGCCTGCATTCGGCAGATTTTTTTGTCACCAGCACGCAAATACCACCATTGACTCCAATGCAGCTCCGTAAGTACCCCATCGCTCAAAAACTGAACCTAAGTTTCACATTTAATGCTTTATTTTCTAACTACAGAATACCGTCAGGGGTTTTTTAATGCACTTAAGCTTTCACCCTCAAGCTTGGCTCTAAGTATTTAGGTAAATAATTCATCGTCAAAGGGTGCGAAAATATTTACATTTTTGTAATCATTAAGGCACTTTTCATAAACATCTGACTTCTGTCAACAATTTGACGATGGACCATGTGTGTATTTTAAGAATATGTCTGATAAGCCACATAAGTAATAAGTAAATACTGGCAGAACGCAGCATAAACAGCAGCGTCAATTGTTAAAATTTATGAAATGTCAAAAATAAGTCGTATAAAGACATACACATAAATTTAAAATTTAAACAAGGGAGTGTTTCAACAATAAAATGACTTTGGGCCATTTTCCTGTTCTATTTTCTCAGTAAAAGATAAAACAGGGATGAACTTTCCTAAATATCTTAATAAAATAGCACCAGCTTAAAAGTGTAACTTATGCTACCTCCAGTTACTTTGCCTCTTTGAAAAAGACGATGTGTTTCCTGGATATTTACAAGTTTGCATATTTGTTTTTGTAAGCATGACAGCGTTTCTGACCTTCATAAAGCAGCGTCGAAGTAAGAAACGTGTTTGCTATCACATCGATGCTTGCGAGGCCGAAACAAGGAACTTTCATGTTGCCTCTTCCCATGAGAAAAAAATGATTGCTTTGCAGCTGGTTCAATTATTTGACAGTTATAGACACAAACATGTTGTAATTTCATTACCCTCTGTCAAGATACTCGTTTATCATATGTGTGTTTAAGTGTGAGACAGTGTGTAGATGTTTAATGCGTTTTGGGCAGGTCCGAGGTTTAATTTCCTCACAGGGGCATTTTGAAGCAAGCCCGCACGTTAACCGCTTGTTCCAAATCACATTTACATTAATCCCTACACTAAATTAAGCAGGTTTTGCACATTTTGTGGGAATAGGACATGAGCACAGTCATTAATTGAACCCACATCCCTATTCTGTTATTTTGTTTAAGCTGAACTAACTGCCTTCGAGATCCTTCAATTTGGTTTTACAGGCCTTTATCGCAAAAGATAATAATGAAATGAACATGTTCCGTTCTCCAGGCTGGGTCTTGTTTTCTTCTTCATTTTTGAGCTAAACGTATTCTGAAAGTAAACCCCGGATATATGACTATGTTTTTGCTTAACCCCAGTTAACCTAGCTCGGAGGCAGAAAATAGGTTTGCCTGTTTAAGAACCGTTTCCGAAGTCATTCCAACGTTCAATACAATTGAATTATGCTGAAAGTGCTACTCTTCTCATCATCCCTTTTCAAGTCCAACTGCACTCACATTATTTTCAGTATTGGGTTTTTTAAGAGCACATTTTCTAGTAGTTAATCGAATCTAACCGGACGGTTGAAAAAGAACGCTAAGAAAATTGACGGAATTCCACAGACGAGAGAGTCACTTTCGCAAAATGAATGAGAATCACATTTGGCAGATTAAGGTTTCACTTTTAAGTCAGACTTATTTTGATCGCGTTGTCGGAGGCAGTAAACAGAGCAACTTACGAAATCTGTTTATGCACTGAGGTCTTTTATTCATTCTGAAATCAATGGAACAATTTGGAGTAAATCCATTAAAGCAAACCTTTTTAGATTTGATCTGTGGATTAATACGGATATTTTATCCGAAATGCATCAGCTTTAGCGAAATGATCTTGCAATCTTCCCCTTCTATCTAAATATACGATTTCAGGTCAGATGTTGACACCAGCGTTTATCGGGATCAAAAAAGCTTGTGCCAACTAATATACGCCACATTTGCTTATTAACATCTGATTTTAGCAGAAGGTTTGTTGTTGACACCCATAACACAAATCAAATTGCCCAAGAGGCACACTTATGCGTCTATCTCCTCAAGGCTTCTTCTTGCTGAGGCATTTAACCATCTAAGAACGTATTTTGGCTTCTAATTAGTTTATTAATGACTCGTGTGGTTGGCGATGGGCATCAGAGTATTTCTCGACTCTGTCAGCACTCTTAATCTATATGCAGAAGGTGGGCGTACACATCAAATTTCAACCGGAATTTATAAATGAGTTTTCGTTTCGAAGATATTCATTGAGTAGAGTTGTAAAAACAATCAGCCTGCAGCGTATTTTTATAATAATTCGGCTACCTTAGGACGCCGGTTCTCGACCGAACTTCCTTTTGGCTGCATGCAAAAACCACGCACTGTAAAAAAGAATGGTCTATGTGGCATGCATAATCCTTATTGATTTTCAGTGCCCTTAAAGATTCAACCATATTGCTTAGAAAACAGGCAGAAAAATATTCATTATTTTGCTCATTCGGTAGGAATTGATGTCTTCTTCCAATTTTATACTCGAAGGATGGGAATAATTGGGTTTTCAAAAATAAGTTTTGATTTTTCGATAATTTTGAACCCCGACCTGCCGTTTCACTTGCATTTGGGGTTATTACTCCAGAAGTCGTATATTTTCCGCGTACGGAAAACCAAATATCATTAAAAGGAAACCATCCGGGATTCATAAAATTTGGCAACGGATTTAAGCTATGTTGTTAACTTTGCAAGTCACATTGGTAAATGTAGAGACGTGACTATTGTGAACGATTATTTTATGGTATTGAAAAATCTCCCAAAAGTAAACTTATTTAAAACAGATTTATACCCTTCTCTTGAGCAATAGTTAAAAGAAAACGTAATTTTTTTACCAATTCAGTAAAAGAACAAATATTTTATACAAATTTTTCCCATTAAGTATAATTACATTTTTAAGGGAATTGAAAATCAATGAGAAAAATGCATACCACTTAAGTAGTCACTTATTTAAAGATCATAGTTTTAGTATGCAGCAGGATAGAAGTTCCTTCGAAAGCCAGCATCCTGCGGTAACTGTATCATTATGGAATTATGCTACCCGACGATTTGTTTTGCAGTCCTACTTAACTAATCTTTTCTGGACAAAAACGTATTTAGTAATGTCGGTTGACATGTTGCGGCTCAGTCCACCTACAATGTATACATATATAATTGATATTCCGGATCACAACCAAAAGAAAAACGGGCCCGTGGCTCAATAGTGGAGTGTCATTCTCCATGACCAAAGATTCCGAGCTCGAATCTCAAGTGATCCACACTTGAGGTTGGGTAGGGCTGGCTGATGACGGCTAATAGGCCAGAAATGGCCATTCCGGTCTCCCTTGTCCTTTTCGCACCATTTCACCTACGTCTACTACTGGTCACTATGCAACTGCCTGCGAGGGTTTTATTATGAGCCCCAAGACCCAACGGAACGAGCATGTTCGTAACCTGTTCGGAAAGCGCCTACCATAATAACACATATATACATTTTCGCCTATATCCATATATATAGCAGCAAGGAGAGACAAGAGAGAATGCAGGTAGATTGAAATAATACTGTTTCGGGCTTATTGTGCCTTTATTTAGCCAGCCATAACCCTGGTCAACAGCTGTCACCAGAAGCACAAACATGCGCACAGACGCACCTATCGCAGTTGATCCAGCACTGGGGTCTACCAGATGGGTCATAAGCACTTCATCGAACTGAAGTTCATCAGTGCCTCGGCACCTATCATTCTCTGTCGTTTCTGATTGGGTATTACTTCAATCAGGAATGGGCGCACACTGATCTATTGGCTTCATGAAACAAACAAGCTCCGTATGGGTGACAAAATTCCCAAACAGGCAAACAAATAACAAGCCAAAGGCTGTGCGGAGCTTGTTTGCTTCGATGTGCGCACATTCTGAGGGAATACATATCCGATCTGCAGCGACAGAGGATGACAGGTGACAAGACACTGGTGGAATTCAGTTCGGTAAAGTGCTTATTTGACCCATCTGGTAGACCTCAGTGGTGGACCAACTGCGAAGGTATGCCTGTAAGCATTTTTGTGTTTCTGGCCTCAGCTGCTGATCAGGAGTATGATTGGTCGAGTAAAGACAAAATAAGTCCTATCAGGGCTGTTTCAATTTACCAGCATTCTCTGTCGTCCTTCCTGGCTGCTATTATGACCTAGCGGATTTCGGCCTGGTAGTTGATTGCCTGTTCATGAACTTTGCCGCCCATACGGGGCATGTTCTCTTCGGGAAGCTAACATGTTGATTTGCACCCATTCCAGATATATATGTATAAGAGAAAAGAAAAATGTTCTCCGGAAAAAACCGGGATGTGGTCTTTTGAGCTAGTGACACCAACCCGTCTTCAGACGAAATGAAAACAGCGGAGAAAGTTACTTTGTCACACTAGACTAGTTAGCGTGACAGGACAGACAGACTGTTAGTCAATGAGAGGGATTTCCGCGGAGTCATTTTAGGTCTCTGAGCAGGAGGAAGAGAAGGAGGAAAATTTACGTCTCCCTGTGCTGAAAGGGAAGGATGGATGGCGGATCGATTGGACTCTGGGTGGCTGGATTAGCGGCCGTTGCTGTGGGATAAGGGCAGGTGGTGGTAAGTCGTGATCAATGGGCGTCCAGGTCAACATGGCGATTGATACCACCAGCATTGGAGTACCAAGCCTCGAGAAATTCTCTTGCTTGTTTTCTGTCAGCCGTGACGAAGACCTCAGTGGCATCCCAATTGAATCGGTGGTCTCCCTCGAAGGTGTGAACAAAGACGAGGGACAGGGCGTCTCGTCGGTGGACAACTTCTTTGTATTCATTGATAAGGGTGCCCAGGCGTCCAGCCGTATGACCAACATACAGGCACGAGCAATTTGCGTACGGAGTGAGATAAATTACTTTTTTGCTCTTTGGGGAGGCCATCCTAGATTCGAGATATTGCTGCAACGACCGTTAATCCAGCCACACGGAGTCCAAACGATCCGCCAGCAATCCTTCCCCTTCAGCCGTAATTTTTCCTCCCCCTCTTCCCCCCGCTCAGTGACATACAATTAATCTGCATACATCCCTCTCATTGACTAACAGTCTGTCTGTCATTTAACGCTAACTGGTCTAGTGTGACAAAGTAACTTTCTCCGCTGTTTTCATTTCGTCTGAAGACGGGTTGGTGTCACCAGCTCGGAAGCAGACAACTCGAGTTTTCCAAAGAACCTCTTACTTTTTGATTATGTCGGCTCGGATTACACACCACCCCTGATCTACAATATATATATAAACTCGGGTTCGAATGTCATGTGCTCCGAAACGTGAGATAGAGTAAAGCTGGCTGACAACAACTAATAAGTTTCTTGCCCTTCTCAGTATCACCTATAGATGAATTGCGAATATCCGATGTGTAGATATTTTAGCGAATTAATCATTAGCATAGTGGTCGAACAGAAAAGGAGACGTATTCATGAACATTTCGGAAGCTTCCTTATTTCCATTACAGGGCACTGAGATGGCTGTTCAGGCCAGCCTTAATTTGCTCAGCCTCGCATCACTACCACGTCTGAGGCAAGGCCTTTCACCTGGATGATCGTTCCCAGCTGGCTGCGACCAGCCGACCGCTGGCGGGCTCACACGACCTCCATGCCTTTCGCGGCCGTCATAGCTGTAGCGAAATCGACGTGCCTGTTGGCCCTCCGGTCGTAGTCCGCAGACCGATCAGTTACCGGTTCGCGTGCGTATTTTTTGAGCGTATCGGTAAGCAAGTGTTAACTCTGCCCGCCCTTTCTCCCTTTTCCGCTTCTGTCAGCTGTTAGACCCGTGGAAATTCGTTCTCTTGTGCTGCCGGTCCTGTCCGAACTGATGCAAGTCTTGTGCTCAGCACTTGATCGGCCGGATACAATTACATAGCTCTGTTTCTTATAATGATCGAAGACCAACGGTCTGGCCATCTCGCCGAATCTATCTTGGCCCATGGCTATCTCAGAAACAAAAATATTTTTTAAAGAGTGAACGTGACCAAGAAGAACAAAGATAGTCTATCCCTCAGGTTGTCTGTACTTTTCGTCGGTGCGATGGTGGGCCATTTAGACCCACATACGTTGGACGGAGATTTGGGTAGGGTATGCAGTTAGGCCTCGCTTAATATATTTTATTATGTAATGTGATCTACTTGCCTACTGTCTAATCAAAAATACCGCTATATGGGTCACAACGGTCCGGGATGTTTTAGGGCGCCAGCAGTCGTCTCAGCAACTTTAAGTAGAGGATCGTGAGTCCTTATTTTGACTTTTTTCAATTCATCTGTTTTAACGTAGACTATTACAAACGCAGGCGGTGTAGGTGTGTGATTTCTTCCGCCTTCCACATGTCGTCGCAACATTGCGCTTAACAGTAAGGTAGAAGGATCATGACACAGTTCCATTTTTGGTCAACGATACATTTGTTGTTAGATTCGGAGATACTTTTGTTGCTCACTACGTGATTGTAGACTTTTGTCCTTAGTTGAAAGTCTACCATCAAGGAGGTGGAACGCATCGTCACCTTCGTCTTCCATTGTAAAATAAACTTCTATCAAGCTTACGTATTATGGTGACTTGAAGGCCTCCATGTCGGCTCCTCTAGTCACGACAAATGTATTGTCCACGTAAAAGTTCCAGAATTTCAGAAGTATAGACTGCAAGCCAGTCGGTCGAGTTCTGTAGAATCCTACTAGAAATCAGTTTTTACGAAGACGAATCTAGTGGTGTACGCTTTGTTTTCTCTCAAACTACTGAGGAGAAGTATCAGGAGTTGGACGAAATGCAGTCGTTCGGGCCGTCGGTTAATTCGTCATATTTGTTTTTGAGGAGATCGTCGGTAGTCGAGACGGATGACGAAAAGAGTAGGATTTCCTAGATGTTAGTACACGTAAATTCCTGTCCATGCTCTGAGTCTTCTATGTTATCTTCCTCCGAGATAAAATTAGTGATATAGATTCATTTAAGTTTATTTACAAGTAATTGATATCTTCATTAATTCAGCAAAATAAGCATCTATATGAAAATTCCCAAAGTGTCAGTATCAAATTAGCCAAGTGATTTTAGCCCCACCTTTAAGAAACCTGAAAATTGTCTCTTTTCTTCAGACCAAAAGGCGCCGACAAGGAGATGTTGGCCAACAGGAGTAGTCGAAAATGTCTCCACTTTTGTTTCTGTCGGGTATCGCCTGGACACCTGGCGTCCGTTCAAGAATACTTGCACCTGATTTCATAAAAATGACGAAAATATATCGTTATTTACAACTGCCAATATTCAGTCAAATGAGCATGCTGTCACGAAGTACCTAAGTACAAGAAATATACAATCTGGGAAAAGGCGCCTTCTATCGTAATGCTGAAGTTCCATCCGTGGTTCAAAGTAGACAAAATTTGATCAAAGGTCGAAATAAACCAGGACGTACCCTTTAAAGCAACTGGCCTTCCAAAAACAAACATGCAGAGTGTGCTTGATTCTAATCATTCAAGAAAAATGCTATGCTAAAGATTTTCTTGCAACAAAGGTAGGTCAGTAAAAACCAGGGAAAATGCGTCGCTTCGTGATAAGCCGGTGGAAATGCAGTCTTCATTCCTATGAAGTTTTAGAGGCCGAATTCCATTAAAATTTTATTAACGTCGATTGTTAGCTGGGAGCAATATTCACACAATGTATCTGTATCCACTGCGTTCAACTAATTGTTGAGTTTTCATAGGGTTTATTTCCAATTAAAAGAAATAATATGTATAATATGAATCAATAAATCAAGGACTTTAAGCAGCTGCATCAAAACTCAAGTTTTAATAAAAAATCGGTAGAAAAGCCAGTAATGAATCAGGGGATTTTAACAGTTGGTAAAGCTCGTTTTTTCAGACTTTCGTTTGTGTGGTTACAATGACTGCTTGTCTATGGCACGCAACGACCACTTTCTATATTATGGCCAAAATGTAACCGCCAAAACTAAGCATGTTATTTATATAAATTTAGGACGAAGCCAATAAGAGCACAGGGGGTTTTAACAAATTACCTTCTCATAAAACAGAGTTTACGTAAATTGAGGGTAAATCAAGTCCAATCCAAAAAAGAAGTTCAATGGACACGAAAAGTGTTAACAAATTGAGTCAGATCTAATTCAGGAAAAGACCCTTTTTCTTAAAAAAACAGTATTCTTCCCTCCCGCCTTTTACTCCACATCTGGGCGTTTCTCAAAGTATACGTCGCAGATTCCTTGGCGCAAGTAGCTCTTATTTTCATGTAATATATCAGTTTTAGGGCTCAGTTCACTGCTGATTGCAACCTACCTGGGAGATTTTCCAGTTTCTGAAATTATTTTGCAACTATCAATTAAAATCCTCGTCAAATGACACTTAATTTCCATTCCGAAATGAGCCAAATTGTTTGTGCGCACAGAGCCCACGCTGACGGCATGTTCCCTTAGGGAGTTACACCCAGACCGGTTGACTGTGTTTTCAATAAGCAAGCAAGATTTTATTTTTTCTGCAACTGATCCCATAATCCAAATAAAAATTCAATATTTGCTTCTCTGTATCATCCTCAATTCCTGGAACAAAACTCGAAAATTAAGCCCTTAACGTAGACATATTTGTCAAATTTTGGCAGCCGCCTAACTTACACAAAAGCACAAAAGTACTGATTTGTTCCAATCGGAATCTGCCTCAGGTTTGCTGGCGTACAGCTCCGTCGGATACATGCGTGTTATCATATGAAACTTAGAGCTCTGCAGTTGCGTGAAAGGACATCACCATGAATAAACAAAAAGTGCAGATTGAACTACGTTTTCTAATTACCCCTTTAAAAAAGCCAGTCAAACCCAAAGGCTGCAAATTCAACGTTTAGCACCGTGTGCTTTGATGCATTTAATGGGCTTCAGTCGTATTGTCATACGCCAGGAAGCAGGGACTTTACATTGAAGGTATGATCCACATATATAAGTGTTACCTGAAAAAACTTTTTAAATTTCGGATTGCTTTTTAAGCAATCCGTTTTTTTCTGTGCACGGTCTCCCACAAGCGTAACCAAAGCAAAGAAATACGAAAAATGCGAGGAACAAGAAAGACACTTACGACTTTCTCATATGCGAATGCTTCTTGCGAAATAAGTATTCAAGAGACGAAACCGATCTAGGTGTACGCCTAAACAGGACATGGACATAGGCACGTTCTGCACAGGTGATAAAGATGGAATCGCGGATAGTTCTAGAAGACGCAAAATATTTCCGTATGCGAACATTTACAATAACCCTTACATAGAATCAACGCGTTAGCCTAATTTTGAACTTAACTCAACCTTAAACCTTGACTCTGCCTTAAATCTAAAGTTGAGCCCTGCTTACGTTACCGTTAGCTTTAAGTCTTACCTTTAATCTAGCTCCTAACTTGATCCTAAACATCACTGTCAACATATTTCTAATTTCACTGGAAGTTGGGTTTAAGCCAGCTGTATTACAGTCGGTTCCTGTCCTCACGTCATGTTTGGACAGCCACGCAAGTCAGACTTCCGCATTTAGTTGACTTATATACCTCCAGTAGTTATTCGTGGCATATTTGGTTAATTTATGTAAGCCGATTCGACAGCAATAGGGTACACGACCCCCAACCAAATTGAGCTAGCCTGTGGACAGTGATAAAGGAAGTCTTACGGGTGGGGCAACACACAGAATAAAGAGCAAGAGAACACAGTAAACAGGTACATTTCTCAATCAGGAATAGGCGCACACCGATCTATTGGCTTCACAAAGCAAACAAGCTCCGTATGTGTGGCAAAGGTCACGAACAGGCAACCAATTACCAGGCCGAAGTCGGCCAAGTCATAATAGCAGCGAGGAGGGACGACAGAGAATGCGGGTAGATTGATACAGCACTGTTTCGGGCTTATTCTGCCTTCATTCAGCCAATCATAACCCTGACCACCAGCAGCTGCGACCAGAAACACAAACATGCGCACAGACGCACCTGGCGCAGTCGGTCCACCACTGAGGCCTACCAGATGGGTCATAAGCACTTCATCGAACCGACGTTCATCAGTGCCTCGCCACCTGTCATTTTCTGTCGCTGCAGATCGGGTATTTATCAATCAGGAATGGGCGCACACCGATCTATTGGCTTCAGTGGTGGACCGTCTGCGCCAGGTGCGTCTGTGCGAATGCTAGTGTTTCTCGTCCAAGCTGCTGGTGGTCAGGGTTATGATTGGCTGAATGAAGGCAGAATAAGCCCGAAACAGTGCTGTATCAATCTACCCGCATTCTCTGTCGTCCCTCCTCGCAGATACATTTCTGCCAATTGTCTCGTCGTACGCTGTCATCTGGCAAAAAAGTTGGCGCGATACTTAAAAATGGGCAAAAAGGGATTGTCTAAAAAATAACGGACTTTAAATAAAATGTCGCTGATAAGCGTCCATTTAGTCTAGAAAAGAAGGAGATTACAAACAATGGGAAGGGCGAACAGTAAGTGATGTTTAAAATAATGCTGAATTTTAGGGTCTGATTTTGGAATTGCCATTTACTTTTGGGTCCTACGTCCTATCGGTGTCGCCGCCTTTTAAAAGCACTGTAACTTTGATGGCGTTTAAATTCATGATTGCGAATGCACAGTTTTAGTACAGTCAAAATTAAGACGTTGGCCACGAGCCATGGGTTTGAGAGTATTTGAGTCAAGTTGCTCACGTTGATGCAACGTCAGTTGGATCTATTTTCTGATGTGGGTTTAGGTTCCGCTGTGGCCTCGAACATTTTTCCAATTAGGTCGGGTACCTTTCTCACTTTTATCGTGCATTAATGACTCTCGGCTAAACGGTGGTCAAAATTAACTTACTAAGTGAAGTGTATAATGTTCTCCCATAGACAGAATGATATTACCGACAAAGACAAGGGAGACTGGAATGGCCATTTCTGGCTTATTAGCCGTCGTCAGCCAGCCTTACCAAAGCCCGAAGTGTGGAACACCCGAGCCTCGAACTCGCGACCTGTTGGTTTAGAAATCAACGCCTCTACTCACCAGGCCACGAGCACGTTGCCCTGTCGGTTTTCGATCGGGAATATACAATGTTATGGGGCGCTCACCGATCTATCATACGGAACTCACTCGTTCCGTTGTGCCTTAAGGGATCTCTCTCGAGCGCAACCAGCAGCCGCACAGCGGCGCATGATATAATGTTCTCCCATAGACAGAATGATATTACCGACAAAGACAAGGGAGACTGGAATGGCCATTTCTGGCTTATTAGCCGTCCTCAGCCAGCCTTACCAAAGCCCGAAGTGTGGAACACCCGAGCCTCGAACTCGCGACCTGTTGGGTTAGAAGTCAGCGCCTCTACTCACCGGGCCACGAGCCCGTTGCCTTGTCTTTGTCGGTAATATCATTCTGCCTGTATATCATGCGCCGCTGTGCGGCTGCTGGTTGGGCTCGAGAGAGAGCCCTTAAGGCACAACGGAACGAGTGAGTTCCGTATGAACGATCGGTGAGCGCCCCATAACAATGTTCTCCCATATCTGGCGTTTGGAAGTTGAAACGGTCACATAATTCATTTTAAATCTCTCAAGCGTGATGCATCTGCTTCTGACATAACTGCCACGGCCGACATGTGTCTGATTGTCAAAAGTTGAAAAACCCGTTGCAATACCTGATGGCCCTTTATAACTGTTAGCTGTTGTGCACTAAGTTGAATCGTAAATAAGCCTGTGTTGAGGTACCGGACGAATTTACCTTTGACAATTTAGCCCCATTTTCTTTGACCGGATTGCTTCTTTCAATGTGACGAGAAACGACACACCTGTACAAGACACCTTGCTAGCGTGCTCCGTTGTCGCGCTCTGTTTTCAAGTTTTCTTAACGTTCAAAATCTCTATATGATTCACTGCTTTTAAGGCTAGGGACTCATAAGATATAACTCGTTAGTTAATGAAAACAATACTATCTAAGCCAAACCCACCTTTCCACAAAATACTGCTTAGGTCGGACACATTAATGCGAAAACTGACATATTAATATGTCAAAAATTATTTGACCTGTAAATCGACTGTTTTCGTTTGTTTAAAAGCAAATATTTCTCAGTGCAATGCGTTTTTGCTTGCGTAGACTTTACTGGTAATACAATTTGGAGATTAATTGTCGGTATAATATCTGCCTCCAATAAATTCTTCTAAAAACTGTTTATTTACGCAAGAAGAATAATCTGGGATCGAGTAATAAATCGGAGTTTCCATCCAATTGCGAATTTTATCTAAAAAAGGTGACAGCCACCAACCACCTTGTAGATAAGAGACAAGTATCTGTGTCTTCTAGAAAAATTGTAAAATTTAGAAGAGATTCAGTCTTGGAAACTTTTGAGTTGCAGGAATTTTACTCATTTGCACTGTCTTATCTTCGCGGATTTAGGGAGCTCTAATCAAAATGTCCGCCGACGTAGTCCGCTAGTTTTATAAAACTGCAAGATCTGCTTTAGAAAAGGAAAATAGATGCCGGGAATCTGGCTGTGTGCACGGACGCCAGCGAGGCCTTTCGAGGCATATTTGTTGACGAAATATTTGTTCACTACTGTGAACAAAAAAGTCATTTTGATTTGCTCAGAAACAGAAAAATGGCATAAAGGTTTTCGATTGGTTTGGCTACCTTAATTTTTAACATCTACAAATTTTGTTTCATGGAATTTGAAAAAAACTGGCGGGAAGGAGACGACAATTCAGTTAGCCAAGAAATGCCCTGAGTAACATAAATCAGAGAAACTTTAGTAACTATTTTATTACACATAAGTTCGCATCTCCGGGACGACTAACTGAACTAATTTGCATGGAAATTGGTTGTCGGATCTAGCGACTGATGTTACTCAAGCGTCTACTACATGTCTCGGTTAGACCAAAGAAGACTTAATCCGAGTGTAGTGGCTGGGTCTCCTTTCAAAAGAAAGTACTTAAGGCTACATCGGAAGTGACGACCACTGATCTGACATGATTGCAGAACGAAACAAGGGTTTCGCATTCGGATTTATAGCTCCACACAGAAATCTTAACAAGCAGTCGCAGAACAACTTATAACTCGGATAAGGTGAGGGGCGTATAATTCTCACTTACATGTCAGCAGCAGCAGCCAATCATATTACACTGTCGACAAGTTTCCGACATCATGATCGTCCAATAAAAGCCCTTTATAGCACCCAAACACGATGTGGATTTAATAAGTTTCGGATTTGCAGTCGAAGCTAGGCCAATTAGTTTTTTCAGGTGTCCTAGGATGTCAATCTTGCACGACTTATAAATGATAGAACCCATGCCAGTATGACAGTCAATAAAATGACACAAAACATTAGAGAAAAAAGTACTTCTTTCCTGAACTACATACTGGGACTTCTCGAAAACTCTCTCCATCCATACATTGAATGCTAACAGATTATTAGCGTAAAACGTGTTTTGCAGGCTTTGGAATCAAATCGGCGTCTAGGTTACGTAGAAAGGGCTCTGACTGATCTGGTCGCATTATTGGAAACTGCCCAGTCTCTTATACCTTGTGACAGCAAATGCAGTGGGTGACCGATCTCACAAAATGTTACGGGAAATTTAAAAATGCGTTTTCAATTAGGAAGGATTACTTAGGTGGGGTTTTAATACTTATTAACATGTGGCAGACTCCTATTATATTTCGGATTTGACAGGATGTCAGCTTTCGAAGGAACGTCTTTTAAATTTACTGTACAAACCACAATTGGTAAAAAACCGACTACTTATGTAGCATTCATTTTCCACACGGATTTTCTATGCACGTTTAAATTAAAACATGTTATACTATGGAAATAAGCGTGAATATATTTTAATTCACTTGCTTGATAGGACATCA
This sequence comes from Spirometra erinaceieuropaei, assembly GCA_902702965.1. Lineage (NCBI taxonomy): Eukaryota > Metazoa > Platyhelminthes > Cestoda > Diphyllobothriidea > Diphyllobothriidae > Spirometra > Spirometra erinaceieuropaei. Next base: position 112,693 of record CACRXP010000277.1, on the reverse strand, counting down.
CATCATATTCATATTTTACACTCAAAAAAGGGGTAAAGTTTTGTTTTAAAAGTTTTACAATTCCCGAATAATTCGGAGCTTGATCCGCCGATGCATTAGCGAGTAGTGATTACAGTCTGCAAGGCGCATGCATTCCGCGTTAGGAAAATCAGGCATTCGTCTATGTTTTAAAAAGAAATTCTAAGGTATTTATAGAATTTTGCAATGGACGCGGACTATGTGGTACATTCTATGTGAAGTAGTGGTAAACCGAAAGGTACGATGCTGTATGAATGGACACTGCACGGTCCTTAAATTCTCAATATTAAAAACTTTGAAAAGCTGAGGTAGTGTGCATTCCGAGACAATATGATGAAAATAGAAGGCTCGTCGGAAAACATAGAGTTGTACAACTCGATGTTTTCCGAAGAGCCTTCTATCTTCATTAAAAACTTCTTTTAAAACCTAATACTACTCTTCTTTCGTGTTTAAAATATAGAAAGGCCATGAGTCTCTATCAAACAAATGAAAAGAAGCACATTTTCTTGTTTTTGAATGAAATAATTTTGAATTTATAAGACCATCAAAACCATATGTGAAAAATGCCTACTGCATAAGTGATCGCTTTTTACCAAGAAGGGTTTGTTAGGAGTTTGAAAAAAGTGCCTTCAAACACTGACACTCTGCCAACTCTAAAATATTATAGGATTATGCTTCTTAATAATCAGTATTATAACCCCGTCTTAGTTAGTCCTCCTAATCGAAAGCGCATTTGAAAATTTCGGATATTTTATGAGATTGGCCTTTCAGTGTATTTAGTTATGACGGGCATTTCAAAACCCCCAGTTTTCAGACGACTGCTTGACCTTGGAATACATAAAAACTTCTTGTCTTGTGTCCCTCTTATTTGCAGGTGTTCCTTCTGTATTTGCTTAAATGCCTATCACAAACAATGTTTAAAACATGTCCATCTATTATTGAAAATGTATGGTATTCTTGGTAGATGGGTTCCAAATTGACTGGTTGCTCGCAGTGGTCGGCACAAAGACATTTATGTTTCAAATTCTTACTGTTTCGATTATAAACACGCTTTGTAACGCCAGACACTTCTTTTTTCTAAAAGCACACGCACAACAATGACTTAAACCATTAAAAATGAAGCCTTCCTTTTTGCATGTTTCTCCCCTCATGCCTTACGATAACCACAAATTATCAATCCTGTCTGGTGAATTATAACGAAAGTTTTAGACAAATTAATAGAAAATAACATATGCCGTCGCCGCCAGCGGAAGAATCAAAATATGCGCAGAAGCGATTGGCCGGAGGCCAAGAATCGCACTTATAGTCATGCAGATAAACAGCCACTGCTCACGTCTGAGAATATGGTGTAATGACAAATTGCACTCATAGCAGGTAAAAAAAAGCATGCCTAGGCCATGGGCAATAGTTGCAATTGCATGAATTATATGTGTTCCTAAAAGATAGCGCACGTCTTAGAACTCAGCACTTTCAAAAAGGTAAGGAGATGAGGATGACTGTTTTCAATTTAGCGAAATGGCCACAACTAAAAGTAGGAACAATGCAGAATAATATTTGTCTAAAAATTGAGAAATTTCATAAGCCTTCGTCATCTTGAGCAGAAGCGATCGTTAATTGTTTAAACAATTATAATTACTTTATGCAGATGCCCTTGTAGGAGAGAGTCTTTAAGGCCTCGTAAAATTTCGCTTGCAAAATCGCTTGTGTCTTATAATGTGCTCTAGGAAAAGACACGTCGGAAGTAATTTGAATGCACTTAAAGTATTGGAGAAATCTAAAGAAATTCTGTGTCAAATATTACACATGTCTTTTAGCCAAAAGAACTCATATTCCACTGAATATTTTATTTCTTAAAACCAGTAAATGGATTTGGCGGAAAGAAATTTTCTAATTGTGGAAGAATGACTTTGAGGTTGTCTTTTGAGTATAAACATAAATGATACTACTCACGGAATGCATTTGCACTTTAAACATTCATGTCACTTTAGTGGCAAGCCATTTAAAAACCTTTTCGCTTAAATCAGCATAACAAATAACTGTCGGATACCATTTGGCATAAGTGCACACATACACGCGAAGACCAAAAAAGTAAACGTAAATGCCCGTGTTTCCCATTTCCTTTGAGTTAAATAAAGCGATGTAACTGAGAAACTTCGAAGAAAACTCTTCCATTCATCAGGATACGCTTGAGGATTAAAAATACTCAAATCGTGCAAACCAGTCTTTTTCTTACCCTTTCGAAAAAAGCACCATTTTACACGGATGATTTTACTCAATTGGCGAATTTTTATAACTGCAAACGCTGTCATAATGATACAAATAATAGCGAAATAGAATAAATATGACTTGCTATTCTTAAGTGTGTAACAAAACGTTCAAAAAGTTTATTTAAAAGGACGATTACCGCGCTGGCCTTAGCAGATATTTCAAAATATTAACGCAAGCAGCAAGCACGCGGTCAAAAATATTATTAAATATTTATTCTTTAATTTGATGCAGTACAGCAAGTGAATTGTTCGCCCAGAAAAACAAGTAAAAATAACTACGAACTTGGAGTAGGCGAGTTCAGTAAAAGTCTACGGACTCAGATCAAGATTTTCTACGATGTAAATTTGGGCGGACGTTTGTCAGCTACAGCGCGTAACCGCGTAATATTCATTAACTGTCGACAGACAGCTAGTAGTATACTTTAGGATAAGGTGATACCATAGTAATCGCACAGATACGAACACTTTGGGAACGCTAGGACTCACTGATGAGCGACAAAACTTGTAGAAGCGCCTTGCAGCGGCAGAATATCGACAAAACACCCGTTTATGGGCGTTTGGTTAGTATCTATGCAGTGTTTATGATATCATCTTACCCTGAGTTAGACCTGTCTGAAAATTTCTTATCTTATTCAGAATGACAGAGAAGATTGGGGCTCGGACATTTTTTCCTCACAAATAGACGGACTAATTTGTTATCCCATGTAAAATTGTGGATTAGGGGTCGGAACAAGATACCGCACTTAAGTCTATTGTACACTGTAGGGTCACTTATGATTCCCTCGATGATGAGGCTTTTCACAATTGCGTAAAATCGGAAGCAACAGACTGAACCCTCAAGCTTTTCTCCAAGGCATTCGCGCGGATAGATGGTTTTACGATTTCCACGTTAATTACTCAAAAATACTAAGTGCTAATCTATAAGATCCTCGTTTTCAGAACTACGTTTGATTGGCATCAAGAGACTGAAACCTCAAAATTCGGTTCCAAGGCCTTTGTCCAGAGAAGTTTTTTTTCGATTTCGCACGCTAAGCATGCAATAATACACTAATTGAAATTCCCAAGATCCTCATTTGCCCGCTTATTTTCGGCGTCTCATTGGCCTTGCGCTTCACCAAAAATTCTGTTTGAGCAGCCAAAATGCAAAGCCGCACTGTCGGCTGGCTCGTCAATTAATAGTCTACGCATTGCCATTCGGGTAGAAGATCAAACTGCTGAGTTTTTGACGTAATCGGCTTAAAACATGCCAGACAAAATGCAGTCCAAGCATGCCAAGTCTGTTGCGCAGTTCAAGGGGCCTATATATGCAGACTAGCAACCAAGGATTTTCCTTGCTTATCGGCATCGCATATGCAATTCAGCAAACTTGACTGCTAAATCCCTACTGATTGCTATGACTTGGAAGGTTAAAAGTGTTCGAAAATGATTTTTTTTCGTGTATATTAATTTCGAAACCAGATTTATACGTCGAATCCTTTCATAATATTCTGGACATCATGTGATTTTACTTCTAAAACTCTGCTTAACATTGAAAACGTTTAGATTTTATGGAGCATCTCCTGCGCAGTTTACCGTGAAGATAGTCCAATAAATATTGTCTAAGAAAATCCCTGCGCTAGGAGGACTTGCCGACTCCAAGGAGTTTTTTACATACAAGTTCGTTAAAAATTTATCAGCCGTAAAGTGATAATTGATTAGGCTGCAAAAGTGCCAATTCAGAATGGACTTCTGAATGAGTACAAATATAAAAGTAACTATTTCGATGAAAAATGAATATTTCGTAAATTTCCCACGCTGGTTCTTCAGGTCGTCGTCAGATGTGTTGCAGTTGTGAAAACAACTAAAATCTATATATGCCTGAAAAATTGATCTGTATTTGTCAGTGTTGAGTGTAAGTCGTCGCTGTGGGCTGACTTCATGATTTACTTATCTACCACCTTTTTCATTTTTTAAGATATGTGTGTATGGTGTCCGGATCAATACGCCGATCAATGCATAAATCATCAGAGTAAATGGCCTCTAGGAATTCTCATCCTTTCTTATGTGGGCAGGAACCGATAATTTTTGCCCAGTTTCTAGAGTATGCATGGCGATGTGAGATAAGTGGTTCCGCCTCTTTACTGCTAATTGGTATTCATATAAGCGTGTGGAGGCGGATTTTCTGGTTCGACCCTAATATACCGCATTACAAATGCCACACTTAATCTTATAGACCATATCTTTTTTTCCAAAATGCCAACCCTATTCGTAGGGTGTGCAATCTTGTTGCGTAGCGTAGTCATTTGTTTGTGGGTGACTTGCAATTGGTGCTTCCTCAGGTGTCTTTTAACGATTACAGACACATTTCAATGTAGGGCAGCGTTCACTGATTTTTTGGTTTAGGATCCCAAACGGAACAATCTAGTTTCTTATCACTTTCTTTTGATTCTTGCTGTCTCGTTCATCGGCGTACAAAATCTCTAGGATAGTCGTTTTGGGAAAATAGATTTGAAAAATAACTGAGCTCCCTTTTGAATCCTTTGTTCTCAGAGCAGTGTGGCTTTGCGCGATTAAGTAGTGTGTCGACAGCACTGCGTTTGTGAGCAGTAGCGTAGTTGCTCACGTAATGTAGGATAACTTCCGCATAATTTAGCTTGCGGGACGCAAAGTTAATGCCCAATCTCCTAATCGCTTGTCAAAATGACCTACAACATCCGAAAAGAATATTCTTCGTACCATCAACACAAATCCTTTTAAGAACAGCATATATTATGTCGACTCGATGACATTTCCACGGGTCGTCAGTCGCTCTTAATCAGTTTTAGACCTACGCTATGGAGGCAGCCTGCATCTAAAGGTTCAAACGAAGATTGTTCATCAATCTGTCTTTTCCTTTGATAATTTTAAGAGCTTTCGCCCACACCTGCTTACTCGCCACGGGTTTGTGAGATCCTACAAGCCACTGTGGCAGTCCCGCGTTTTTTATGTGAGCAGTGATTAAACCATGTTTGGAGACACTATCTTGCTGTAATCTATATTGGTTTTTTGGTAATACAAACATATGCAATGACTGATGACGGCTACCAAGCCAGAAGTGGCCATTCCGGTCTCCCTTGTCTTTGTCGGTACCATCTCATCAATGTCTACTACTAGTCGCTGTACGACGCCTTTGAGGGGTCTAGTATAAACCCTATGGCACAACGGAACGAACACGTTCCGTAACCTGATCAGCAAGCGCCCTTCTACCAGTATATGCACAGTTACCATCCGAATGAATCTGATAGGCCATCATAAAGTTTTTTGCCGCCAATTTTTTTTGTCATTTGACGAAACATACGTTTCTTTATAGATGTCAACAAACTGTTTTTGTAAAAAAACGCAGGAGGCCCGGTGAAAGGCTAATTTGGACCTTTTACCTTTTATTTAACGAACAAGTAAAATGCAAAGGCAACCACGAAATGTTTGATTTCATGGCCTGTAAGTTATCGCAGTGGCTATTGAGTCAAACATTTGGCAAACTGCACAGAGTGGCCCAACATAGCACATTTTCTCTTTTGATTTAAAAACTGCTGAGTAAGTGAATATAGAAGCACAAATCTCAATTCACTTACGCTCGGCTCTGCCTCGGACACATTGATCTCTCCCGGATAAACAACGGCGATATGTTGCCAGACGTCTGGATAAATTGACGCCGTAAAAACTAACATGATTTCCTTAAAGGTGGCAGTCTCTGCATTCTGCACCCATCTGAGTAACACCTCAACGTTTTCCCTGTCTATGGCCACGCTAAAAACGTCGATGTTGTGACCTAAAAAAAGAAATATTCGCAGTTCCAACTCTGGAAACCTTCACGCTCAGGTTATTGTAAATTTTTAGTGATTATTCGTGGAAAACAATGAAATATCAAACGAATGTACAAGACGGTTCTGTTCATACACTTGTGGCAAGGGTATAGTTTATGGCCACGATTGCTTACTCCTGGGAGCCTTTGTGTCGAACGAAAGAGTTGAAAATCTACCTAGTCTCTCGTGTCCCCATTGTGATCCTCCATAATATCACCAACTAAAAAGGAATTCGGTTTTTATCATTTGCTGATGACAGTAATTGAATTTAATGCCCCTTTGCAGGCATTGCCAAGAATGTATCACATTGTCGTATTTTTACTTCGATGACAACCTTAAGGCATCTTAACTACCCTCACGCAACAGCCACCGTGAAGTATTTTTATTTTTTTCTCTGGTACATTTGATTCCCGGAATAAGGAACCTCTGTTATAACCGTTGCCCTTCCAGATGCGCGCCACATACAAACCCATATTCATCATTACAAAGTTGAAAATAAATCACAGATAGATAGATTACGATTAACTAACATCTCCCCCTTAAATAACACTTAGTCAACAGAACTCGGCTGTCAGATGTGCTTTGTAAAGGTAAAAAAAACAGCCTCTTATACCAACCAGTACATTTTCCCTGTAAGTGGCGAAGCCGTCCTGAACTTCCAGCCTGTGTGAATTGCCTTTCGAATTCGCAATAATTACGACATGCTCTGGAAGAAGTGATGCTTCCATACAAAGGATTTTTTAAACCCACCCACTCAAAAACCTGACTCACCTACAGCCTTTAAAGGATGGCTTAGACCACGTCTCCGCATGGTCTTCGAATAATGGACTCCTACTCAACAATCAGAAATCAGTACAGTGTGTGTTTCGATTGCGACCCTCTCCTGTTGCTGAACCTTTGGATATTCTTCCCAATGAGGTATCTTCTTTCCGGTACCTAGGTGTTACTTTATCCTCAAATCTCTCTTTCTCTCTTCATATGGAAACCCTTTTAACAAAAATTCAAAAACTTGTTTATTATATTCGTCGTCTACGTTCATATCACACACCCCAGTCCTTTATCTGGCGATTCATAGATGGCTGTATTCTTCCACTCATTCTTTATTGTTCTCCAGTTATTTTTCCAGCTTTAGTTAAATAAGATCTAATTATTTTTAAACGTGTCATTCGAATGCTCGCCTCTGCTGCTGGTGTTTCCTATCATCTTTTAGTTGATATCATCGTGCAGCGACATTTCAACTCGGTGGAGCAATTCGCTGACCGAATTCTGAATGACACCGTCCATCGCCTTCATAATGAGTTAATGGCTGCGAAATCCTTACGCCTCACGCGTCGATGCTTCCGCCACATCCCTTGCCGCACTTCGGCCTATCGGAATTCCATACTGCCATTTCTAGCCCGGTATCTCACCTGCAAAGATGTTGAAAAACAAAAACTAAAACTCGATCTTGCACCTTAAAGTCTTTTTTTCTTCATACATAATCATGTCCACCTGTCTGTCCAAAAACCTGTTAATCTCTATGGTAATCACTGTGTTCTGGAGAAACCGTTTTTGCTGAAAGTTTTGAAAGTTATTTTCAAAATAAAGCAGTCCTCTCTCTCCCAAACATTCCCGTTCACTTATACTTATGCGAATGTTCTCCGAATAGCAACGTATCCATGCTTTCCAAAAGCTCAGAGTTTCACCAGACGTCATAATGATGCTGTTGAGGGGGATTCATGATTAACAATCAGTCCTCAGGAGGACTGGCTCAATCTTTAATGCCTGCCCTTTATCATGAGTAACTGCCCCGCATGTTACGTAGGAAGTGAAGGCTGCTCCTGCGAATATGAGAAAACGTCATCTAGGCGGAACGTTTTTAAGCCTGCCAATGCACAGAAAATCGGGTGTTCCTGTAACGATTTTATAGAATCTGTCAAATGTCTTCTCCAAACCAACAAAGGTTGAAACGCGGCTGTTGCTAAGCGCACTCTGAATTTTTAATGCGGCAATTAAAGACTCAGCAATTGGAATGGTCTGTTGCTTACTGAAGTTCACACAATAGGAGGTGTAATGGTCTGACTTGCGAGTGGAATGTTTCTGTCGTGTTTAGGGCATCTGCTTCCCCAAAATATCGTAAAAGGTCAAGAGGTTTCGGTGAAAGAATGCAAACTTAGTGACGAAACCATAAAACATGTCGGACGGCCAATACTTCAAATGTGCCCCTAGGGTGAACTACACCAGTCCTATGTCTTAATGTGTAGGCTGAGCTCCGCCGGACAAAACATCATTGAAAGCATCGATACAACAATGTGGCGGCGTCATTTTCTATGTTAACACCGGCATCAAAACACAGAAAAGTGCATAAAGACGATGACATCAATGAACCAACGCTATTCGCTAACAGCGTCCTGAAAGCAGACCGATTTAAATGATCCACATAGACGTCAAATGCCTATAAAATATCCCGTAGGAGAAGATAAAGCGGTATTTCAATGACGCCATAATAACATTCAGCAAGAGAAGGTCACGTTTCTCAAGTGAAGGCAGTCACTGTGCTGTTGATTCCCTCGGCAGACCTATCACAAAACTGACGAACTTCATCAATGCCTCAAAAAGGTGCTCGTTAAGTTTCAAAAGGTGGTCATAATAATTTCATTTGACTGCGTGAACTTCAGTGCCATAACTTCATTAAAAAATCCCATGGCGTCCATGCTGGGTTTTGAGGCTGTACACAAACGTTGACTTACCAACTGGCAGGGTTGAATGAACGATGACATTCTTGGAGGTGTGATTTGAGGGGCGGACCCAGAAGAGAAGAGAGAATCGCGTTAGATAGTCCTTTCCTATGTCACGCAGCACATGCAGGGCGGTCAGATTCAAGTGTTGCGTGCCGTCGAAGTGAAAGTAGGTGTTAACTGGGGCGTCAGCGCTGTCGTCTACCTCGGCCAGAAGCCGGGGCCAGTTTTTTCGACCAATAGCGTCCTCATAACGAATGACTGTCGGTAGCAGGTTGTGCCAGGGTGTATTCGCCACTGAAATTCCTAAAAAGCAGCCAAATGAGGAAAGCAATTAAATCAATATTATAGATGCGCAACGCGATCCAAGAGTTTTAATGACAGCCGAAAGGTTTCTAAATTCTGATTTCTCCAAAATTGAATTTAAATAGTTAGGTCCTAAATATTTTTTGTGTAAACTCCACTGGTGTTCCAGTCATCCATTGTCAGACTCACCTGGATACATTGCCATTTAAGTAGCATATGCGTTTTCACCCTATAGATGCATGTTTATACGCGGTAAATCTTTTGCATTTAGTTGCGTTACCTTTCAGGCATCTGCATAAACAAGAGCTGTCCGTTCATTAACTTTCTAGTACTTTTTTAACATTAATTTTTCACCGCCCCTTCTACTCTGGGCGAGGCCACTAGGAAAGGTTTATATAATATCATATCATAATTGGTAGGGGGCGCTCACTGATCGTTCATACGGAACTCACTCGTTCCGTTGTGTCTTAAGGGCTCTCTCTCGAGCCCAACCAGCAGCCGAACAGCGGCGCATGATACATAGGCAGAATGGCATTGTCGACAAAGACAAGGTAGACGGGAATGGCAGAGCTCGGGTGTTCCACACTTTCGGCTTTGGTATGGCTGGCCGACGACAGTTAATAAGCCAGAAGTGGCCATTCCAGTCTCCCTTGTCTTTGTCGGTAATGCCATCATATCTAAAATTATTTGTCTGGCGTCAATACCCCAGGTTAATCAAAAATATCCACGAAGCTCAGAGTTTAACGTATATGACACAGAATTTTGCGTGCCACCGGAGGTCTACTGACAGCCCCGTGAAGAACTATATGTGCGGTTGTGTAAGACAAAATACATCACTCATGCTTTTAAGTTCTGCAAAGCGTTTTAAAATGTAGGTTATGCTTTAGAATGTATGATGCCCCATATATACCTTAATAACATTTGTAGTCTTGGTGACTAATCTGAAGTCATTTTGCCAGTCTTGTTTCACGTGCTAAAACCTCCTCCACTGGAGACTGACTGAGATGAAATTAACACGAGAGCAGCCCGTAAAAACCACCGGAATTTAGTTTGAAAATTATCCATCTTATTTTAATACATTAGAATTGCATACGTTCTTTTCATGCAAGAATTACTCCCAGGAATTCGGTAATACATCATTCGGTTCAACGTTTATAAAAGTAAGGGTCTGCTAGGGATATAGTAAGGATTGGAAGATCACGCTCGCTCCGTGAGCTAAAATGAACTGTGCGTGTGCAACAGAGCATTAGGAAGAAGTAGTAACTTCTTTTTAGAGACACCACGAACTTAATATCTCCCCAATGCGTTCTACTGCATGCAAGCAGGGTTACAAACTTGTTCCCACACGAAGCAGTTAGCACATAAATTACAGCAAGAGGTTTTTCAGCTGGAAAAAGATCGTGTATTTGAGAAACCGATAGTAAGTGAACTTTATTTGGCGTAGTTAATTTATTGACAGTTATAGCGCAATTAAAAAGACACTAAGAACGAAATCGGAATGTTTACCATTGGATACTTAAGCAACAGTTAAGTATGCCTGTGAGATACATTAGAGGCAAAGGGCGCATTTTCTGAAGGCGATTTTGCCACCAAGTCATTAGTTAAAGAAGGCAGAACATCTTGGGACAAAAAGACCTCTAATTCTGCTAATACACTGTTCTATGTTGCAGACTGATACCATCGGCTAGAGAAGCCATTTTTCCTGAGGTGAATGCTGGTCACTCCATTTTTAGTACCGGAATAACGTTTGTTCCGCAATGTAGGCTGTAGAGATAGTCAATTATGGAAGAATCTTTTTGCCAGCATCTAACATTTGGATTTTCATTCTCAGGAACTGTTACAGTCTGATAGTTTGGATGGCTATCAAACCTGGTAAACGGCCAAGCTGGCAATCAAAGGACATAATGGACATCAAGGTGCACAAGGATACCATAAAGCAAACCTTCAGTCACGTGGGCACTCAGTGACGCAGAATGAATAAAATATTTTTGGGATACATGCTAGTGTTAAGTATTCAAAGGAGGTGGTAATTTAGTAGCACATATGGCTATACCCTAACTATATAGATAATAACAAACCTAAGTGAAGATAAATACTCGAACACCTGAACAATTTGTTTATCAACATGAGCTTTCAGGACACGCCTGAAAGAAAATAGGCCGAGAATTGATTGAAGCCTGAGCCTCGGATGAGAACTCGGTCAATCGATTTATCGATCTGGCGCCGGCGTACAGAGCCCTGCGTAGTCACCTCAAGTCTTGCGCCATCGATCGATGATTGGGCTTACATGCCTTAAAACTGCCGCTTGTACTTTTCCCGCCACTACCTCTGATGATGGATCCCTGTACGAGGCTGAAAGCTCAAGAAAATAAACAAAGTGTTCCGGTGCTCAAATCTTCTTCATATATGCGTACACCTGGAACTCGAAATTTCGCCTTCATTTGTGAATAATCAACCTCCCTGCCGTTGGTCTTAAAATAATATTTGTTCCTGCGTAAAACACTAGGAACGCAAACTTAGTGGAGATATTTTCATGCCACCAAAAAAAAGCGTTGCATAGATAAGAAAAATTTTCTTTCAAAGGCTTTTGTATATTTGTCATTAATTACATAAACCAACTCGCCATCGGTTGTTTCCGTGCTAAAAGCGAGCAAGCAATTATCGATATTCCGTCATTAGTTTTGAGAAAAATTTCACTTATGCTTGCGTAAGCAGGAGAGCTGAATTCCTGATTTTTAGCAAAACCATATAAATCAGCTACTAGGCGACAAAGTCTTACTTTGGTTATGCCTTCTTATCACAAACGGTCGCTTTTGATGTCGTAAAATCTGAGGAGACACGGGTATCTTTCGCATCTCCGTGATATTTTGACACATTTCACGTCATTTCGAGGACACTCTATATGACATGACAGATAAGTTTTGTAAAACCTAACTTTCCCATTCTCTCAAACATACATTTGACAAACAAAATTACTTTCTACATGAACATGAGAATCAAACGATTTCGGTCAGGAGGCTACATATACACATCAACGGCCAAATGAAAGTAAAATTATTATCTGTGCAATGATTTTTCCAGGTAACCTGAACATAAATGATTAATAATATGTTTACTCAAATACATGCATCAAACGTTTTCCCACCAGTATATTGGTATTCATATTTTAACTCGCTACCACATTTTAAGGCGTAGAAAATACCGTCTGCAAATGTTTATGGACTAACGTACATAGTCTTGCGTGAACTTTCTTATCTGCAACTTTTGCTTTGGTGAAATAGCAAATGGATTGAAAACATCAATCGTGCCTCACTTGTGCAGTATAAGCAATGTTTCATCTGCAGGAACCAAATTAGAACCCTGTCTGTTTAAAGTGGAGATTTATTGTGAAAATAGAAACATTAAATTCCACAAATATCATCGCTTTTAAGGTGCCGTCTAAGAAATACAAATATATGCCAACTGCTTTATTTGGGATAAATTCAAGTGTCGTGCGCTAAAAACTGTTTATTATAACTGTTTTATGTTTTTATCAAAAAGGGCCTTTTGATTCCTCTAACAGGCTAATTTAGGATATCGATCATAATTTCGTATCATCGTAGAACCAGATTCTTCTTATACCGACCGCCGAATGAAGCTCATTTATATTGCCGATGCGTTATAAACCATCGTTAGAAGTCAAAGAATGCTTTAAATTCAGCGGAGTTAGTCGGTTTTTTGAAACGCTTTTGTATAAAATGGGCAAAAAGTTATTATCCAGCATTTTATTATAAATTATAAAAATTGTGGATATTTCCCAGGCATTTTTATCCTGTATATTTTATCAGAGCCGCATTACTTTGTTAGATTTCTCTGTTGGTTTTCAAAACGATCCACACGCCCGCTCTCAGTAGCCTTTATTTTGCCCGTATGAACAAGCAATCTGGCTCAGTAACTTACTGCTCTTCTCAATTTACGTAGTCTTTTGGATAGGTTGATTGCGTGCATTTGGCCTCTTAGGCCAAGACGTAAAGAAATCCAGGGTATATTTCTGGTATAGTCAAAAGTCCTTCGTTTATGTATTTGAGGGAGTTGACCTGGCTCGTATTAAATCACCTAGAGAAAAGCCAATCTTAATCTTAAGATATTCTTCGAAAAAAACTACCCGTCCAGAAGAGACACCTAGATGCCCAAATATATAGATGAGGTTTCCGAATCTGCTTCTTTGGCTGCCGTTCCCTGCTACAGTCCCCCCCCCTTCTCTATGTCTTTTCAGTGATGCCAATGTTGGCTTTCTTGAAACGCCCGACAAATTTTTATCAAAAAATCGACCGTAAATAATTGAAGGGTGCATATCTTAAAACGTACTTTCTCAATCATGCTAAACTAACGACAAACACCCAATCGTTATCATGTTCTCCGGTCTCCATGCGGCAGATGTTGCTCATAGGAAACGTACACAGTAAATCAGTCACTTTACCGGATTCGGAAACTTTTAAACTGTACCAATATCACCTTGAAGATTTCGAGTGATTTGATGTCAGGCCTCTATTTCTGCCTATGAAATCAGCATGAACGAATGCCTTTGTCAAATATTTACTACATGTGTTGCTGAAATGTCTTCTCTAGCAACTACGTTAAAACTCCCTACTTGCTGAAAAATCGAAACCCTGACAAGTTCCTTTTTACAAAATTCATATCCTGGATTCTCCTTGCGGGAGTCCACTCTCAGGCAGGAGTATTCACAACGCTTCTCCTCCCCGCTACGGCTGCTACCCATCTGGTCAAGACAGCTAGAGTAAGGAACAATAATCCGGCAAAATGATATCGAGAATGTTTATAGGCAAAGCAGTTGAGACCTGGTCGATAACTTCTGGGTTGCTCGTAGGCATTACCTAGCCTGGCTTGAATCTCTACACAAACGGCTAAGTCACGAGCTTACTCCTGGTCGATTGCAGTTGAAAGTCCCCTGTTTAGCTTCGCAACTGCCTTCACCGACCTGTTTTGACTACAAAACGGAATACGCGGGTTACGCATTGACTTAGAGATCCGGTCCGGAGCTGTCACAGGCAGTGGCATAGTTAAAGTGGCCTCAGCAATTCTACCGCCAACTTGAAAGTCAACCAGAGCTGCGGCATGTGAACAAAAATAAAAACCGATTAGCATAATTTTAGAGAGCCTTGCGTCCGTTTTTTCATCTTCCAGGATAAACACGAGGAAGAAGAGCGAGGCCGGATGTTGTTCTGTAATAGTAATCATCTCCGCCGGCTGCTTGGCATAAGATTTTATGAGGGAGCACATGTGGAAGCAGACACTTGCTAAATAGACAGAAAGACTAGATGTCGCTTAGGGTTAGAGCAAGGTTGCAGACACAACCGGCTGTATTTTAAGTAGGTTGTGCAGCATTGCCTTTTCTGACTTCACAGACGCATTTACAGCACATCGCATTTTGCTTGCGCCATCTGACTATTGGCACAACTTGAGATTTAAGTTTATAGTCTGTGCCAAGACGGAGACACTTTAGCCGGGTAGCATGTTACTTACTTCTTATTCATTTTGACCCGACTCTAAACAAGTTGGTAACCTCGGTGCTGTTCAAATACACGAAGGCAGGAGGAAGCTCTGAGCACAGCCAACGCTCAGCCACTTGAGCTACGAGGCCCAACCAGGTGCCGTGGGTCTAATAACATTTGAGTCAAATTACTCACCCAGCCTTCTGCAACGTCTGAGATCCGACATATCGGATACAGTAAGTTGATTGCCGAGACGGAATGGCCTTAGCAACCAATCTTGAATCCACCAGATGACTACCATGTTCATTTAGTTAATACAAGTCCCGCAGCTCAGACGGCCGGAGTGCTGGTTGTACTCAAGCCCAGACGATCTGCTTTTGTCTCTGATGGTGGGTTGGATCAGGAATCCAAAACGTCAGGCGAATAAAGCTATTGTCCAAGCGATCGCGTCTCCTTCATGACTGGTTCCCGGAAATCGTATCTTCGATCCTGTTGATTGGCTTCAGGCTAAATTTCGGCAAAACTAGGATTGGGTCTGAGGCCAGGGTTAGGGTTATATTCGTTCCCACGCAGGACTCGATTCAGACGTTATTGAAAACTGCTCAAATTGTGCTGATGCCAAAAACTACTTGCATGATGCTTTGCAATTTCGTCTAACAAACTTGAACAGTATTTGCCAGAGATATAGCGACAACTTTCACTGCGAGTATTTAGATATTACATTATGCAACGAAGCAAAATCCAAAGGCTCATGCGTACAAGTTTAACGGTAGTTTGGGCGTAGTGAGCACTTATATACACGTTTTTTGGATTTGAATTTGACGGTAATGTAAGTTAGGATTTAGGGCAGGGGTTAGTGTCGACTGCAGAGTTAGGGTTCAGAGTATGGTTGGTGTCAATATTAGAGCAATGGTCTAGTCTTCTAATACGACTGGGGTTAGGGTTAGGACAGGATAATATTTTCTCCCTTCTTAAATTATGTGTGAGTCCATCTAGGTCGGTCCCGCCCATTTCCAAAATTCTATCAATTGGACAAAAAGGATGAGTTAAGGAAATTATTGAATCCTCTCTAATAGGTAACTATCAACACTGGGGACTCTATCTTAAGCCCATTCGTCCGCTTGTTCCGATGGCTTGAAATGTGGCCTACCTATTCTCCTAGTCCAAATAAATTGAGTCAATCACTTCGCAGATTTTTAAAAATCCCAGTCACTTGGAGCAATGGATGGAGCGCTTTCTTGCTCACCAAAGTGTCCGGCCTCGAGATCCCAATTTGTCCGTTAATTTTTGACAATAATTATCAGTCGGTATTAAAATAACTGATAATTGTTGTTGGTATATAATTTTGTATGACCATATAATGCGCCAAACGGTCAGTTGCTGAATGACGCCTCGGGGGGGGGGGGAGAGCGGGACCATGTGCTCTTGGCTGGGGTGCAGATACGAGATCTGTCAACTCTGCGTCCCTGGCTGAATGCGCTCCTCTATGCGCCTGAGTGTTCAGGCTTATGCAACTGTATTTCCGATGGTCACGCGTGCTCTTATGTGCGAAAGGAATCCAGTGATCAGCAGTGCTCATGTTTTTCGTCAGAAAATATGTTTATATTAATCCCCCTGCCTAGTTAACTCTGATATACTGTAGGTGGGCTACCTCATGAAATGTCAACCAAAAATTCCGAAATGGGTTTTCATTTTGAAAAGATTAATTAAGTAGACTTGTAAAAGTAATCAGCCTGCAACATAATCCTTCAATATTTCAATTACCTTTGGATGCCGGCTTTTGAATGAACCTCCTTACGGCTGTTTGCAAAAACTACCCTCTGCAAAAATGACTACTCAAGTAGCATTAATTTTTCTCATTCATTTTCTATGCCCCTAAGTCTCCAATTACATTCCATGGAAAACATGCATAAAAATACTCATGTTTCGCTGATTCAGTAGATACTTACGTTTTCTTCTAAATTTATACGCAAAGGAGGGACAAAATTTTGTAACCGGGATATTATATTATAGAATTATGTTGCAGGCTGACTAATTTTACAAAACTTCTTAATTAATCTTTTCGAAACGAAAACGCATTTCCGAATTTCGGTTTAAATTTCATTAGTAAGCCTACCTACTGTACACAACCCCTCAGCAAAATCTTTATCAGTTCAGATCTAACCGGCCACGCTCTGCAAGGAGAATGCTGTGTGTGTTAAAAGTGCTCTTAAACTATTGCATAAATATTTGTAAAAAAATCTAATATCCCCATTATTTGCAAGCAGAAAAGAAAACTTAAATCTCCCGTTTCAGGACAAAATAAAAATGTACTATTAACTTATATTCGTTCCTACGCAGCACTCGATTAAGACGTTCTTGAAAACTGCTCAGATTATGCTGATGCCAAAGACTACTTGCATGATGCTTTGCAATTTCGTCTAACAAACTTGAAAAGTATTTGCCAGAGATATATCGACAACTGTCACTGCGAGTATTTAGATATTACATTATGCAACGAAGCAAAATCCAAAGGCTCATGCGTACAAGTGTGACAGTTGTTTGTGCGAAGTGAACACTTATATACACGTTTTTTGAGATTTCTTGGCAAGATCCCATTTCGTTGCCGTTAGGGCAAGGGATTGGGTTGGGGCTTGTCTACTGCAGGAACGGCTACGAAATAAGGTCCGAACAATTTCTGAGATTGGATGGCGACTGTGAAGGGTTCAGCGGATCTGCCCTCCTTCTCAGAGCTCTCCAGGTCATCTTTTCCAAATGCACATCGCCTGGTGCGCTCGCCTACAAAACTAATTTCTCCACTTTTTCATCCGCAACACACTTTCCTCGTCAGGCGGTCTTGTCAAATGCTACACATTTTAAGGGCTTATTATTTACACCTTTCAGACCGCAAATACTTTGGTTTCTTGATAGCACAGTGTTTAGCAGGGGATCCGGTCAAACAAACAATCCATCGACAGGGGAGCATTGCGTGACTGAACAGATCATCAGATAGAGGGGGAAAAATACAGGTGCAGCCGACAGGCCTGCTTATCAGCTTCTGTTCGTCTCAGTTTTCAGCAGCAGCATAAGCGGCTGGAAGGTGTGAAGCGAGATATGTGACAGTCCAGACTATTTCGCCAGGAATAGGGTGTAAGGGAAAAAACAGACACCTTTTGCTGGGCGACATTTGCGAAGTGTTCACGTCATTTTCCATAAGGGAAATTATGGATGGGAGCGCTGGAGTCTTGCACGCTTGTTGCCCACAAGTAATACGGCTTAACCGAGCAATGTGAAGATCACGTCATTCCGCATCACTGCTGTCGGCTATATGTCCGCCTGAGTGGGCTCCAGATTGAGGCCCAAGACGTGACAGGGTGAGAATGTTCCGAAGGCTGATTGGTATACGATTCGCCCTCTCTGATATCTGCATCTTCACCTATACCGTGCATATAATAGTACAATAAGTCCACGCCTATTGGTCAGGGCGTTGCACGCTCAATGACCAAAAGATGCCGTATTTGAACAGCTGTGCCGCTACATCTGGGGGGGGTTAGATTAAACAAGCTGACGGCGGCCAATGAGTTGGAAAAGACCATCCCGGTTTCACATTCTGGCGTAGGAGGGACGTTCACCGATCAGGTTATTGGACATGGTCGGCCCTAAGCGCCTTGACCTCAAGTCTATAGCCGTTATACACAGTCGCACAATGAGAAATAAATATCCAAAGCGTGGCGTTAAGGAGGAGGAAGACTGGGTCGTCATTTGCGGCCATCGTCGGTTGAACATACCCAACACTTAAGCGGCTATGTGATTGTCCGTAAAGGCTCTAGACTGAATCTCCAGGCACAGCCTGTACGCCCCGTTATCTGATCGTTGAACGCCTTTGCATTCTTCGTTATCATCCACGATCACAGGCGACGGTCCAAAAGACTAATAGCCTAATGGTAAGACGTTGAGGTACTCGACGATCAGGGGTCGGATAAACCGGGTTCGATTTTAAGGACATCCTGACCTGGAGTGGGGAATGGCGGACAGACGACGACTGGCAGGTCAAAACTGACATCGCGGCCTCCCTTGTCCTTATCGCGATCCTTCTACGCATAAATAGGTATGAACGAGAAAGGCTGACAAAATATTTGAGCAGATTATTAAAGACTTTACTCGGGCGTATTCAATCATCTTTTGTGATCGGATTCACAAACAAAGCAGACACGTAGCATAACATGAGCATCGAATAGAATGTGATTTGAGAGAGTGAATTGGTTTGGATAGAAAATAACCTTTAGTGCATAAGTTTTTGAGGCCAGTTCCCAAGAACATCATTAGACTTATAGTAGGTGGACTAAGTCATGGAATGTCAACCGAAATTCCTAAATGCATTTTGTCGAAAAGATTAAGACGGGGTGTAAAACTGGTCAATCTGCAACGTAATTCTATAATAATCCAGTTACCTCAGGATGCCGGCTTTCAAATAAGTTCCTTCCGGCCACATGCAAAAACTATACTCTGTAAAACTAGCTACTTATTTAGCATGAGATGTTCTCATTGAATTTCTATTCCCCTAAAAGTCCAATTGTATTTCATGGAAAAGATGCATAAAAATATTTATTTTTTTGCTCTCTCGGTAGAAAATGACGTCTTCTTTTAATTTTATACTCAAATAAGAGGCATTGTTCGGTCTTTGAAACGTGTTTCACTAAAGACTTTTAAATACCGCGACATGTCAATTCATAAACCGTCATGTTTTCGTATTTACCAATGTTGCTTTTAAAGTTAACTATATGGACCAAATCCACTGCTTAATTCTATGAACCCTATAAGATCCCTCTTTAATGCAGTAGTGAAATGTGTGGTTTACCGTACGCGGAAAATTTACAGCTTGAAGTTTTGAAACTTTGAATCCAAGTGTAACGGTAAAGCGAGTTTAAAATTATTCTGGAATGGGAAAAGCTTTTAATAACCGAATTATACCCTTTCCTCGGGAATAAAATTAGAATAAAACGTAATAAGCTATCGAATGATCAGAAGAATGAATATTTTATGCATGTTTTTGATAAAATATAATTGGACATTTAGGGGCATAGAAATTCAATGAGAGAATTTTATGCTAAATAAGTGGCTAGTTTTACAGAGTATAGTTTTTGCATGCGACCTGAAGGAAGTTTATTCGAAACCGGGCATCTTGAAGTAACTGATTTATTATAGAATGGTGTTGCAGGCTGACTATTTTTACACGCTTACTTAATTAATCTTTTCGAAACGAAGACGCATTTCGCAATTTCGGTTGACATTTTATGAGTTAGCCCACCTACTGTGTAAGTCACGTATGCAAACAGTTAGCCCTTAAACCGCGTTAAACTGAAGATTCTGCAGTTGGCTGAGGCTTGCGTTCACGCGCGCAGACTACGTATCGTCATTTTCGTCTCTCTTACGAGGTGTTCTGTCTACAGCCTGCTAAAACGAGCTAAGGTAAACTGCTCCGATAAAGGAGGTTGTTAACCAGAAATCAAATATTCCGTCAAATTATTTTTGCACAAGGGATGCCTGCGTGTTTTAATCCGTCAGTGCATGAAACATTATGAGTTCAAACAGAAAGGTATTTCAACCATTGCGGACATCCGAATACTAAAAGCGATCACCTGGTGAATTCTCTTATATTTGAAAAAGACGTCCGAGCCCGTCGAAAGACAGCTGAAAAAATATCAGATACAAGTAGCACACCAGCTGGAAACCACCTTGCCCACCCAGTGTGTACAACCTAAAAATAAGGTTTGAGAGCTCTATAGAAAAGGTGCTTATTGCAAGATCCCATGTGTCAGTTGTAATGCTGTTTACTGTGGAAAAACTGGAAAATCTATCTCAAAACATATAAATGAACATCAGTTAACAGTGAAGAGGCGAGATCATCTATCCCAGATAGCTATGCACATAATGGGTACTGCATATAAATATGCATTAGAGAATACTCTTACTGTTGGCGTCTAACCAGTAAGAAGACGCCATGAATTTCTGAAAGCGATACATTCTGATGAACGATTCTTTAATCGGCATAGTGATGTATACGCTACGTACGAATAACCCAACGACAAATAAAAGCCAGAGCAGCCAATATGCAGTTTTTGGTCAACCGGAGAATCATTCATTCAACATGGTTAAATAGCTAATTATACATGACCTATAAGTTTTAAAACGAGCTGGGGAACTAGTCTTGAAAATTTAAGAAAAAATGCTCACCTATATTATACGCATATATGAATGTATTTGCACAAAATTTGCCAACCTTCTTTAGAACCGCTATAAATGGTTAAATAGCATTTGGGAAAGAAATTTTATCACACTTACTTTTAGAGAAGCGTAATTTAATAATAAATCCATTGGTTTCTAGACTGTTAACTATAAGTCAGAGAATCATGGGATCTTTGATAGTCGGAAAGCCCGTTTCAGACAGAGTTTGTTTACGAACCTAGCATTATCTTGATGCCTCGAGCACAAAAACATTCCATAAATAGCTCGATAAATCGTACAGACATTCATCTGGAAATCTGTTAATCAAAACTGTTCGCAACAGGGACAAGAAAGAAAAAAATAAAACGAAACATCAGACCACAGTAGGGATGAAGTCTAACGCAGATAAGGCCCTTAAGTCTGTTTCGCTCAAGCTAACTGTTGCGAACCAACCATGAACCTAAAGTGTAAAAAATTAATAAATGTACTACAGGGTCATTAAAATAAACTTGATTGAAACTTTTAGAAGGAAGCTTCGTTTAAAAAACCTTAAGAATGACAAATAAATGCACCTTACCTGCTCACTAAAGTAATTATTGTTAATATTTTTACGTAGAAGTAACGTTCTCAGAACTAACCCAGTGACTACGTCATGTCTGACTTCTTTTTAAAGAGTAAAGAGGTCAATTGGCAATTTCCATTTTCAAAATACAATGCATGTCTTAACTCATGAACCTGGAAGCCTGAATTTTAAAGAAAATTGTTTTTGTTAGAGGAGGCTAGGTGAGTGAGTTTGCAGTACTGATTAGCGTGAAGTATGATAGTGACGTTATTCGAACACGCCAGGCTGCTGGGTAAGATGTGGTTATGGAGCCCCGCCTAATAGTCACGGTATTGTTGGCGCTCGGTTTAGGGGTTAGAATTAGGCGTTATGATTAGGGGTTAGGGCTCGGGGCTACAGTTAGCGGTTATGCTCAGGGGTTAGAGTTAGGGGCTAGATTTAGGGGTTAGGGTTAAAGGTTAGGGTTAGGCAGCTATATCTCGACCACCCAAAGTACAACCGCGCATTCCTATTAGCTGTTCTTTTGCATACAGCTACTTGACCGCATCGCCTGTGCGTTCCCCGGCCCCACCTGTAAAAACCCCTATTACCACCGATCCCGTATTACAGGTGGCTGGATTTTGTTTACGTGAGGTGGGGCTACATAACCACACCGGACCGGCTACTGTCTTTCTAATACGCATCCTAACGGTCATTGGCAAAATCCTCACCAGCCAAAAAAAATGGCCGATTATGTAGTAGGTAATTTTCCGTTGATTTTAGAGGCCTATTTAAGTTCACATCTGCCTGTTGGAAAGCATTTTCACTTACCCTCCTCCTAAGGAAAATAAAGTCCTCTTCAAACCCCGTATTTTGGGACAGTTTACTTCTAATGCTACGTGGTGTGAAATTAGAAGGTTGCAATTATTATTTTAAAAGCACGTTTATTAATACCGTTCGTGTAGTCTACCTGCTACCAAAACGGAATAGGCTGTGAGTGAGCTGGAAGGAAACTGAAACCAGACTGGCACAGCATTCGTTTATTGGGCTGCTCTATGTTCATGCGAGATTTAAGTACTATCGTACTATCGCATTCTCAAGCCGTTTCAATCACTTTGCTTATTTTACCCACAAGCTGCTTAACAGGTCCAAACAGTCACCTGATGCATGAGAAAGGAGAGAGAGAAAGGATGCGGCCGAATTTAGGAAAATTCTATTCAAGGCAGCGCATTACCCACTTTGTTTAAACTAAAGCGCTGGAGCCTATCTTGACACGTTGTGGATCGTTACCTGGAAGGTTGACAATTAACGTGACAGCTTGTGTCGCTCTCAGGACGTGGGATTTTATTAAAATGGCTCTTTCTTAACGCAAGCTTTATGGCACTCTCGGGAATGCAAGATCGAAGCTGCCTTCACAAGGCCTGACACACGCAGTGGGAAACAAATCGGATGCGCGGATCGCGTAGACGGGGTAAGTAGATTTGTCGGTCGCTGTATACGAAACCATCTTTAGTTCTCTTGACTTTCTCTTGTTGCCGGAATAAGGCGAGTAGGGGGAGAGAGGAAGTGCGCTAGTTACCGTACAAGTTTGTTTTACTATGAACTACTTCTCTGTCCTTAAAACAGGTCGCGCGGTAGATGCGCTGGAACAACACGAGGCAGAGATTGGAGTCCGCCAGGAGTTATCGAGAATGCGCTCCCATAACAAACTCCAAAATGTGGTATGTGGTGACACGCCTAGTTGCCGGTTTTCCTTGCGTCCCTATTTGTGTAATGGTACAAAATACTGGTCAAAGTCTGTTGTGAACTAGAGGACGTGGTACGCCTACATGCAGTCTTCACCGCGCCAGCAGTCTGCGACTCCTCATCCTACCACTATTTTGGACCCGGTCTTGACATTGGATCCATGTGGGAAAGGAGGAGAGAGCGCGGTAGGTGCTGCAACTCCCATACCGCACCAAACGCCGTCCGACCGCCCGCCTCTTCCTCGCCCTTTTTGCCGCCAACTAACTCTGACAATTCTTCTGAGCCACCGCCTCTATCCTCCACCTCTCCCTCTTCCTCTTTCTCCCCCTTCCTCCTTTTCCCCATCCACCTCCTCCTCTTCTTCCTCCTTCTCCTCCTCTTCCTCCGGCCTCTTCTCCTCCTGCCTCACTGCACCAACCACGGACACTCTGGTGGCCGTCACTCACATCAGCATCACACACATCCATGACATAACAACAGACACCATCCCTCCAACCTCCTACTCCAGGGGTAAGGACCAGGACTACACCTGCCCTCACTGCAACCGCACCTTCTCCTCACAAGTCGACTTGGTCAGTCACTTGCGAATCGATCGCCCAGAGACTGGCAAACCTGTGCCAGGAGCACCAGCCTACGCCCAAAGCACTCGCCTCCACTGTCCATACTGCCCTTGCTCCTTCACGCATCGCATGGGCCTATTCAGCCACATGCGCACCCACGACGACCTTCTTCACCACACCATAACACCCTCCCTCCCTGCCTCTACAATCACCATCACCCCACCACACATCAACACTCACCCACCACAAGCACCCAACTGTCACCTCCCACGCAAGTGGGAAGTCCGCATCTCGACTTGGTCCCCATGCGGCTTCGGCTGCACGGGTGACTTGAGTCTGAGACTATCCCGACACGTCAAACGTCGTGGGTAGGAAAGTTACTGATTGACGCACCAACTTGATCCACGCAGTTTGTCCCGTTGTGTATGTGTGTTGTGTGAATTGGCGGACTGGTGGGCTGAGGACGGGCTGAAACAGCACCTTCCACGGCCCTCTCACGTAAGCGAGAGACAAGCCCTTCAACCCCGTTGTGCGAAATCTTGGTGTGTGTGTGTATGGGGGGTAAGGTCGTACACGTGGCGCGCACAGTCATGGTCAGTCGACCACGCCAGCCACCGCTACCTTTCCCCACTCCGGTCTGCTGACCGGTTTGGACAGCGACTGAGATGTGGGAATGGGAAGGCAGAGTAAGCTCGACGACTCAGCGCACTTTCTCTTCACTTAAAACAATCTGACGCGTTTGAAGCTATCATGATGAGCCTAAAGCCGTGGCTTGGAAGGTTGCCACCTGACGTGATAACTTGGACCTCCTTGACTGAAGGTCTGAGAGTCAGGCTGAAATGGCTCCTTTTTAATGTGGCCTTTATGGCACTCCTACCATAGTATGGGATCCGAGCCAGGCGTCGGCGGCACTCCTAGGTGCGGCATCGGACGTGACAGCCTCCAAATCTCTGTTTTGTTGGTTGAAATCCTGGTTATTTGTTGTGTGGACCAGGGGGTGTGGTGGAACGCCAAGGTGAGGATCCGTCCGAGTCATCCACCTGCGGCTTCCCTCGTCTCCGGTCCTTTTGACTCTGTCTCGACACCGGGCTCGGGCGAGGGAGGAGGAGAGAGTGTAGGTAGATGCAGCGCAAGTCTACTGGAACTGTAAACCCCTGCGTAAGTCACCGTTTCTGCTCCCACTGCTGCTGCTGTTGTGGGGCTCACGGTGGACATCATTGAAATAGATGGTCGAACCATCAAGTGCCGCGCAAGTCCAATGTAATTAAAAGAAAAAATCACGCCTAAGAAATGTAAAGCAAAATTCCGAAATGCGTTTTCGTTTCAAAAAGATTTATTAAGTGAGCTTGTAAAACTAGTTAGCCTACAACATAATTCTATAATATTTCAATTACCTTAGGATGCCGGCATTCGAATGAACTTCCCTCCGGCTGCATGTCAAAACTACACTCTCTAAAAACAAACACTTATTTTGCATGGATTTTTTAATTGATTTTTGATGCCCTTAAAAATTTAATTATCTTTTATGGAAATCATGCGTAAAAATATTAATTCTATTGCTCATTCGATAGACAATAACGTCTTCTCTGATATTCTGCTCGAAGGAACGATGTAATTTGGTTTGTTAATTTTCTACCGAATGAGCCAAAAGATGAATATTTTTATGCATGTTTTCCATGAAAGCTAATTGGGCATTTAGCGGCATCAGAAATCACTAAGAACAATTCATGCTACATAAGTAGTCGTTTTTATACAGTAAATCTTCTTCATGCAGCCGGAAGGAGGTTCAGTCGAAAGTTGACATTCTGAGGTAGCTGAAATATTATAGAATTATGTTGCAAGCTGATTAGTTTTACAACCCTACTGAAGTAAATATTTCAAAACGAAAACGCATTTCAGAATTTCGGTTGACATTTCACATGTTTGTTCACCTACTGTATATGGCCAAATTATACGGGAAAGACGCAAACTGCAAAGCGAAGACTCATTCTCTGTATACAATTGCTATATGCCAATTAGTGTTACATCCCGAAAAAATATTTTTTTATTTTTGCCCAATGTTCCGTGGCATATGTTACCCACTGTAGGTGGAGTTGGCCTTCACCAGTCTATTTGCGACTGCTGAAGTGGATACAGGTGGCTATTTCGTCCTCTAGCCGGGGAAGGCTCATGTATGGTGGGTTTGCGCGTGCATATTAGAAATATACGCGATCATGATAAGGTCTGATATGTGATTTCTCCCCACAGCGCACTGATCTCCTTCCTGTCTTCTCCTAGAAAACTAACATTTCTTTTCGCTTTTTTGCAAGGAGCATTTTGATGTCCTTAAGCTGCTAAAATGGATATGGCTCTTTGTAAATGCCTTGAAGATGGCATTCACAAACGGACATCCATCGATCACATACATACACATAACGAATTCTGCAAAACTATGACAATGACAGACGTTTTAAGGCCGAATATTGCATAATCATTAGGTCTGCATATGCGGATTCTTCGAAGAGAATCACACTTTTCTCTCCGGATGTCATTAACCGACAGTTTAGTACCTCAATACAGGAATCTGCCTACTTCATTTTCGCACGCCTAGCCGAAGTCATTATTTATTTATGCCCGCGGATACCCCTCTCCCCAAGACGACAGCATTCACTAGCTGACTAAAAGAAAACTGGCATTTACGTAAGTTGCCGAACTCAATAGCAAGGAGAAGTGCATTTTCGCTTTTCTCCAGATCCAAAAGATTTAAAGTGTTCTGTAAGACTGACTTGCAAGGCCACCTAAACGGAACTTGAAAGCAGGAACCGCCGGCAACACGGCTGTCTTTAAGCCAAATTCCAGCAAAACTAGGGTTAGGTTGAGGGCAAGGGTGCCGCATCCTAGACCAAATCATTTTTCTGACATGAGATGGATGTAAACGATTTGTTTGATAGTTAAAACATCTCCATACCAGTTCCACACGCTGGATTCACTATGTGCAGTAGGTGAGCTAACTCATGAAATGTTTACTGAAATTTCGAAATGCGTTTTTGTTTCAGAAAAATTAATTAGAGAGGTTGTAAAACTAATCATCATGCAGCATGATTTTAAAATAATTCTAAATTTTAGACGATTTTCTTTCCGGCTTCATGTAATAGATATATTCTGCAATAAATAGCCACTTAAATAGCATGCGTTTCCCTCACTGATTTTCGATGCCCCTAAAAATTAAATTATAATTCATGGAAAACATGGATAAACTTTTTGTTTTTTTATTTATTCGGTAGTAAATGACGTCCTCCTACAATGTTATACTCGAAGGAAGGGTATAATTCAGTTTTAGAAACCTTTCTGCTAGTACAAATTTTAATACCGTGAAATGCTTATTCATAAATCGTTATACCTCTGCATTTACCATGTAAATGCATGTTAAGTTAACAATATGGATCAAATCCACTGCTAAATTTTATGAAACCTATTTAATCTTCTCTTAACACTGTAAAAAATTGCACTGCGTTCTGTACGCGGGAAACATACAGTTTTTAGTTTGAAAATCCTAAATGCAAGCGTAACGGCAGATCGCGTTCAAAATTATTCGGAAATTTGAAAAGTTCTTGAAAAGCGAATTATACTTTTTCTTCTAGTATAACATTGGATGAAAACGTCATTTTCTACCGAATGAAAAAAAGAACGAACTGTTTATCTATGGTTTTCAGGAAATATAATTAAATTTTTATGGATCTCGAAAGTTAATTAGAAAAACGCATGCTAATTAATTGATCATTTTTTACATATTGTAGCTTTTGCATGCAGCCACAAAGAAGTTTGTTTAAAAGCCGCCATCTTGGGGTGACCAAATTATTATAGGATTATGCTGCATGCTAATTAGTTCTACAACACCTTTAATTAATCTTTTCGAAAAGAAAACGCATTTTGGAGTTTCGGTTGACAATTCATGATTTAGCCTGCCTACAGTACAGGCGGCGTGAAGACACGCCAGTACTTTCTAAGACCGTTCCCGAAAGAGGGATAGAGGAGGTTCAATAAAATTGTCATCTTGCAATGGAAGCAAAGTGAACGAGCGTTCTCGTGCCATGCTGCCGCTGTTTCTCCTCATGTCTAACGCAATAGACGAATCTGAGTACTAAATTCTACTTTAAAATCTCACCACAAGTGCTGAATTTTGTTCTCATCAACTCCGGATCCACCATACATGCAAGGTTAGAAGACTCTGTCGCGGGCAACAGTTCCACAAAGGCGATCGTTCTGTCCGGCTTGCAGCCCACCGGCGTTTCAGTTCGTTTCGTGGGCTTTCCGTAGTTGTCCTCGTCCCAGACCTCGGGTTGCAGTGAGCAGTTCTCAAAGGTTGCATTTTCAAATACGTACTGTCCGCCACTGAAGGGCTGGTACCTCAGAATTTGAGGGATTTCTGGGGGAGGGGAGAGAAGGCAAGCGATGTCAGAAACCGTTGAGTATTATAACGCAAAAGCCAGCACAATTTCGCCTGGAAATTGTTGAATATTGGGTTAGGGCCGTATCTCTGGCAACAGTTTTATGAATGGTCTGCTGAGGTAATGCTAGCCACAGTGACTCAAGAAAACAAAATATCAGGCTTTGAGGGTTCGAAAATTAAACAAATGCCATGTACTTTGGCGTCCCCGGTCAACAGTGCGAAATATGAACAGAAAGGACAAAGAGGACTGAGAGGGATTATTTGAACTGGTTAGCCATCATTAACTAAATATACACAGCCGCGAGATGCGTAGCCCCGCAGATTAAACTTGCGACCTATTGCTAAGACGTCCAATGCACTGAATTACGGATTCGTTGTACGGTCGATTGCGATCGCACATTTTGACAAAAGTACAAAGTATTCTGGTGTGGCCATTCATTTCTCAGCACCAAGTGTGGTCACATTGTCTGCGCAAACGGATTAACATTTAATTAAGTTACGCTGAAACTAGCTAGACGCATATGACGTCCTTTTGGAGGACAACAATGAGTGCGTACACCCTCCACACCCCCTCAGCTAGCAGTCTGCATTATGAAAATAACGTCGGTTAAATCTTCCCAGATGGCGTTCCGTGTAGGCATCTGTCTCAGGAAAGTTCGTTTTTAAAATACAGGCTAGGTAAGAGCGGAAAGACGCAGAAAATTGTATGTGGTTATTCAACCTTTGACCACGGTAAGCGCGGAGCCTGAACGAGGTTCTTTTGGGTGCATAGGATCAGTTTTTTCTATCCTCATGGCGGCCAATTCTGCTGTTTTTAACAGATTCTGGCCCAATAGCTCAGGTTAGCTCGAGGGGACCTTATAAATCACACGGAATGCTTTAGCGGGGTCCACACGATGCTCTGAATCCACTGCAGGCGCAAGGATGGCGTTGTCTATTCTCCTTCTTTCACCTTTTGCCAGCCACGCGGGAAGATGTTCTCATTTTCTTTTGGAAAGATACCGACTCGTACAACCAATGTAATCTGCTCTACAGGAGCAAGTGAATGAATAGATGCACATTGAGGCAGTCTGCGGTGGCAGCTTATCCTTGCCTTCTCCGCGTAGAATAGGGTTAGTGGAGAATGATATGCGAACCCTTGCTGCTGGGAAGGTTCCCGAGGCAGCTTGGTCAAGGCGTCTTCTTAGGAGTTCACTTGAGCATCTTCTTGGAAAGCGACTTTGAGAAACAACGTTTTATTTCCGGCAGTAAGGGTGGTGGGTTCTTCGGGTTGTTCGGCAAGGCTCTTTGCAGTGAACCTGTCAGGATACCTGTTCTCGCGACGCAAGTCCTTTATCGATTTTCTTCCCTCACTCCACCCCTTTCCATAAATTTGTAATGGCCTGACGAGAAGTTATCGAAAGTAACGTTCGCTCGCCTGAATATAGCTATGGAGGTTTTCACAGGACAGTCTCTGTGAGAGGCGTCTTCATCTCTCTGTCTCCCATCTTATGGCCCTGTGACCTCAGTCACACTAGTGACAACTTGCTGGCTCATGGAAGCGGACCAGATGCATTTGTGCCCTCTCGTCTGCCATAGAAATCGGCAGCTGCGGTGGCAGTCTGAAATTTCAATTTGCCGATACTTAATTGGTTGGTCTAAATCTACAGAATAGGGGTTAATCTTAGTAACAGGCTTGAACTGTGGGAGTGGAAGTTAGAAAACCGAAGGTATGGCGGACTGCAACAGCTTTGCGAAGTTTTTTCACGCCATAGAGTGATTAAGGGAAAAAGGAAGGGCGGTTTTGCTTGCTGCGGGATCACTTTTGGCCGGTTATCGGTCATGGGGGATCGGGTTCAGGGAATCACTTCATCGGCAGAGAGAGTAAACGAACGCGTGACCATCGTCAGCACCGTAACAATGGATTGGCAGTCATACATGGCTAAAGAAAGCCACGGAGGTGCTTTGTTGCACACAGGACAGCATCCCATAGGCATGTTCGACCGCCTCCACCGTCACCAGTGTGTTTCGACGCAGCAGCCTCGATCAGTTCCCCAAGAACCCTGTGCATCATCCGGAAGGTTTCTCTCATGCTCGCCTGAGAGCCGGCGTCTACAAGATGAACCTGATCATGCCCCTTCTGGCAGCATTCAGTCTGTTTTGCAGGAACAAGCAAGCGAGCGATCACACACGGATCAGGTCTGGGAGCGCAGCTGTCAGCTGTGCGTGCGGTTTAACTGTCTTCATACGATAACCCAATACCTTGCATGACGAATCCTGTTAGACCGGATGTTTTATGAAGAAGTTTTTTTATTAGCCGTGATTGTCTCCATTTACGGAGAAACTCCGTAAGGCTTCACTTAACTCACTCCGCGTCACTGAGATTATCAACTCCTTTGCGCAAAAGAGTTGGCCACTGTAATCAGTCTTAGCTGCAGTTAGCCTCAGACCAACTCTCGTTTAAGAACTGTTGACTCAAACAGCTTTCAAGGACTTCCAAGTGTACTCATCCCTCTACGTAAATCCGATTAGGCGAAGTTTTATTCGCTGTCTTATCTCGAAAACACGAGATTGTATACGGATTTATGCATTCTTTATATAACTTTGTGCGATGTTTCATTGAAAAATGCGACAAAATTTAGGTAAGTTATCCTTTAATTTGCCACAAATGTAGATTTGACACACATTTTTTTATTTAACTAGTTAGCGCAGAAAGCATTTACACTGGTAGAACTCATGGCAGGACTAGGGAAAGTTTGACGAAAACGTTAATAAGTTGGCATTAAAACGCTGTTTTTGTTTGACTAGCAAAACACCTCGAACAGGCAACCATGCACAAGGGAAGAAGTTTTATTTCTGTTTTGATCTTAATTAAACCAGACACACATAGAATAAGCATTCATGTGCAAAAAAAATATTTTTTAACGGAAAACCTTTTGAATTCGCGTTTCCAATTTGGTAGGAAATAAAGTTCTTACAGCCCTTAGAGATGCGGTTCTTTTTCTTGTGAGACGATGTTTCGAACCCTTGGCTTGTGAGACAACATTTTCTGAGAAGCCCTTAAGTGGATAAAAGCTCTCAGGAACTGTCTACATTTGCTGAATCTGATTAGTATAAAATGCAGGTGTCCTCCTTTCTGCCTATCAACTGGACAAATAGAAAGCTGTAGTGTTTTCTGACAGCCCAAGGACGATTTCAGACATAACGGCCTCCATTATCATTGAAAATACTTGCCGTTTTACAGAAAAAACTTCGTGTCTGAAAACCAAACATTTTTCGCTGATGCCTGCGCCTGCTGAGTATCCTAGCGTGTTTAGGTCAGTCAGTAGACCATACAACAGCTCCCACTTCGACCATTATTTTGTACGTTATAGTTTAAATGGAATACAAACTGTCAACCTCAAAAAGAACGTTTATTCGAAGAAAATAGTTGCAGCTTGTAAATAATACTTTTTCACTTTCTAGCAAGCAAATTCTGTTCACAGTCACCCTGCTCTACTACGTTCAAGTATAGAAAATGGAAACAGATACAACTTACCTAATGATAGCATGTGTTTTGCTGTGGATTCTTTTATGTCAGCTTATATACTGTTACGACAAACCTGGTGTTTACAAAGTAATTCACGATACGCGGTTCTCAAATGTATGCTTCATGTAATAATTATAAGTTGCACACACTCTAATTAGGTTTTAATGTAAGTTTGTCTTCACATTTAGTCACTGCCTTTTTTGTATTTTTCGATTGGCGCGTTGACGACAAATCCTAAGTTATTCTTGAATTTTCGCACAAATCACGGGGACTTTGTGCGCGGCTCACGAGGGCTGGCTGTGCTAACATTCGACACTGAAGTCCTTATTTACAAAAAACCAAATATGCTTAACGCCTATTTGACAGACTTGTAGTAGATGAGCCGACTCATGAAATGTTCATCGGAATTTTGAAGTGCTTTTTCAACTGGAAAAGCTTACTTCAGATGAGTTTTGATAAATCATCAAGTATCGTCATCTATAGGTATTTCGATTACCACTGAATCCCAGCTTTTGAATGAAATTCTTTCCAGACGCATTTGAAGCTCCCGTCTGTAAAAACGCCACTACTTAAGTAATATGAATTTTAACAATTAATTCTCCATACTCTTCACACCCAACTATATTTGACAAAAAACATGCATAAATATATTTATCCTTTTGCTTATTTGGTATAAAATAATGTCTTGCTGCAATTTTAAACTTGAAAAAGGACATCTCTCGGTTTGAAAACACTTTCTCAACTCTTGAATAATTTCAAACCCGGCATGTCGTTACACTTGCATTTGGGGTTTTCAAACAACAAGTTGTATATTTTCCGTGCGCGAAAAATCATACATTTCTTACGCTGTTGAAAGGAAAATATATGGGGTTCGTAAAATGCAGTAGGGGGTTCGCGCTACATTGTATACTTAACAAGCAACGTTGGCAAATTTAACTGCATAACGCTTTATAAACGGGCACTTCTGGGTTTTACAAATTTTGCGATCAGAAACTGTGTTTAACCTAATTTTTGCCCTCTGTCAATAAAAATATTTAAAAAATATTTACTTTCCCACTAAATGAGTCAAAGAATGAACATTTTATGTATTATTTCCGCAACATATGTTTGAATTTATAAGAGCATTTAAAATCAACTAGAGAATTCAATCTACTTTGGCAGTCCTGTTCTGCAACGTGTATTTTTGCAGGCTGCCGGAAAGAATTTCACTCAAAAGCCGCTATTTCGAAGTGTATGTAATATTTTTGGATTATAGTGCACGGTAATCAATATTACCATTATTATGATGTCATAGTTATTGCTACCCGTATAGTATTGTATTGTTAAGTAATCTTTCGAGTTGAAAACGTATTTCAGAATTCAGGTTAACATTTCAAGATTATACACATTTACTGTACCTAAAAGGAGTTACTATTTAAAATTTAGCTTTGTTTTGTTAAAGCTGTCCCAGAATGCACAAAGCAAAATTTATTTTTGCGGTGCCAAAGTGAACTGCGAAAATTCCCAATATTCTGACAGTCGACTGAGAAATAAGGCATCAATCAATGGAAGTGAGGAAAAGTACCCATGCAAAAGTGCTTGCGGAATCTTTTCCGACAGAATAGTCGAGAAGTACTGGCAACACTTAAAACACTTCAGCCCTCTGAAAAGTTAATAGTCTCCTTTCCATGGACCATGCTAAATTTTAAAAATTGAGACATTTCGAATGTATAACAGATTGAGGCACATAGGCTTGCAAATAGCCGTCTGAATACATTGACCAAAATGAAGATCTGTGCGTTAAAGGATTATTTAAATTGTTATTCTTTTTATGTGTCTGTATTTTTATACGGTTTTTGATGTAAATATTGGCGCACAAAAACGTCTCTAGGCAAAGGCTTTTGCTTACGGAGAGATCTAGCTATACATATTGAGAAAGTGTCCATGATGATTTAGCACTCTGACACTATGAACGCGACAGACTTCTGCAAGACTGCGGTCTGGTGCACATTTGAAGCGCAAAAGACTTGGACGACAGCGAACTGGACAGCTTGAGAATTCTTTCGAATTTTGGACAGTTATCCTTTTTATCAAGTAACCTTACTGATATTAAGGCATCGGAGAGGCAGAAGTGTGCGAAGTTTGCGGATTGAAGATGCCAGGTTTTACCTGTCAAGCAATACTACGTTTACATATGCCCTGCCGCATAAACAAGAGGCGAGTCAGTGCTATTGCATCAAAGCCAAAGGCTGGAAGTTTAGTCGAAAAGTTGCCTGGGGTAGGCTGTAGGGGAGTTAGATGTTTACTCAGAGATAAAACGAGGGTCAGGCTTTGACTGCCCACCTCTCAGACCTATCGCCGACAGTTCTGTTGACCAAGTGCTCTATGCTGCTTTTTTTCGGCTCTTTAGACGGCAAATTTTCTAATTCCAGCAGAGCAGTTGGTTGGGGATACACATCCAGGATTCTGGGATCCCAGCCTATATTTGATGACTCCGTTTCACCGAAAGATAAGTCCCTAATACCTGAGGTCCGATGTAAAGACTTAAAAGATTCGACTGGATCACGTATTCAAATTTTAAAGTTGTGTTTCTCTTTAAGAGTTAGTTTGGTCGAGGGTCACATCGAGGTCCGCCATTTTTTCCAAAAACACAGATATGTAAATCCCTAAGATTGGTGACATCTGGCCTTCATTTTCATACAAAAATTGGATTAGTTTTGCCTGCTCTTCAGAAGGGACAATGAAACAACGGGTGGATTGCGGATACAGCATGTACGGCGGTAACTGCTTTTCAGAAAATTGAAAGAAGTCACTTTGTCTGCCAATTGTAGGGACGGGTGAGGTGAGAAACATTAGTCTGCAGGATCCGGCTTCTACTGCGGAAAAGGCCATAAGTGAAAGTTGAAGGCTGCTGTGGTGTGAACCTGATGCTGAAGATCTATTTTCTCTGATAAATCGCCTGTCTGATAGCTTAAGCCTTGTCAGTTGAAGGCCATTTTCTGCTTAAGAGAATAGTTTTTATGACCGACAGAGGCTTAATCTTCCTGTCTATCT
Source organism: Spirometra erinaceieuropaei (assembly GCA_902702965.1). Lineage (NCBI taxonomy): Eukaryota > Metazoa > Platyhelminthes > Cestoda > Diphyllobothriidea > Diphyllobothriidae > Spirometra > Spirometra erinaceieuropaei. Next base: position 78,051 of record CACRXP010000277.1, on the reverse strand, counting down.
CAGCGGTAAAATTTACCACCCCTAAAACTGTCCGATAAAGAGGGACTACGCAGTCGAGCGCATATCGAAATGACTCTGTGCGAACCGACGGTTCTTAGAAAGTGGCAGTTAAGTGTAAACAATGATTACTGCGTAGGATGCACGGAAATTCAAAGGTTTCGCTGAAATCCACCCCCAAAACGTCAATGTATTCTTTTACATCACCCCAGAGAGATTGTAACCGTAACGGTATTGGTAGAACTGTACTCCACAATATCCTCCCATCTAAATGCGCGCATTTTAAACGGTTTACTTCCTTCTAAGCCCTGAATTTTGTTCGTACAGATCTTTGAGGGCCAATTTGCTATTATATTATTAGAAGTAAGTCCTCACCGTATTATTGTATGAAGACAGCGTGATTCAGTTTTGAGACATATGCTGCCACTAACTGCATATAGTTGCATCCTTTTTAGGGCAGATAGTCAAACATCAGTGGAATCTCTTTAATCCCTAAAAGTATCATTTCCGAGGGCAATAACTAAGTGCAGACTCTATCCAACAAATTAAGCCAGAAACCATGTAAGCATGGATTTCCGGGAGAAGTGGTGGTAGTCCAGTCCTGCAATTGAATGTGTCCTGTAAAGCCTTTACACTACACTTGAAATAACCGCAACCGGTTGAACTTTGTCCGATAGATACACAACAACTTTCCACTCCAAACATAAGTGCTCACCAAAATTTTAAACAGACGTTCAATGAAAATTCGGAGGAGTGTCCTCCGCCGGGCTCCATGGAGTTTATGGCATTTTTCCAATTTTCAAAATGGACCTGGTTATTTCATCCGCAACAGTTGGATGACTAACATGCCCGGTTTTTATGAACAAGTTTTGGATGGAAGTATGAAGGTGATTTCTTACCTTTAAAGTACAAACTTGCCAAATTCCTCGGTGCTCTCACGGCTTAAAGCTGCATAACATGTGTTTTTATCCAAGTTAACAGTAAAATTTTCATGCTTCTACAGTTGGATAACTCATAGACTTGTTAAAAGAACTGGAACAGTTTTGAAATCGAAACTTTTTTCTCCGACTGAACGTTGATTTTTATAAATGTATGTTATCTCCGAATATTACAGTCAGCGAAAGCTATCTTCCATGAAGCATCGATATAAAGGTTCTTTTGTCCGTCCTGTCTATAAGAGAAACCTATATCGGCATGCATATGGAACTTATGCAAAAGTGCGCGTTAACTCAACGACCCGAATATCCGAACTCGTTAAATATCGATTCTTATACTCACAAGTGGTACAGAACTTGGAAGATATTTGCATGCGACTTCGAAAGTAGCACAAGCAAAACAATATTTTTATATCAGTTCAAAAACGCTGTTTTTCGCTGGAAATTATCTTAGTTCCGCAGAACAGCCTCTAAGTTGCTTACTTTCTAGAAACTTTTGGACTCGCATACGAAATCAATTATTTTAAAAAAGAGCTATTGATAATAAAAACCAGTTTGGAGTCAAATTAAATTGAGCTTGTGTAGAGGCTTGTGTGGAGAACCGTGAGTTCGTAATTTACGGTAAAAAACACCAATCTTGTGGAAAGAAGTGCGGGCCCTGGTGATTCAACTCATAAAACGCTAATAAAAATTTTGAAAAACGATTTTTGTCAGAAACGGCTACTTTATTACGGTAGTACGTCTACTGGAAATGCAGTCTAATCAAGGAATATTTCAGTCGCGTCTGGATGCTAGCTCTTAATAGTTCGTCTTTTCGGCCGCCTGCAAACGTTAAATTTTTTGAACAATGACTGCTTAAGAAGCATGCGATTCCTTCTTGGTTTCCGATTACATTGGTAATTCAAACATATCTTCAAACAAGCTTACACATAAAGGTACTCTCGTGTACTGATCTTGTAGTAAACTACGTCTTTTTCGCAGTACCATTTTACGGCAATGTATCCATTAGTTTAAAAAAGTGTGAACTAATGGTATTTTTAAACTGTTAAAAGTATATGGAAATAACATCCTATCTGTCGCTTATTACCGTTTCTTTTGAGGTAAGAAACCTAATAAACTTATAATGAATCATGTTGCTATTTCTACATGAAACCGTCTTTGTAGTGCAGAAAAACCTGTGATGTTCCCTTAATGAAATGTATGTTGGGTTTGAACCCATCCAGAATAGGAAAATTTGGAGAAAATTGAAAGATATTGTTTGTCTAAGTATAAACTTTAAGGTACACCAGCTCCACCGAAAATGGGTCTAAAAGGATATTTCCGTTCATCTTCAAGTTCATGAAATTTTGATCAACACAAGTGATTAATTTATCAAGTGGGATTTTATGAGGCATTCGAAAATACGCCTATTTCAAAACTGGCGTCTTGCCGTGACTGAAATAATTTGGCATAGAACTGTATGTTGTGTCAATATCACAGGTCTGTCTAAGCAAAGATTACCAATAAATGCTTTATTTCAGAATTTAATCTATTTTTACATAAAACTTAGTTTGCATGTAGTACATCCAAAATCCCTTGCTATTTTATTACGAAAGCTACAATCGGCATCGAACATTCTTTTGCGCAAAACCAGCATTCGCGTTAAATTGAGGAAGCCGACAACTGGAAGATGACCCCCTCTTTTGAAAACAAATTGGCAATTATTGACGAGCGCTCACTGATCATTACTTTACGATTATTAATATACGCGATCGCAACCGACAGGACAAAGAGCTCATGACTCAATAGTTACTGCGTTGTTCTACTTACCAACGTGTCGAGGGATCAAGCTTCAAGGGTAGGTATGGCTAACTGACAACAGCCATTAAGCCAGAAATGATCATTTCAGTCCCCTTGCCTTTGTCGATAGTGTTAGGCATTAATCTGACTTTTCCATGGGACATTTTGGATCTTCCTTTTCCGCCACTTTACAGTTTTCAAACCTCTTAGCGTCATCTTTTTCTTCTCCTCTTCCCTTCTAAAGACTGTACGTCACTTTCTGCGATCTTTAACTTTATTATCCTACAAGTCCTTGAAAATAAACCTGATCTACTAGGCTTCATTGGTTGAACATGGGTTTTCTGTCCTAGTTCTATGTCGATCCTATGAATTCATTTCAGTTTCGTGTGCCTTTCCATTCGCCTTTTCTGTTGGCTAATCGACTAGTAGTTAAGACATTGGTCGCTAACTCCTAGAATATTGGTGAATTCTGTCCTCTATATTGATTTATTTTAGTTTCAGGCAGTTGTTGTCAGGTAACTCATGATACTACACAAGCAGTATTTATGTTTACACTGAGTTAAATGTTCACTATGCACCGCCGTCCCGTCCAGCAGGCATTTGTTTTCGCACCTCCCACGGCCGCACAAAATTCCAGCGATGTGCTCTGTTTTTCAGCATGACCGGCAGTCATCGTCGGATCCAAGGCCATCCACATCACTGCCGCAGGCAGTCCACTAGATGGGCGCGCGACGATAACGGTGTAATATTTCATGGCTGCGCGGCCATTAAAAGCAAACTCAAATGAGAGGACAGGCGCGAAATCAAAATGAGTCAGGAATAGCCTCCCCCTCTCACAGGTAAGGCAAGGCTTTAAAATGCTGTCAGGTAAGGGCTCTTTGGGTATTACCGGACCAGTATGGCGAACAGAAGGTGACCAGTACAATTGCGGGCACGGACATGATTGGAGGTTGACTGCAGGTGGCGGCTTGAACCGACAGGAAGTGTGTTCGGCCAGAGATGTACGGGATGTCTCGCGTGGTGGTTAGGAGACCTGACGGAAGAGATATCATCGGGATTAACATGAGTATAAAACGTTTTAACTCAGGCCACAAAAGACGCATAATGTGCAAGGCTTTTTTACTGAACATATTCCGTTGTTTTAAAGGGAAAAATCAAAATACCTCCCACTCACCCCCAATGAAGCCTACGTTAGTTTTCTTAAGTTTCATGCTACTGAATTGCTTGGTTCTCAGCTATATGAAAAGAGTTATTCAAACCGATTTTGTCTAGTGCAAGTGTCAAAAAATAGCAAAGCCAAACGTTCGTGCTGCGTTAATTATTTTAGAACGAAATTTTGTTTATTTGTAATTATTAGCAAAGGAGGCGGAAGAGAGAATCTGCCCAAATGCCAGGGTTGGACAGAGCTCAAAAAAAATCGCATGATTTCGTCGTCATAATCACTCTATTGGTAGCCCAGCAATCAAAACACTAGTAGCTAGAAAAGTTATAGAAATTCTTACATTTTAAATACATATGGTTTGAATGTTGCACACCTTTGCGGGTTGGGGTAAGACTCAAAATGATTAGAAACTCATCGTTGACCCATTACGGATAATTAACGAAACTGTTGAAACAATGTTTCATTATAAATCCTCTTTACCCTCATGCTAATGAGGTAGTATTTGATGCTCGCTTGTGACTTTTTAATTATGTAATTTTATTTTAAGAAGGATAAGTGTGAACTTCATTCAGTTTCTAAAATTTTCCCGACATGACTTCTTTTTTCGAACAAATGTTGCTCACGCCGGCTAATTGGCCTGACGTGTCAAGCACAAAAGGCACAACGACTTGATTACACTTTATTTCAAAGTGTCGTAGGGAAAAGTGCTTATTTTTGGAAGGCTTTTGTTGCTGTAGATGAAAAGACGGCTAGGTTCGGTTCTGCAGCCCTACCTGATTGATATCATATGGTTGACTAACCTAAATAATATTAGTTTACATAGCTAACTTAACCACTCGCTGGATTAGGAAGGGAAACAAAGCCCAGATAGAGCTCGAAGCACGCGCAGGGTAGCTCCTGAAGTTTCCATATACACTTTTCCCCCGTCACACAACCCACTCACTCGATTAGTAGAATAATGAGGGTGCAATCACAATGGGAAGGCCGCGGAGGTGACCGCGAGGTTATTCATAGTGCGTGACCACTGTGGTGAAACCGATGGAGCTGTAAGCCGTCCGAACAATTCCCTTAGCATGTCTACATACGAAGCCGCTCGCTGGATTAAGATATTGAAATGGGCACAAGCAGGGCTCGAAGCACGCGCAGGGAGGCAACTGTGAACCGATATCTGAAGCAACCGTGGCTAGCACAGTCAGTCGTTGGATTAAAATGGCAAGGAAGATGCAAACACACTACATTTGTAAAGTTTACTTAATCCCATTTATAAAAATTCTCTTATAAATTTAACCATATGATTTAAATCAAGTTGGACTGCAAAATCAAACCTCGCCGTAAAGGTTTTGCGAGAAATGTCTCCACATGCATTCCTCTCATAACAGAAGTCTGCTCACTTTAAGATCTCCGTTAAATACTTCCGACAGAGTTAAAGAGGAGGTTGAAGTTTTTTAAAAATTGCCTTTAAAAGGCTGTCTTTCGCGTACAACTATCCTGCACAAATCAATGTTTTTGACGTTTTCTGACAAATTAGAAGATAGGACATTAAAGGCAAGCATAGGGCCTTGCAGATTAGCCACATAAGGATGCCCATGAAGTAAATCACCAAGTCCTCCCTGTTCTTAAAGTTCTAACAGCCAGATCAATAATACTTAGTCAAAATCTGCCAAAGCATCCATGAGCGTGGATAATAGTCAAAACCATTTCTTCTGCTCCTCGGGTTTCTTGCATAATCAAGCATTTTCATGTACCAGACTTAAAAGAGGAAATGCCGCATGCAGGACGGCGGCCATTTTCGACATCTGCTTCCAGTCACCTTTTATCGAGGTCCCAACATACCAGCGTCACTCTCGAAGTCCATACTTTGTATGGAGAGGACGCTATGCCTAAAGAAACTCAGTATTGGTGCACCAAAGTCAAAAACGGCAAGTTTAAAATCGAAGACGCGCCCCGTTCCTTGTGACTGACTGGCTTTGATGAAAACCGTCTGAATGCACTTTTAATGTAAGTGGTTGGCAAACCAGCATACAATCGAAAAAGGAATTGCAATGGTGCCCCTAGACTGCCCTCAGTCATTTGGAATTGATATAGGAAGTTCAAAAAATTGGAGGGTGGATGCTGCGTTACACCTGTTCTTCACCATTGTTATCGAGTTGCTTACGCAGCAGAAAAGCACATGCGAATACTACTCCATCCAGTACTTTCGGACTGAAAAGGCATAATACACCACGAGCAAAACTAGACAGTGAAGACGAATCCATATGCTTCGCTTAACTAAATTTATCGAGCAAAAATGACCCGGCCCTCAAGGCTAAGTGACTCTGCAGCAAGACAAGACAATAAGTGGCCGATTCCATTAAATGTTAGCCCAAATTCTGAAGTGCACTTTTGATTAGGAAGGGTTACTGAATTTGACTTATAATAGTGATTAAATATTAACGGAATTCCATGACATTTTGGACTCACCAGGATAACGACTTTTGAATGCACTGCCTTTTGGCCTTCTGAAAAAAACTATAGTCGGACAAAATTAATTACATAGGTGGCATGCGGTTTTCACATCGATTTTGATGCTTTGATAAATCCAAAGGTATTTTACAGAAATCACGCACAATGATGTGCTTTCTTTAACTCATTTGGTAAAAAATTACGTCACTGTTAAGGTTTATATTTGAGTGAAAGGTGTGCTGAGGTTTCTAAATCGTTCTTCGGTTTGCGAATAAATTTGAGCTTAATTGTCATTTCGTTGGCGTTGTCGATTTTAGTCTACAATATGTCTACATTCTGCTTAAAGAAACTGATACATTCCTCTATTATATCTACATGGTGTCTTCTTAAAGGTCTGAAATTTTTCGGTAGATGTGAACTACGTTGTATATTTCATGGGGATCATCAACGAACAACCAGATACGATGCCGTACGAATGGACATTGAACGGAATTGAAAATCCCAAAATCACAAACTTTTTGTGGTACCAGTTGGGAGATGGCACCCAAATATCCGTTGCTTAGAAATAATACCTACTATATCTAGTTGAATAGGTTATAGCCCTACATATTTGTTGCTTCATCCGGCCTCAGTTCCATCTGGCCTTGAGTCCACATGCTGCCTTACTTAGATTATCATAGTCTCCATGAGTTGAGAAGCGATCGCTTTAGACCCAGCCATGGTTAATCAACCTTGACCTAGCTTACACGGCTGACAAGTGGCAGCAGAAGTGGGGTGGCGGCTAAATCTAACCATAACTAAGGAAGTTAGAGAAGTGATCGCCGTAGACCTAGCATTATCATTCTTAACCAATGCTTCCAGAGGTGAGGAGCAACCACATTTGTCGGTATCCGACTTAATCTACGACAACATACCTTATGATATGTTGGCGTTCACATCTAAACCTGCATAGTTTAGGATAGTTGCGGAACAATATCTGCGGACCAACCCTACTGTGACATAAACTATTCTAGACAGACTGTTTTGCTTGGGCGGATTTTTTGGGTGCCATCCCCGATTGCTACCCTTTTTGAAACTGAAAGGTACTCTTTTTTGAGCATAAAATTCGAAGAAAGCATAATTAGCTACCAAATGAGTAGAAGACAGGATATTTTGTGCATGCTTTCAAAAAAATATATTTCACTTTATAAAAGCATTGAGAATCAGCATGAAAAATACATGCTATTTAAAAAGTCGCTTTTTACCAAGTTCCAATTGTAATCATCCTGGCGAGTGCGAAATATCATGGGCTTATGCCGCAATTAATAGTGCAACACCACCTCAGAAAACATTCGTAATCGGAAACGCATTTCAGAGCTTCAGCTAATCCTTCACGACATATATCACTGACTGTACCTAACCGGTCAAACTAGTCAAGATGACAGTCGAAGAGCCCAACCAAAAGGTCCTACCACATTGACCCCACAGCCCCGATCTTTTTCCGTCAGACTATTACTCTTTCCGGTCGCTTCCAAAGCAAACGAATGATTTCATATTATACAACTGTCGAGACTGCAGAAATGGCTCACGGACTGCCTTGACGTCAGATCGAACGCCGTTTATAGAAATGGCATCAACACAGGGTTTAGAACATGGGAGAAGTTTAGAGGTGTAATGGAGATCTTTTGCTTGAAATCTTGGCTTAATGAATAAACACGGAAAACTACAAGGCGTCATTAGACAGCTCAGTAAAATTCTAAACAATAAAAACAGAGCGAGAGCGAGGAAGGGAGACGGTGTTGTCCGCCTTCTTAATGTAAACACAATCGTCGGCGTATGTTAGTCCGACCGTTAAGTGGTAACAGCTTTGGAGAGCCGTAGAGGGAATTAAGGCATTCGAAAGAGTCAGTTTTTACGTCGAGTTTCGAGACATACCGAATCTCATAAAACTTCGGCAGCAAATAATTCGGTCCTGACTATCAGCAGCCCAATGCTATATTCCCAGACGAAGTGGGACAATGTTAACAGAGATTTATCCTGTACGGAACTCGGTAAACGTCAGTTATCGGTACGTACTCGCAAGAGCATATACATATTTCACTGGCTTATCGACCAGCTGAGCTAGCTTGATTGATGCAAATTAACAATTTCGGAGAAAAGTCATTTAACAGCAACGACGGCCGTATATTTGTTAATTGAATGCAAATTTTGAGCTAGTAGAAAAAGGGAAGGCCTATAGGTCAGTAGAGTATTTTAACATTTACAAATATTGTATGAAAAAGGTGAAGTTTATCAAATATTTTCGCAAAATTTGTATCAGTACCTTTTAAAGTCACATGTACAAAAAGCGTTCGGAGTGGGCTGCACGACTCAATGGTTGAACGCTTACATAGACTTTGTACACAATTCAAAACTTCTTCATATCATTTGTATCATTCAAACCGCTCATTAAAAACCCGACAAGTCTATAAGGGATTTGTGGAGGAAATATTTAAGTTGATTATTTTTAATAATTTTTCATTGATTTTCATTGCAAAGGGTGTCCGTTACTAGCAGTAAGCGCTTTTGTGACATCCTCAAGAAAACATGTTCATTTGAAAGCGGAAAAATTTTGTTAACCGCTGTTCATGAGCAAACCGGTCTGCCGCAAGAACCCTACCCTCAGAAACGCGTAGCAAGACCTATAAGATGCAAAGAATTGCTTATCTATAAATTTCACCAACCAAATTTTGTAGTTACTGTCTGAATCGGCCCTGAAAGGGAGGTCTGTTGGGTATCTCCTTGGTGTGAATATGACTCGACTGCAGTGGCATCGTCACCGATTAAAGATGCTTCTTGACGGTGTGATGACCAACACGGATTCGTATTCTCTAATAGAACCATGTCAAAAACTTTAACGTTTGACACCTTCTCCGCGCTGACCGAGAATATATGACCTTTTTACGATAACAGACTTAAATAACCCAATCCGTCCGAAAATCAATCCACAGATCGTAATCAGTATCAGACGCACAATTAAAAGGTGTTTTTTCAAGGATCCCAAACGTCCGTTTTTACTTTTTTCGAAAAGTCGTTTGGCCAGAAGCTCAATATTTCATACACTTCCGCTCGGACACTCAACAGATACTGAAATTTTCGTGACTCCAAAAGTCTCATTTATTGAATTTAAACAATGGAATAGGGAATATATGCCCTGCCATGGCCACAACCACTTTATGGATTTGCCTTCTGTTTTTAGTCTAGTTTTTCGTATTCAATCAAAAGAAAACAAAGGTTTTTATGATAAGTTATGAACCACCGATCTCAAATTTACCTTGCCAGAACGATATCGCCACTTCAAGCTCATTGCTTTTTAGAAAGCATAAAAGACATCCCATTTAACTGCTTTCTCTCTCTCTCTCTGTCAGATATGGCATGAATAGTTTTAGAGGATGAGGTAGTCGGCTAACCGCTTAAAGTTAACTAGAGTCTAGAAAGGCAAATAAGTGCAGTACTTACCCTGAAAAAGTTTAAACCATGGCGAATCGCTATATTGCGATTCCTGTTTACAACCTATAAAAGGAGCTAATCCGAATTTCTTAAAGTTAGGTATGGAACTCCCTTCTAGTTCACTATTTTATTGCCATCATAGAGGAACTAACAGTTAAATTCCCGGGACTTTGCGTTAGATTCGCTTTTTGGCATTCTTACCGGACTATCTTGGACAACAAGCGTTTGCCGGTCCAACTGCCGTTTTTGACCATATCCATAGTGTGATCCACAACAAGGTGGGAACAAGGACGGTAACCTGAGCAGGAGTTAGTTTATAGACGCACTATACTCTCTCTGCCCTCACCCACCAGGACTCGCTGTCATAACAGAGTCAGAACCCCCTGTATGTGTCTTCAAGTTCCTGAAGAGTCTATTATTTTGTAGATTCCTACGTACAGTTAAGTTAGTTGAAAATGAAACTGTGGTATTGTTTAAAAAAAGAAAATGTTTTAATAGTTTTGTTCTTGAAAAGCTAAGTACTATCCCCGAGGATAGACAAAACTTTACGTTGCAAAAATCCCCAGGAACCCCAGTGATTAACACTCATATCTACCTCATTTGGCCTTGATCAAAATAAGAAGAACGGTGCAGACAGATTGGGGCGACATGCGAAACTCGTTCTGCTTAAAAAATTACTATTTTAATCCATTTATATTTTTGTAGACACAGTCTGACTGCCACATTTTTCAATACCGACAGAGTTCAACTAGGTTTGCAATTTCCCTTTCGTGATCTCTAAAAATAATTATAGGTTCGGTGGCTTCGAAGACCAGCAGACCTCTGCATACCAATTCCTGTTCGTTTTTATTCCAAGCAGTTGTTCGCTTTCTTAAATTTACCGAAAAATAAATTTTATCTGCTCCAGAATCTAGCATGATACGTTAAACTCGTATTTGAAATGTATCAGTTATCAGACGTTGAAACCCCAGTCCAAATCACGTTATCTGAAGTCAGTTCAAACAATTCACGTCAAATGCGTAAGTAGCAGTTCGAAATGAAGAATCTAGGGGTAGCATTTTCTGTGATCTGGTACGTTTTGACCTTCTCCTTCTTTAAAATTTACGCTGGCTACGGAAACAGCGAAACACTCAGAACGTTGTGTTCGGGTTTTCAAAAAGACCGTGATTGTTTTAATGTTTGTTTTATTCGCAAAACTGCATTTATGGGTAATTAAGCAAATCAATAATTTTATCGCAAGTGTTAAATAATCGTTTACGCTTGCCTCAATTTTGGCTACTTGAGTGATAATTTAATAGGTAGGCCGCTCTTTTCAAAAGAAACTACAGATTAAAGACTGACGAAGGAGATTTTCCTACCAGTACTTGAAGAACGGCTCTCACAAAGTCCCGAAGAACATTCGAACTGTGCATAAAGTACATTCATATCAACAACGTACTTTAGCGATACCAGACAGTAGGAACGTTTGCAGCAGACAAGTTGAAGTATAAATAGATCTTAAGCTTGACACTGGGCGAAAATAACTTATGAAAATGGAATAGATCATTCTTTTATGTCACACTTACGGTCACTTGACTACACTGCAGGTTAGTTGTTCGTCCACGCTAAATTAGCATAAAAGCGACTTATTTCAGCTTTTGGGCTGCGTATGCCAGACGATTTTAACATTTTCTTGTGTATGCCCAAAGATACCGCAGCATGTTTTTCAAATTAAACCTAACCTCATTTTAGAATTTATCCACAGAACTATGTCACTTCAATTGATCCTCTTTTAAATCGAATATTTGCACATTAAGCACTCGTCTAATTCCATTACATTATTTAACATTTCCGCGTAGTCTATCACACTATCGGATTGAAAACGAGAGAAAGAAACCGGTGCTTCCCAAGCCTACCCACAAAATACTATTGAGTTATCGTTGATTCCGCAAGGTCTTGGTCATAATCCTCCTGTATGACAGAGTAAAACAAGGTGCCTTCAACGTGTCCTAATTCGAATGAAGTTTTCGAACAAGATTGCCGGCCTTCGGTCGTTAATGATAACCGGAGGTATATTGATCCATCGTGAATGCTTCTGCTTACTAACTTCATGTTTCAAGGATGCAAGAGTAGGCATCCGCCCTCGTCCTTCGTCATTTTTTGTAGCAGCTTAATTTGGCGGGAAACCAAAGGCTCTTCGTGTCATGGCCGCAGCATGAAAAGTTTAAAACAAGCGTGTCGTTCCCATTAACAGGCTTTTGACTAGCGCCTGTTGCACTAAGATGCAGCTTTTGGCTCCGTTTATGCAATGAATCATTCTTCTATGCGACCCCACCATATACAATTCCAATGCTTTAGACATTTTTTGGTTGCACTGATGTCGTCCTTATCGAAAAATGACTGTTCATATTCTTAGAATGTCGTCTTACTTAAATTCAGATTCGAAAATTTTGCTGAATGCCAAAGACTATCTACCTACTCTTGCCTACTTGCTTGTGTTTGTGCATAAATTCAATGTTAAAAAGTGAACTTAGACATAAAACCCAAGTCTCTACTCAGGTCCTGTTTTGTAAAAAGCGCAGGTGATCACTGATGAGAACTATGTCCTTGAGACGGGTAGTCGGCGAAAAGACATGTTAGTGACTGGGAATTCTTATGTTACTTCAGAACTTGAAGTACCCAATTTTTTTATTCTGATGCTGATGGACGTACAAAAGAGGCTCTCCCTTCCTGATAACGCAGTAGACGTTTGGATGGCATCCAGGCTGCAATTAATTTGGATTTTGGAATTTCCTCCCCAAACATAAACATTTATACGCAGTTTGCTTACGGCGAAAAGTAATCTTCGAGAAAATAAGTTAATAACTGCAATTCAGTTGTCGCCTTGGAAATTAAAACGTCTAATTTTTCACTGAAAATTTGGTAAGCAGTTTTAAAACGCCCGCTCCGGGCGCAAGGACGCAACCGGGGCTGCTGGCCCTTTAAATCATCGTGAATACTTGTGCAAACGGAAAAATGTTATGCAAATGAACACCTTGTGCAATAAATGTTTGTTGAAAATAGTACCGCCCATCCCGTCAGCTGTATCTGATCATGCAGATCAGAGGTGATCAAAGAGCTAAGACCCCGGTAGGGTTGTTACTACGAACGCTGCTTCCCGTACATCCAATAGAAGTAAACGCAAGTAATGTAGCCTAAAATCAAAAAATTGCCTCATTTTGTCGGCAAAATGAGGCTCTGCGATCGTTTACGCGATCGCTCGACAGGCATAACGAACGATCAGGCAAAGGGATATGAACGTAGATAAACTGAGAGTAAATTGGGCGACGCCGACGCTTCGGCGTATACTTGAGCCAACAATGCCACAATACTCACAAGAACGCACCATACTCGGCGGATGATTCTAGAGCCATATCACGCCAGCCTTTAAAAATGAGTTCGTCTTGATCCTCCGTTGGACCTCTTTCGTTTTGACCGACTGATACTTATAAAATTTTCGAAGGCATTGACTGCCATCTTCATGAAAATGGGAAAGATTAATGTTCACTTCTGGCTAATTTTTATTGTAGCCTTTTAGTTTTCCAAGAATTAACTGCGAACTTAAAGCAGATCAGTATATTTAAGGTCTGTAGGCCCAGACCTAAGTTTTATATATGAATATTTGGGCCAAAGTACATCAGTCACCGAGGATAACCACTTATTATTTATTAACTGCCGACAGGCACCTAGTGGTATACTTGAGGGTAAGGTGATTCCATATTAACAGCAAAGGTACTGCTAACTACCGGCAGTTAATAAATACTAAGCGGTTATCCGCGGTAAATGATGGACTTTTGCCCAAATATTCATATAGGAAAACTTAGGTCTGGGCCTACGTAGGTTAAATATACTGATCTACTCCAAGTTCGCAATATATTTCCAAAAAAATTAGAAAGCTACAATTTTTAAATTAGAGCATCTATTAGAAAGCAGACAGGGATACTGGCGGACCCACTGACGGGCCCATTTATGAAGTATTTTGTCACTCCACTTAAAAATGCCGCCCATGAAGTAGACAGCATGGTCTACGTTCAGTGCAAAGCCTTAGCCCTCTATGGAGTCTTCCAATTAGCGCAGCCAATGGGTGATTTTCCTTGCACTGTGAGTGTACGATAGCTAAACTAGAAAACCTAGAAATGTGTGCAACGGCTGGTCAAGAACAAAATTATTTGGAATTTAGAAACTTTTTACTTTCGAAAATACTCTCCTTTCGGGTATGAAATGTCAAGAAGACAAGATTGCCTATCAAATGAATAAAGAAAAGGGTTATTTAATGTTTTCTGTAAAGTTTATTTAATTTTGTAAGGTCAACGAAAGTGCATTAAGAATGAATACTTATCGATTACTCATTCCTTACCATGAGCGAGTTTTGCAGACAATTAAAATGAAGTGCATTTAAGAGTCGGAATTGTTGTTTCATTGAAATGTCTCGGTATCGTACTGCACGACATTCAATATTGCAACCTGATTAAAATTATCCTTCATAATCGAAAGGAAGTTCCTGAATTTCGGTCGACCTTTTTATGAAAAAACCGAACATCATTTTATCGCATTCCATGTGGCGCTACATTAAACCACATTTTAGATATTTTTTTAGTTTTGCGTCGGTGAGAGCCGTGTGTGCTTTTGTATTTGTTTCAAATAACGCGATTATAAATGGTTTTTGTTTTCAGCTGTGGCGGTTTTTTAATTAAACAACTTGTCTCGCAGAATGCTGTTTTGCATCCAAACGGCACCAGCGGCATACGAGATCGAAAACAAGAGCATCTAATTGCCTGGCGGAGAAGAGGATTTTACTGAGTCTTTATTTCAGTTATGAGTCAAGAGAAGCGTCTGTTGATATGAGGATTTTGATGTCTATTTCTGTTATTTACTGCCCTAACTGCAAGCATAATGTCCATCGAACTGTGGGATGAACTAGCCAGTTGTTATTCGACATTTGACCAAAAGCACCTGAAGAAGAAAATGTTTTTGCCGAGGCTGTAACGCGGACAGCTCAGAAATGCTTACATAAAATAGTGGCGTATATTCTTTTTTTAATTCACTATAAGAGCTGACACGTTATGGCTGGTAGAGGAGATTTGAAAGACACCTTTAACCGGGTAAGGTTTCACAATGGTGTCAAAATTTAAAAATCCGACAAAACTGCCTGAGACCGAACAGCATGGCCACAAGCAAGTCCACGTAAGGATCTCACTGCTGGGAATTGTCGTGAGATACTTTCCAAGACGTTTCAAATTTTGAAGAAAATATACGCATTCCGCGAATTAAAGTGTGTAATCTTCCTTCCGCATGTTTTCACAATAATACGCATAAATTTAGGCAGATCGAGACCCACCCGTTCGGCTGCGTTTTGGAAAATTTAAAACTCAAATTTCGAAACGGATTTTGGATTGTCTTTTCAAGTATAACATTTTAAATCGGCTTCATTTTTTATGAAGTGCGCACGAGGAAGCATATGTTGTCTATTTTTTTCTATAAAATGTGTTCGACCTTTTCAAGCCATCAAATATCCGGACGAATCATCCAAGCTAATTTTGAAGCCAATTTTTACCAAATGAAGAATCGATAGGTGGTCGAAAGGGAGCAAATTCAAATGCCGGTATCCTGGTATGACTGAAGCACCTTGAGATTATGCTGCGAGAAAACAAATATTACAACACCACCTATTTAATACTTTCTAATATAAAACACATTTTACAACTATGACTGGCATTTGGCAATCCACCGAGCCCACCCTACCATACATTTTAATTCCTTGTGGTATTTTGCCGTCCATAACGATTGCAGATAAGGGTCCGAAAAGGTAAACAGAACGGCTTCTGCTTCAACTGAGTTGAAAAGTTCCCAATTACACATGACAATGTGTGAGCTCATTACGGAAGAGTGGAGAATCCGGCTCAAGTATTTGGTGCTCTACATCACTTATCCTGCTGTAGTTTGGTCCAGGCTGAGTTTTAAGACAAATAAACCAGAACAAACAATCTCAGATTTCATCTCTACCGCTATTTCTACGGCACACCAACTACTTCCTGTGGAATAAAAACTTTCATTCGCACAAAAAAATCGGTTCTCAGTGAAAAGTTCAAATAGCCTATTTTAGAAGTAAAATTTCACCAATATGCTTCCTTCATGGAACATGTCCGTTTGAATTCCATGGAAGCTCTGATTTTGAGGGCCTCTAAAGCTGCTACACTACGGCAGACGTCAATGCAAAAATGGGGAATTTGAGGATCCTTTTTGGCTTACTAACTAGGTTCAAAACGAATACATTCCACTTTTTCTACTAGCATCCAGTAACAATTATTCTTCTTGAATTGTTCCTGACTTCCCAAGAACGCATTCAATGCAAAGCTTAGTAAAAATTTAAAATCACGTGGGAATATCGGCAAAGACAAGGGAGGCTGGAATAGCCTTTTCTGGCTAACTAAGTATCATCAACGCCTTAGCCCTTAATTTGCTAATAAACTCGAATTTGTTAAGATTGTGGGCAAAGTGCTAAAGCTGTCCTTAAGTCCACGGTTCCGGAAGCGTACCCTGTGTGGAAGTATCCTGAGAGTTAATCCTGTAGCCGCGTCTTCGACGCATTTTACAAGTAAACAAACTACTGTTTGCGAGATTAATCATACAAACACTGCATATCGCATATCTATAAGTATACCAGAACTATCAATATTTGCTGAATTAAATTTGGATAACAGGTTAAATTCTGGATTCTTGATTTCCGAAAACAAGTACTAATACAGTAGGTGAACTAACTCATGAGATCTTTTCTGAAAATCCGAAATGCGTTTTTGTTTCGAAAAGATTAGTTAAGTAGGGTTGTAAAACGAATCATCAGCAGCATAATGCTATGATCATTCAGTCAGCACAGGACGCCGGCTTGGGGAAAACTTTTTTCCGGCTGCATCCAAAAACCATACTCCAAAAAAAATAACTGCTTAAGTAGCATACATTTTTTTCGTCGAGTGTCGATGCCCTTAAAGATTTAATTATATCTCATGGGAAACATGCATAAAAATATTCATCTTTTTGCACATTCAGTAGAAAATGACATCCTCATCTAGTTTTATACCCGAAGGAGGATTATAATTCAATTTCAATAAAGTGTCTAATTGTGAGATTTTTAATACCGTGATATGGCACTTTATAAAACGTTTTGTCGCTGCATTTACTAATGCGGTTGGTGAAGTTAACAGTATGGTTCAAATCCACCGCTTAAGTTTATGGATTTAATTGGTCTCCTTTTAATACAGCAGAGAACTAAATGGTTTCTGTACGCGAAAAATGTGTGGCTTGCAGTTTGGAAACCCTGAATCCAAGTGTAACTGCAGGTCGGCTTCAAAGTTATTCGGGAATCCAAAAAAGTTTAAAAACCAAAATATACCCCTACATCGAGTATAAAATTAGAAAAAAAAGCCGGAATTTTCCACTGTATGAGCAAAATAACGAATATTTTCATGCATATTTCCCATGAAATATAATTAAATCTTTAAAAGCATCGACACTAGACGAAAACAACGCATGTCACTTAAGTAGTCATTTTCTACGGAGTATGGCTTTTGGATGCAGCCGGAAAGGTGTTTGTTCGAAAGTTGGTGTCCTGGAGTAACTGAATCATTATCGAATTATGCTGCAAGATGATTGGTTTTACAACCCAACTTAACTAATCTTTTTGAAATAAAAACGCATTTCGGAATATCTTTTGAGATTTCATGAGTTTGTCCACTTACTGTAGATTTGAAATATTTAGCAGCTGTTTGCAGGTTTGCCATTTACTTTAAAAGAAACATTCCATAAATGCAGGAGTTTGGTAGCGAAAACGTAAGATACTTGCTAGAGTCTGCATCCAAGGCTGAGCCTGCAAGCTGCGTACATCCTGTCGTATGCGACCCAGTCCCGATCAGATTAGGTTTTCCTCTAGGTTGGTTGAGTCGGCACCCCCGAATCTCATATGCGCGTATGTCAGATAACCAGACGTGCATATTATCCACCTAGCGGCAGAAAAACCAAATCCCAGGGTATCCTCTCAGAAGTTTGTACGGTCTAAGTATGACAGGATTCCTCCACCGCTGTCAGCCCGACTTAGGATTTATTGTATTTATTACAGCATACTTCCTAGTTCCAGGGGCGTTAGTTACACCACACTCTTATTACAAAATAAGCGTGCTTGGAACGTGTGATTGCACGCCAATTCATAATCCAAAGTATGGTGGACCCTAGTCTCCTATGCCAGTTAATTGTCTAAGGGTTTGCAAGCGTCTGCTATGCTCGGATCACCTAACCATGGCTCTCGCAGCCTGCTATGTGCCAGCAGTTTTCCAACACCGGGTCCCCTGCCGATCCGCTAAGCGCCTCAACTCAGTCAACACAGCCTGCTCAGTTGCGTGTGCTTGTGTGAAGTGGGCTGAGTGCCAGGCTGTCACGGTTCCTTCTTCAGGTGACCTTTGGCACTCTCATGCATGTAAAGAGTGTATGCATGGATAGTGCCTCTCAGACGAAGATTGATTGGTTACTCGACCTTTGAATGATGATGGTCCAAGCAAATCCAGGACCACGTATTATCCTTCTGGGCCTCAGGGACTGTAAGCGTCGGCTATGTAAAGGTCAGTAAACCATGACCCCGCCCAACCCGGTGTGTGCTGGTAGTTTCATTGGACTTGGCTCCCTGCCGACAGATGCGCTTGTGGTCCCCTTGGGCGTACAAGTTGTGAGCATGACTGCCTAGTCATCCTCGGCTCGTCGTGATGTTGCTGTTGATGGTTAAAATTCTGGCCAACTGTTGTGTGGACCAGGGGATGTGGAGTTGAACGTCAAGCTGCCGGGTTCGGTCAAGCCACCTATTTGCACCCTCCCCCGTCTTCGGTCTTCTTTATTTTGTCTTGGTATCGGATGCAGTTGGTGGAGGAGGAAAGGGTGCGATAGGTGCAACGCAAGTCTACACTCCCTTTAAATTAATTCAAGCCCAAATCACATTGCCTGCTTCACACTGCTGTGGAGTACACGGCAGACATCGTCGATGCGACAGTTGAATTGTCAAACTAGCTAATACGTTCCTGTCGCGAAACCGCCGATATAGGGACTATGAAGTAGCCAGCTGTTTGCAGATTTTAGATGACAAAAGTGTCACGCTGAGCAGATTCTTAATGGGCTCAAAAATTAGGATTGTTTCCTAAGGGCAAGATATAATTGGAGACGAGGGTTCACCGTGGCAAAGTAGTAGTAGTAGTAGTAGTAGTAGTAGTAGTAGTAGTAGTAGTAGTAGTAGTAGTGGCACTAGTACTGGTAGTAGTTCTAGCAGTAGTAGTGAGAGTAGGGTTGGTGGTGCTGGTGAAGTAATGATGGATATAGTAGCTGTAGTAGTTGTTATAACTTTACTGGTCATTGTGATATCTGTCGCTCATCATTGTCGTCAGTCTAAATAGTCCGATTAAATTAATCGGAAACTGTTCCATATATAAGCTTGAGAACACTAGACAAATTGTTGTCCAATTACCAAGTCGCATACCCCGGCAAAATTGGACACTGAAGCTTCGTAAAGCGAATCGATAGGGGTGCTACTTTCCACTGAAGGAGAATCATGCGTCGTAGAAAGCATAATTAAACAGGTTGTTTGAATGAACATTGCATTTTCCTGCGAAATCACATTATTGGAATTTTTAAAATCAAAATATGCACATTTTTCAGGCACAAAGGGGGTACAAGAATATTTTCCTACTTGATAAAATGTGTTTCAGTCTCTTAGATGGCTTGGCGGATTTTTAATAAGTTATTTGGACTTTAAAATGGAAAACCCGCGACCCTGATGGGACCCATATTCATGACAGCCAGCGGAAGGCTTGGATGCAGCCCAACCGAGAACCGTGAGTTTAATCACAGTTTTGAGAGTAAATTGACCCAAATTTCACTGAGCTCACATCTCTCGGTGGGGCCTCGAAGCTGAGGTGCTTTTTTGGTCCGGAATGACTACCTAAGCGTGATTGTGATGTTAAGTGTCATATACCATAATCCCAAGACGTTTCATTCACATCAGAATGCCGTTTTGGACCAGCTTCTTTTCTGCGCATACAAAACCTATGCTTTACAAAATGATTGTACAATTAGTGATGATGATGATGATGATGATGATGATGATGATGATGATGATGATGATGATGATGATGATGATGATGATGATGATGATGATGATGATGATGATGATGATGATGATGATGATGATGATGATGATGATGATGATGATGATGATGATGATGATGATGATGATGATGATGATGATGATGATGATGATGATGATGATGATGATGATGATGATGATGATGATGATGATGATGATGATGATGATGATGCAGTGATGCTGGCGGTAGTGGTGAAGCAATTTGTAATCGTGCACATTATCTGCAATTTTGGTCGCTTAGTTGTTTATTATATTGCAGTATAACCTAGTAATATCTAGTAGGACTTCGACTGAGTGCAAAAAGCTCTAGGACAAATTTCAGCGCCCTATGGAGACTTACCACTGGCATCTATGGTATAGTTCAGGTTCAATGCGGAAGACAGCGTGTAGTTGCAGACACCTCCAGCCTTGACAGCAACATCGGCGGAAGCGGTCTCATTGGTGGCTCCAGTGAGGGGAGTCGAAGGCGTATCAGGGCCCAAGGCAGTCAAGTGGAGCAGTTTCGTGCCTGCGGCCAGCGGCTGCAGCACCGGAATGTGAATGACTGCGTCAGGCCAGTGCGGCTGTTCTCTTTTAACCACCTAGCAATGGACGGAGGAAGGCCACATCAGGCTGGAGCGTGTGAGATAAATCTGAATTACTGTTTTGAGTAGGACGAGGACGAGCACATCTACGGCGGAGCCGGTAATGAGACTCACAGAAGTATGTGGTAGTAATGGTAGTAGTAGCAGTAGTAGTAGTAGTAGTAGTAGTAGTAGTAGAAGAGTAGTAGTAGTAGAGTAGTAGTAGTAGAGTGGTAGTAGTAGTAGTAGTAGTAGTAGTAGTAGTAGTAGTAGTAGTAGTAGTAGTAGTAGTAGTAGTAGTAGTAGTAGTAGTAGTAGTAGTAGTAGTAGTAGTAGTAGTAGTAGTAGTAGTAGTAACAGTAGATTCAGACTAAGAGGGGAGCCGTCAATTATCCGACTTTCTTTGGCGTGCCTTTATGCACTCGTTTCAGCTCACCCTTCCCCGCTCGCTTCATTTTTTACATACGCCTGAAGGCTTTAGCTCCGAAAGCTGGTAACTGAAAGAATAACGTGGTCTTTTGGAGTATACGCGAATTGCGGGGCCTCATTAATAAAGTGTTCAGATGGCAGTCATGATAAATGTGAGATCTGAATTTGTGAAGCCCGCTCTGCATGCAATGGACTGTGAGGGCTGACAGTGGTTTATGCCTTTCCGTCGACTGACCTCATGCCTATTGACAGTCATCCTGACTATGTATGGCATTTTCACTCAGGCGAGCTCCGAGTTGTTCCTTTGTTTCCGTAAAAAAGTGGTTGAACAGAATGGTTTTACCGACAAAGACCGCACAGACTCCCTTGTCTTTGTCGGTAATGCCATTCTGCCTATATCATGCGCCGCCGCTGTGTGGCTGTTTATTGGGCTCGAGAGAGACAGTCCGTAAAGCACAACGGGATGAATGAGTTCCGTAAGAACGATTGGTGTACGCCCCTCCAGCATTGTGGTCAGGTCGTGTGTCGCATGCCTTGACAGACTGTTTGGCTTTATCAGCTAACAAGCCAGCCTCCGGATGCGGCAGATGCTGCTACCACTAGAAACTAACTTACGCGCAAGTCAGCTGTGTGGGGCTTACTATGGACGTCATCCTCCAGGACGACAGGTGATCACGTTTGCGACACACCTGTTCGTGATGACAACAAAGATAACTGCTCAGTGAGCTGCGGCCTTACTGGTTATGGAAAGCGTTCATAACTGTGGTAGAGGGCACTCGCCGATCGTTCTTACGGAACTCACTCGTCCCGTTGTGCTTGACGGGCTCTCCCTCGAGCCCAAACAGCAGCCGCACAGCGGCGCATGTTATAGGCAGAAGGTTACTGTCAACAAAGACAGAGGGGACTGGAATGGCCATTTCTGGTTTATTACCTGTCGTCAGCCAGTCATACCCAACCCCGAAGTGTGGTATACCCGAGGTACGAACTCGCGACCTGGTAGTTAGAAGTCCACGCCTCTAACCACTGGGCCACAAGCCCGTTGTCCTGTCGGTTCAATCGGGAATATACAATGGTAGGGGGCGCTCACCGATCGTTCTTACGGAACTTACTCGTTCAGTTTCGTTCATTGTATATTCCCGATCGAAACCGACAGGGAAAGGGGCTCGTGACCCAGTGGTTCGAGGCATGGACTTCTAACTAGCAGTTCGCGAGTTCGAGCCTTGGGTGTTCCACACTTCGGGGTTGAGTACGACTGGCTGACGACTGCCAATAAGCCAGAAATGGCCATTTCAGTCTCCCTTGTATTTGTCGGTGATAACCCTCTTTCCATTACTGAACTGAACAGGCCAAACGCGTAGCACAACTAATGGGATAATTTCTATTATTGATGTCATAAAGCTGGAGTTTTTAATGCTGACGGTAGCAATAGACGCAAAAATAAATTCCAGATTTAAAGGCGCTCGGGCCGTGATGAAACGACCTTTGTAATAAGGTTGATGATATGATCGAGGGTTACATTTTTATTATCATCATCAAGTCAAAATTACGGTGATTTTGACAACGTTACCGCTGTCTGGGGTCGGTAAATACAGTGATCTACAATCAGATCGAGTGTTTTTGTTTGCTTCCTTCTGAATGTTTGCATGGTTTATTTGGAAAACAAAGTTCTTTATGGGATTCATCTTACAAAATTTCCATAGATCAGCCTCTTCCAATGGATTTTTAATAAGGGTTTCAAGAACGAACGGAACCTGTTAGCAAGTGATCAGACTGTTTTTAATCCACTGGGTTGGTTTTTCAGCATGTTTTTATGCCTTTATAAAGTGTCTTATATCATCGAGCATCAGTCTCATATGTTAAGAGGAGAAAAGCATAGAATAGTGGCATTCCACCAGAAAACGTTGTGTAGGCACCCAACTTTAAACGAGATGACGCGCATGAATTCACTAACTGTAAAATGCAAAATGGGCCCAACAGCTCGAATTGAAAAGACTATTTGCAGGTGACATTCTTTTGCGTTCAAATAAAACAAACGAGAAAAAATTGTTTTCCGTCGGTAAATAAGGGACCGTCGTATAGGGTAGATAGAGGCACCAGTTCACAGTCTATCAGTGATTTATCTTCTGCAAAGCCGTGTTTAGCTTTTCTCGAGACGGATAAATAATTTCAGGGATTGCATTCCCTCCTTCAAGATCTTTCAGATATTTAAGGGGCAAAAGGGGGTTTAAATGCATGGATTGTCAACATTGAGCGCTGTATTACGCAAACTTTCCGACGTCCAAATCTGTTGAACTTATTCCAAGGCACCTGAGATCGATTCCAGCTTGGAACTTGAGACCGCAACTCCGTGCCATTGATGCTTAAGCCAATAACACAAATCGCCATCCAATAACTCCTTATCCTTTAAACATGGCCGGGAAACGTCAGTGATTTTCGAAATAATTGCTGAGCTTCTTCAGTGTAGCGAAAGTGCCGCGTTCGCCAAATGAAATCTGGCCCAGTCCACCACTTCTTCCGTTTTGTCGTGCGCAATAAATTTGAGTTTACCTCTCTCCCATGTTCTACACTGACAAAACGCTCATGTGTTACCACAGTTGGCCAGGAATGCTTGCGAATCTCCCGGCGCATTTGGGTTACTTTTAAAAAGGCATGGCTTCTTGTCTTGGTCAGAGGAAAATGGCTTGCCGAAAGTGTTTTTCAATTAAGTTACGCAGGAAACTATGATTTGTTAATTAATTGAGATGTTACGGAGCATGATCAAAATTTAACCCGTCATATTCGGGTCCATCAGGCGTTCTAGTAGTTTTTATGTACATTGGTCCAAGGAGTGAGAAATGGGCAGATTGAGATATGTGTTTATCTTGCCAGGACTGCATCAGACTGCTAAAGTCTATTCCGTCTAATTTGAACACAGATCAATGCGCATTCACTTTGCATTTATTTCCACATCTTGTACACGTATACTCATGCAACACTTATTAAAGTGTCCGAGTGATCCTTTAGACATCAATTTGGTCAGATGCAGTTATGTAGCCTCATTTTTTATAAACAAACCCCAGTCTCCTGTAATACGGGACTGGTAGGCATAGGGTTTTAACGGGTGGGACCGGGGAACGCACATGCGACGAGGTCGAGTAGTTGTACGCAAAAGAGAAGCCCTTGGGAATGCGCCGTTGTACTTAGAGTGGTTGAGAAATGGTCGCGGTATTCCCTAACCCTAAACCCCAAACTTTGGCCCCTTATCCTAACCTTTAACTCTAACCCTTAGCCTTGACCTCTTACTATAATCCCTAACCTTAGCCCCCAATCATAACCCTAACCTCCAAGGCCAACAGTATTGTGCCTATCATGTGGGACTACCAAACAACATCTTACCCAAATTTTACTTAATCCCTTGCGAACAGCGTCGGTCGCAGTATTATTTTGGTCTCACGTTGGGTCATTTTTTTCTTACGCCCGTGTAACTTCTCTAATCCTTAATGGACAGAACTACAAATGTTCGTTCGTTATAGTTTTCTTGCAGAAAACTACCTTTTCAAATTTTGTCCTATAAGAAAGGATGCGCTTCGGGTTCAGTATGGTTAGTCATCATAATTAGAGCTGCGAAGATTCCGGAACCGCAAGCTGAGTTCAGATCGCAAAGTGAAAGGAAAAAGAGGCTTCCTGATGCTGTCACTGTCGGAGAAGTAAACTGCGCTGCTGGACCAAAGGGAGGACCTTGTGGGACGCAAATTGGGTGCTGATGAACTGCTATGCGAATGAGGACAAAATTTCAAGTTTCATATGTATGTATAATTAAAGTAGAGAAGTCGAGCAGCGGAACATTTTTTGCTCTGGGCTATCGAACTCGCGCAGGAGATACTAGCAGCAACAGCACAAGCAACAATTATAGGGTGTGTAAGCTAATCACCGACTCGCACGCAAGCCTGGAGGTAACTGCTCTGAACTGATACAACTCGGTTTATGATAAGATGTCGGCAACTGTGTTCTCCATTCTTTGAGCACATTTGGTGACGGAGGTGGGAAGATGAGGCTATGAATTTTGAAAGAATAATATTAAATTTATGCCTTTTTAGTCCACATTGGTGTCATAAATTTGCTATTGGCTGTATCCAAAGGAGGAAAATGAAACCATCAAAATTTAAGGGCCCTGCCGAGATAGGGAGATAAATCGGAGGATGCCTGTTCCACGGTCTTAGCAAATAGGACACGTTGGCTGTCTGCCAACGGCGTACGCAATTTCACCTCGACAGTAGGCAGCCTCTCCGTCTGCATGTCATTATCAGCAGTGGCCAGTCGATGAACCGACTGACTATCATCCGTACTTATCTAGCCATTTCAGTGCAGAATTTGTTTAAACAACAACTGTACGACTCTCGCCTTGCTGTGGCATGGAAGCGGGCTAAAAACAGAAGGCTCATATGGAATCCATGATGTGCAGATGTACTACTATTCAAAAAGGGCAACGGTGAGGTTTACGGTCGGGGTCATTGAATTCGGAGAGGATTTATGTTGAGTAAACTAGTTAAGCATTTGCGAATTGTGTGGTATCATACATTTTGATTATCAATATTATCTTCAATTAAAAAGGGACACTACCTGTGCCATTTAGGAACAATAATAAATGAACTGATTGGCCCCTTTTAGGCATTCTCGGACAGGTATTTTTACTCCGTTGATCCCTTTAAGCATCTTGACCACCCTCACGCATCAGCTACCAGGAGGCCCCTTTATCACGCACAAATAATGTCGCCAATTATTTTCAATAATATATCACGTACAAATAATATCGTCAGTTCTTTTGGCACAAATGCTCCTAAAAGTAAGCAACCGCGGCCGTCGACTGTATCATTGTCCCAAAAAAGTCTTACCAAAGTTATTTTTGAAGTATTCTGTTCAGGAAATAGGTTAATTTGTGTGCTGGCACTGAAAGCCACCTGGATAAATGCAACAAACTTAATTAATACCTTTCCGAATATTGCTTGAAAAAATAATTAAAATACTTACCGAACGAATTTTAACATTCAGCTTCTTGTTAGTGATCTGGGAAGGATATCCACTGTAAACTTGTGTTGAAAATTGGTTTAAATAATGATATAAATTTTAAGGCGAATTTAAAGATTTCGTCAGAATTACATGCGTTTCTGCACCCCATATACAGCTTTTCGCCACTTATGCTTTTTTCTACATTTACGGTTTTTTAGTGAGTACCAAAGTCATTGAAGTTAAAGTGAGTAAAGTCCTGGTAATTAGGAGTCTTTCTTTATGTAAAATTAGTTCTGATTCTTCGCGTAGTCCGAACTGCACTTGCCGATGTGCGAAGTTGTACAATTTGGTATCGACGAATGTTGCGAAATGTGTGTAAAAATGAACCTGGCAATATATTATCTTAAACTGGAAGCAAAGACCACATCATGCTAACAGGAAAGTAGGGGTTAACGAGGGAATTTATTCCGTGCATTGCTACTGGCGTCATCTGAGATTTTTACTTGAATTCAAAGCCCAATCGTGCTTTGTTAGTGAGTACCAGAACTGCTGCAGCCTATTTATGGTCCAGTTAAATTCAAAATGGAAACTTGAAGCATGCCAATGAAAATGTCTGGGACTAGATTTCAATCATTTATGGGACACGAATGCATAATTTCTAAAGATATTTTCGTGTATGCTGCAGCTACTGCTGTGGCAGATTTCATTGTACTTTTGACCATTTTTACCATTGGTTATATCGCTAGCTGTGGAGTAAAGGAGGTCTTAAAATGATTTCACTCTTTTACAAAGTAGGTAATTGTTACAGAAAAGTCAAAGCCTTTCCATTAAGCAGGTCTGCGCTATTGAAATTTAATTGAGGGATTGATGATGAATTAACTGCCCTAGGTCAAGCAACCTATATTCCACTGTTTGCAAGCAATCCGATAGTTTACGTTTAAATTATTGAATTCAAACTTCTTATTTTGGCCAATTGACTAGCTATTGTGGTTTCGACATTAATATACACTAGGAAGGTTTTGGTGAACAACCTCGACTACCTGATCGTCACTTAAAACGCCCAGTACGGTGATCCGATGGATCCCTGTTGTACTTGCTGTCAAGCGCCTTTGCAGTCAACTTCACCACAAAGTGATGATGTATCTTACATTTGAAACCTGACTGCATCATTGCCGAATATGCTTTCTGAGTGCTTTCGCCGAATTTGACAAATGCTTTTTAGTTTCTTATTGTCTTTGAAAATTCTGTGAGAATAGGAGCTCCGAGATGGTAAATTTTTACTTACACTTGATTTGTTTAAGCTTTCCTGAAAGAATGATACGTCATTTATAATAGTGAAAAGGTGATTTTCTGGTGGCATATCAAAAGAAAAGGAGGCTTTCAGGATGAGAGGTTTATTGGAGGTCTGGAGTTTCGAGTAGCTGTTTCGTCTACACATACTGTTTTTCCAAAATATCAAAACCGCTGATGCCTTGAGAAACTAATTCACAAATGTACTTCGCGTATAAGAAAACCTGTTTATAAAAAGCTATCGGTACATACGAAACGTCCTAGTTTGAAAAAAAAACTGGGTAAAAATATTTATTATTTTTTCTTATAACACCTTGAGTTTTAAAGAAAAGTCGTTTGCAATAAGACAAGATCGCTGTGAGTTATTTAAAGTCTTGCTCATTCAAACTTATAAGATAAGGATTTGAAGGTGAAATAACTGGGTCTACCAGCCGTGGTCTCCTCTCTGAAACATAATCTGCATTTATTATTTGGTCCTTCTTTTTAAACCGAAAACTCGGGATTCTCCTAGTTGTTCAGCGCACACCTATGAGCGTCAGATAAATCAAATAAAATTTTTTCCTTCATTTAGGAGGTATGAGAACAGCATCAAGGTAGCGCAAGTTTTTCTCTATAGCAAGGACCTTAACGTTAAATCTATGAGCAAATTGTTCTGCACAGTAACGAATTTGACAGTTCGGGTTTAATTATGCGGAAAAACAAACACTTCATTTCAGCCATTGGTCGAGTGTCCTAGTAGGTACGGGTTCTGTCTCCTACCCATTCATTTATCAAAGACTCTAAAGTCACCTTAAGATTAACGCTGTTCTTTTTCTTACAAAAACTACAATTTGTGAGAATGTAGTCGCGAGCAAATGTAGTTCAAATTTACATCCAGTAGGCACTTAAACTTCAAACATAAAACGTTTTTAAAAAATTTTTAAGGTTTGCGCGAACAAAAATAAGGGTTGTTGTCTTAAGAGACAAAAGATAGGTTTATGTTTGTGATAAAACCATGGAAAATAGCAATATGAAAAATAAAATAAATTTTGCCATATTGAAGTGTCCAGCTTACATATATCATGAGAGGACGCTTCGGTGAGGTTTCTGGTGGGATTCCGCAGTCCTTTGCTTCAACAAACAACTGGACCCCGTCGTTTTGCCTCAAAGTGTCTGCGTGAGTACCATTTCGCATCTTAAGTTGACCTCCGCCAGACACTGTTTTTGAAATCTCCACAAATAACGTATCGTTCATAGTCTTCGCATCTCCGCGGGTTATAGTGAAATTACAAATTTTCGTGCCTTCAAGGTAAACCGAAATAAATTAAGATGGAAATATTAGGCCAATAAAAGGCATTATATAATTTTTTTCAGTACTATAATCGTTGTTCAGTAAAACCGTCATATTTTTTCGGGGCGCAAAAGACGTCGTTTGCGGAAGGATTGGATAAAACATGCTTGTAGAAATGAGACAAAACTCAACTAAGGAATTAGAAAATAGTGTCTCTGCCTTCGAGAAAACTTTCAATAAACCTCTTAAATCTACTTTGCTTGTGGAATTTCCCAAAATTTGCGAATAAGCTTCCTTTTTAACTCCATAATTGTGATTTCGTCCCGAAGTCTAGTCAACTTCTTTACCAGTTGTGTTACATAGTCTTTGTTTAAGTATCCGTTTATTGCCGTTCTTATTTGTGGAGCGAAAAATTAACCACGTTCTGAATATTTTCCTAGAATTTTCATAAGATGTGGGGACCAGGCCGGCAGGTACCTGATAATTACTAACCTCATACCTTCCCGGGAGCTTTGCGCGGTGCGTTGGTAAGCTCTTTTGCCAATTAAGAGAGTTGTGTATGAGCTCTTATAATGGTCAGGTTGCCTTAAATGAAATTTATACTCTGGCAGCCGATTTAGTCTCTGACATGGCTTCATAATCAAGTATTGTGCGTAGATTGACTTGTTTGCATGGAAATGCTTGCACAGAGATGTAGTATATTAATCATTGTTTAAATGGCGGTTTAGGAAATTGACAGACATGAGTGCTAGTAGGTGGACCAAACAGTCAATGGTGAAGCTAACTGGGTAGCTGTTTGCCGCCAGTAGAGAGATTATCATAATAACTCGGTACTTATTGGATTCCGTAATTGCTCATAGACTAGAATAAAAGCTCTCAAAGTACAAAATGCGGAATTCAGTACAACGGAGGAGAATTGTGACCCCAAACGCAATAGGAACATCCTTGTGTCCAATTTCTCCGCTACCAATGATTATATTTAAAATTCCTTCCGAAAATGTGATCAGACTCACTTGTTTGGTAGTCTAAAGGAGAGGTCTACAAAATAGCTGGTTGAATTTGAAATATGTGGACTGACGATATCTGTGCACTTGCAATAACCTCCCTTTACAGTAATTATATATTTGCATATCTGGTCATAATATATCTTCAATTCAGCTCTAGCTTAATCAATCCGGATGTTTACTTTATGGTTCCTGCTGCGTTGTTTAAAAAACTTGGTTGACAATTTTAGCTCCCAGAATTGAGTTAGAGACTTCCAATGTCGGTGAAATATCGCTTTCCAAAACAGCAAAAGTTAAGCGGTAAGGAGTTTTATGTCTAGCGTGAACTCATGGTGACAGCAGTTGGCTTAGTTTGAAGCCAAATGGCACCTATGATTAACATTTGTTTAGTTTTCGGTTGGCCACAGTAATGGGAAACGTTGTCTACTAGGTCTAGACTTTTGTCTATTTACTGATGCTGTTTGTCGGCCTACTTTTTCGGGTTTCTTAAAAAACACGAACAGAAATGAATCATTAATGGTAATAACCTTAAAGCATACTACGCATATGTACTGAAAAGTTTTTAGCGATCGATTGTGTTTAAGTCAAATGGAGGTGAAATTTGAGAGCGTCACTTCTACACAATAGTCCCCTCGACATGTGTCCTAAACGTGGAACAATACTCACTGGCTTTTTTGCATCAACAGTGATGTACGTTTTTCTGATATTAAGTGCGCCTTGGTCCTTAGGTGTTTGCGTTTATGCGGGTTCTGTAGACGTTATTATGAAGCTTAGGGAGGCTAAAAGCATGCGAAAGAGTTTGTCTATGTCTACTTACAACTCTGTGTTTGTCAATCAGAGAATATTTCGGAACTGACCATCACGAATGAGATCGTTTATTTAGCAAACAAAGCACCTAACTTCACAAAGGTTATGGCCTTCCAACTATACAACCATTGTACGACAGGGATATATGTGTCACGTTAGCTTGACTAACAGAATTACAGCAGGCAAATGCTAACAGCAATTATGACTTGCTGCTATTATGACTTGGCCGACTTCGGCCTGGTAATTGGTTGCCTGTTCGTGACCTTTGCCACACATACGGAGCTTGTTTGCTTCGTGAAGCCAATAGATCGGTGTGCGCCCATTCCTTATTGATAAATACCCGATTGGCAGCGACAGAGAATGGCAGGTGGCGAGGCACTGATGAACTTCGGTTCGATGAAGTGCTTATGAACCATCTGGTAGACCCCAGTGGTGGATCAACTGCGCCAGGTGCGTATGTGCGCATGTTTGTGTTTCTGGTCCCAGCTGCTGGTGGTCAGGGTTATGATTGGCTGAATGAAGGCACACTAAGCCCGAAACAGTACTGTCTCAATCTACCCGCATTCTCTGTCGTCCCTCCTTGCTGCTTTTATGACTTGGCCGACTTCGGCCTGGTAATAGGTTGCCTGTTCGTGACCTTTGCCACGCATACGGAGCTTGTTTCCTTCGTGAAGCCAATAGGTCGGTGTGCGCCCATTCCTGATTGATATTTATATATCCAGTTAGAATAGTGCAGCATATTAACACTAGATATCCTTCCACTGCGACCAAGGAAAATTTTCTACGAGCCTCTGCGACCAGGTTGCCACAGTCAATGTGCTGAGCAAATTAGTTTGCTTAATGGAGGTGGCAGTACAGCCAATGTGTTGATGTCATGCATTCACTGCCCAGCTCTACTTAAGTAACGGCCGACATGACATGGCCTCCATGATTTTATTAAGTTTGCTTCCCAGCATGCTAAATTTAACAATTCTGTGTTTGTGGACTTGTTAAGATTGCTATTCTTTTTTTCTTTATTCGCCTTCTTCCAGTTAGTGACCATGCATTGTCATGAGCATGGTGCACCATGGCCAACGATAAGTTTTAACCAAGTAATTTTGAACAACAGGCTCGTTTATTTTGATTTACGATATGAATTTAACCCGTACTCATAACATATAAAAGTTTCTGAATGTTAATTTTTGCAGGTGAAGCATTTTTATGATCACAATTATGGTTTCAAAATAAAAAATTTCATAATAAATACATCTTAACAAAACTCCAGACGATATCCAAACCAGTTTTGCCGCATTTTACATTTATTCGAAAATGGAACTTGAAGTGGGAGATGTTTGTTACCTTCGGTTAGATGCAGCTTGATTGCAGGGAATACTACACACCTGCCGCTGGCTTCGTCCACGTATGCTGAAAATTGATATTTTTCGTAATCCTTCATTTTCCACATCAGGGATGCATTTGTTGAGCAGAAAACTGCCAAATGAACTTAATGCTGTATAATGCTTACTAAATATTAATGCGAAAATCTTGTCCATGGCAAAGGTAAACCGTCCTTGAAAATACGAATAATCGTTCCGCCTTGATAATCAGTGTTATTGTTTAACTGAACAATTTAAAGAAAGGAGACGGAAGTTTCAAAATGGAAATGCCTAGACCGACAAAATTCGCATGCGATTCTTAATATTTAATATTGACCGATATGATGCCGATTGAAGTTTCCACGTCTTTGGGTTCATTGTTATCGATAAGAGAGTTCGGCAACTTACTGTATCCTGATGGCACAGTGCCGATTCGCTGAATAATATATAAACGGGAAGGCCAGAAATGAACAAAAACAAAGGGCGGCAAAAGACCTGAAGTGCCAGGAAATCTCAAAAAGCAAGTAGGGACCTCAGGCTAAATAGCGGAATAAAACAACCGAAATTTATCGTCAATCTCCAAGCGCAAACAGCAGCCAAAAATCGTTGAAGAAATGGTTGAAAAGGGTAGTAAAGCAGGACGCACAACCTGCTTTTTAAGAACAACATTGCCGATTAGACGTACGTTTATTAATCCTATTTTCTTACTTTTAATAAAGACACAAGTCTTGGAAAGCATTAGCTTCACAGAACACATGAGAATGGATCGTCTTGGGACTAGTGAATTTAAGCATTCGTGTCCACGCAGAATGCTGGCAGGATTGCTGAGAGAATTTGTTTTCGCATACTTCTAACAGGTCCTTTGCTCGAGGTGTTTCCCCTGTGATTGGCAAGTGATAGTTGTGTCCCATTCACAATTTGGTCCAGAAAAAGTGTTAGCACCTACAGGCTTGTGATGCTAACATGTAGCTGGCAAAAGCTATGGGAAGGATGACTGGAATACCCCCGCGGAGCTACCTGAAGTAAAGGCTATCCTTGTTGATGTTTTTCAAAATGGTTTGGACAAACCATTCCTGCTCTACCAATATGCTCTATTCAGTGGAGCAGTAAACCGGGCGCCAGATTAGGACACTGAAATTGACATTGTTCGTACAAACTTTATGAAAGCCTTCGGAAACTTGGAGATGTCGGGTTGCGGCAGGGCTGGGGTGAGACCTCGGCATCTCGGTGGACAGTGCAAAATGCCGACCAAATATCTGGTGTGGAGATTTCGAACAAATGGAGACTGCCCTTTGTCTGATTGGCTGAGAAATTCTTTGCGCATGGGGCCAGTTCAAAAAGATAGTCCATAATTTCCTCCTCACTCACTGCCCAGTCACTCGAAAAGGCTAACAAACAGGCCTCAATGGCTGACACAACCTTGTAAGACAGAAGTAAGCGAAAAAAGAAAGCTGTGGAACAAGAGCCCTTATTGATAGGATTCGCAAATTGCTGCGCGATTACAAATTTCAGAGAAACCGGATTGAAACTATTAGCATAAGGGACTGAATAGCTTTCAGGTGATCTTGTGAGCCTGTAGTAGTTCGTGTCCCCTCACCCTCCGCCTTTGTCATGCTGCCGTCCTGTCCGCCTCACACTCCTTGTCGATACGCTGCTGGGCCGCGCGATTGCTCAAAGCCAATCAACGCTGTCCCCACTTTGATTGGCTGGCGACGTGGAGACAACGAAGGGCGCACACACGCGCTGACACAACACCTCAAAGGCGGACTCAGACAACAACTGGGCTGCAGAGCACGCTTGCGACGACTGCCCACACAGCCTTGGTGTTCATGATTTCCAAACAGTAAAGGTTGTCCCACTAATTCCGTCTGCCCTGACTTTTGATTGGGAGTCTCTATCTTGTCGACCACACGAACTTCGACATACCGCGCCATCCTTAATCCTAAAGTTCTGTTCAGTCATATAAGACAGAGTATTTAGATCAATGGTCCGATGCCACTGTTAGGATATGTCGAAGGTGTTGTACTCGCAAAGTCCAAGAACTAATTCGATCATCTCTCTGATTTATTCCAACCCGTATTTACTAAGGAACCCAAATTTTCCCCCTAGTATTACGACGACGACGACGGCGACGACGGTGTACCTGCCATCAAGATAGTCTTCTTTATTAAATATATAATGCGGGTAGGGCGCTTAAATTTTAAGCAGCCCGCTTCGGGAAGTTCAGATGAAATCCCAGCCAATCTGCCAAAGAAACTCTCTTTGGAAATGGCCAAGAGGTTAGTTTTGCTTTTCTAGGCGTCATGTACTTCTCAGTGCCCACTGAACGACTGGAAGGCCGCAAATATCGTTCCACTACTGAAGGTTTGGTGTCAAGCATCCGCAAATAAATACAGGCCGGTGAGTCCCACCTCCATCATGAAGAAACTAATAAAAGAAGTTCTAGTGAATTTTATGCGACAAAATCTCCTTCTCTTTAATGCCCACCACGGTGTTCTCAGTCACAGGCATTGTCTTAAAAATCTTCTGTTTTTGCTCGGACACTGAACCAACGCACATGTTGAACGCAGTATGGTGCATGGTACTTACATCGACTTGAAAAACGCAATCGATCGCGTTTCACATCAACACCTCCCTCACAAACTGCACGACGTAGGGGGTCATGGTATCCTCCTCATATGCATTCATAACCTTTTGCTGGGACGGATCGGAGAGTGCAAGTCGGTCGCTAGCAGTCCTCTGGGGTAACAGTGATGAAGAGTGTCCCAAGGGGCCCTGTTTTAGATCCCACATTATTCCTGGTCTTCATCAATGACTGCGTCAGGAATCCAGACTGCGCTGTCATTCCCTTCGTCGATGACATCAGATTGTGGAAATTTGTTCACAATATGGCAGACGATGACCAAACATCACAATTTCGTCTAATCGATACCGCCTTAGCGTTTCGTTCTAGCATTTTATTGTTGTTCTAGTATTACTGAATGTTTTTTAAATAACACTTGTCTTTGTTGTATAATTATCCCATGTCTATTTAATGTGAATGTCAGCTCCAGTTTGTTTGCCTCAAAAACTAACATGGCACCAATTCCTGCCGCACAGTTCTGCAGAGACTGACTACTGCACAACGCATTTAATAATGTCAACAATTCGTTTATCTGACTGGTTTCAAAAAATTCTGTAGCCGTTTGATATTTTCATTTCCAAATTTTTGGTATAATTTGCTTTCATGTAACAGAGAGGGAATTCGAAGGTTCAACACCTGCGTTTCCCTCCAATAAACTGAACTGAACACTAAACTGTACGAAGGCGGCCAAGTCGGTCATGGTTACATTAGAACACATCGGGCGGTTTTTGATGGAGACAGCTTCTGCAAAAAATTTGGAAGTATTATGTGCAGGCATGGCGACTTTCGGCCGTCAAGGAATCCACCATCTTAGATAAGGTCCAAAAGCTAGCGGCAAAGATGGTCAATGATTTATGGTCACTGTTTTACGAAAACCGGCGCTTGAACCTTTACCTTTTCACATTTTCTATAGGCCGATTGGAGGGGACCTCCCACGAACCCTTCACTTTATGCGTAAAGTTTACTTTATGTTCCTAAAGTTCACTTTATAAAGTTGCTTTAGTCCTGGTAGTTTTTTTAATCCAGACTAACACACACTTATTCTAGGTTATGTTCTAAACTGCACCCAGGAAAAGTACGAGCTGGCGTCTGCAAATATTTTCTACACTTACCTAGTGGTTTTAGCGTAGAACGCTTTATCCACAGAGGTTAATCCCTCCTCATATGTACATTCACTCAAGGTCAAACTTTGCACGCATGTAGCACCAAACTTCTCCGTAACAACTGTCTGCTATTGGTTCACTTTTAAGTTTGCATGCTGCTGTACTGTTCGAAAATATGAAGCAGGGTTTAAATTTGCATCTTCGTATATGCCAGCCAGCTTCCTACTTGTCGCGTCCACTTATGTAACGAATCTCAGCCCGTTTGTGCACAACCGTTCAAAATCCTTTGACTCGAGATAAGTTGAAATTCATTTATAACTGAAATATTTGACATATTTCTGCGTCGATTTTGCGGTGATTTTTATTAGCTGTCGAAAATAACACATAAATCCATTACACTCTCTCCATTTAACCATGACCGATGTTACGTTTGCTGTCGACAAAGCAGATCTTTCGGCTATCGTCCGTTTACAAAAGTTCATCGAGAAACATGAACATATTTTTACGATTCTTGATTCACTAACAGACTCAAATAGATTCACGAACAGCCTAACGAGCCTACCACAAATTGAATCGATTATACATTCAGTTTCGTCAGAAGTCGCGGATAGATCGAAACGCAGGCTCAATTTAGTTATCCGTAATATACCCCACAACGTTAATCCGACGCCATCAGTTCAAAATTTTATACATTGGTGTGGCTTAAATATCAGAGTAGCTAACACTAAAAGACTTCACTCCAGAAGTAAAAACAAACCCGTCTTAGTAACCTTCTATTCACAGGCGGAAGCTGAGATTGTCCTACAAAATCCCGAAGTAAACAGAAATCTGCGGAACCTAAACTCATTTATAGGTCCAGATTTGAAACCTATGCAAAGAAGTAAACTTCGGGAAAAAGACACCAGCTACAAATACGATAATCAGCACTCCGGTCCCTCAACTAAACCTTTAGCCACTACTTCTACTTCTAGCACTAATAAAAAGAAATAAACAGGCCAGCGTAAACCAAATGATAAACCCACAGCCCCCGTATAAGGACCTCCAGCATGCACGTCTGACTCTAGTTATCATGATAAAAAACGCGCAACTGCAAAAGCATTTAGGACTGCTGGTCAGAAACAAACGAGGGAGACACAACCAAATAACAACGTTCCACCAGAACAAAACGATGATGCGGATCCCGGACCGAGTCATGTGACACCCTTAGATAGCAGTATAAGTTTTACTATATCTCCCAAGACCGATCAATCAGTACTCGAAAACGACTGCCAAACAAGATATACTAATTAAAATGCCTTACTAAGCACACCAACACAACCAAAACGCCCTAGGTATGTTGACACAACAAATAGAAGCTCACCAAACTCTAACCAAAAACAAACAAGCTTCTATAACGGCATCTCGACTACCCAAAATCAACCTGCATGGCATAGGAATAAGCCAAACCACTCTAGCATTCCAAAGTCCTTACCACCTAATAAGAACCCAACAAATTACTTCGGCTTTTACACCTCCCCAACTGAAACTCCATTTAGGTACAATTACCACCTAGTTAACGCACCTCCCCATATGTACCCTCAGTCCATACACACTAGCCCATGCACTTACACTACGCCATACGCATCACTATATCCTCCAAGAATCACACACCTACCTCCATTTAGTCCATCACTCACTCAAAGTACCCCCAGAAATCCTTTTTTTCACCACAGCCCACCCCTTCCATATCCAACATCCTAAAGATAGCTCTTATAAATTCCAGATCGATTGTCAACAAAATATCCCAACTTAGAACTTTTGTTGAAATCTATAACCCCGATGTAATTTGCATTACAAAAACATGGGCAAATGAGCTTATATCGAATGCTTCAATATATGTCCCAAATTATAATTTCTATCGACAGGATCGTGTTAGTAAACGAGGCGGAGGTTGTCTTATCTACATCAGAACTACCATTGAGAAAAGTGGTATTAATATCCCAACAGAAACCTTTGCTGGTGAAGCGTGTTTTGCCACAATAAAATCTCATGCCCGGGAAAACATACTAGCCGGATGCCTCTACTCCCCTCCAGAATTTAGTAGTGACGACACAAGCCTCAACCTCTTAATAAGCAATAAAGCTAACATAAAAACTGAATAAAAGATAATTGCAGGCGACCTAAACCGCCCAGAAATAGACTGGGTCGAATTATCAGCACCTATCAGGCACGAAGAATTCTTGTCTTCAATTATCTTTAATAAATGGACACAGATAGTTGACAAACCCAACCGAGGAAACCATATACTAGACGTTATTTTCGCCAACAATATCTGGCCCCTCTATATGCACTACGACTGCGGGCAGAAGCCCAACAGGCAGCCACAGTGAGAAATCCTCTCTAGGTGGGTCGGGTACAACGGGATGGCGGTTTTGAGGGGAAGAACGGGCGGGGCAAACGGCTAAGGGCACCAAATTTGCAAGTAGAAGCCAAAAAATGTTGAAAATCGCAGAAAAATAAATATTTGTTTTAATGAAGTCAAAAATAGGGGGAGGATGGCGCGCAAATAGGGAAAACCGTAGGCAACGACCAATCAAATGAGGGCTGGCTGGGGACGTGATGTGATTGGCCGCCGGGGCGAGGAAACCTGAACCGCCAAGCGGCTAACCAATGGGATCATTGGCGGCGCATTTGAAAGTGGTGTGTGTTTGATAGGCACGATGCATACGATGCGTACAGGCGATGCGGGCGGTCAGCAGTGTACTGCGGT